>NMRA01000485.1:124441-205956 GCA_002633005.1 Phoronis australis
AAACGTTTGGTGAGGCATTGCAAACGAAGCACACGATCACACTATCTTCTTTAGCGAGATTCTTGCATCTGCGATGCTTATCAGAGAGCAACAGACAATTTGTAAGGGTAATGAAACGTGGTTACGTGGATGTACATTAGTTTTTGATATGTGTTATAGCACACCGGCGCTTACACAACATAGGACAGGGATGCAATGTCTCTGTAACAATTGCGTGTGCGCCGCGCCCCTTTCTGAGTGCTGGGCCTTGCACTATGTTTGATTTTTAACCAGCTTTACTTTGGCTCCGTCTCATTCGGCTGCTGCTGTTCACTATCTACACTACTTTGAACACGCGATATCCTACGGACAGACTTAGCTGTGGCCTATTGTGAATGGGGGCCTAAACAAAAAATATTTCTCATCACGTCAAGAATAAAATCGGGACACGTCGCCGGAGATTTTAGCCACTAACAAGGGCATTTGCAAAGGCCAGGACGTTTTAAAAATAAAAACGTTTCGTAAACACGCAAGTTGATGTCAGGCGTGCAAGTTCAATGTCACAGTCCGAAGTCGAACAACACGGTCTAATTAAACCAGAGCACATGTTACGCTACAACGAAAAACTGCAGCCTTCGGTGTATTACTATTTCCCATTTGTATTTTCATCAGAAATTTTCGTCATGCGGGACTCGGTGACCTTTTCCATAGCTTAAGCGCCAAACACAAGCTAAACGCAAGACAATCGAGTAACGGTCATGACATCGTCAAGACAAGGTAAAAATTACAAAGCCCGTTACACCAATTCTCAGATGCAAGCCTTATAGAGAAGTAATCATCCGTTGAACGCTTTAGTGACACGGGAGTTGCGTCGATCCCACATTAGCGTTTCTAAAATTTTCCTTGTCCGAAAGTCGCGGGGCAAAAATCCGACGTTTATGACATTGTCCGAAGTTCGAAGATCATTAAAAACAGTTTTTGGACCTTGTACGAATTTCGTGGACTATGAAAAACTCATTTCGGAAATATTTATTCTTGGTCGAAAATGGCGGGCCGTCCGAAAATCACGCGACTTTACCGTACATTTATGATGAAACTTTTGTAAATACATCCACTGGTACGGATCCAGGATTTTGAGTTGGGGGGGGGCACCGCAAACAGAGTATTAGCCAGAATTTTGCCCTTCAGACATTCGCACCCCCAAACTGCCAAATGGAAGCTGGGAGAATTTTATGGGGGGCCATGGACCTCCTTTGACCCCCTCTAAATCCGCCACTGATATCCGTTTACTTTGTGTACTATACAATATTTTAAATGCATACTTAGTTTTCACTTTAAACTGAAGAATATCAGATTACCATACTTTGCGTTGCGGCAGGGTCAAATGTTCTGGAAAGAAATTTGTAGTGCCTAGGGGAAGAATCACACAGCCGCACACCTTAATTGCCTACTAAAATCTGACAGGTGACAGAAATTCTGCTTGCAGCTTTGAACACGGTCTCTTCAAGAAGTATTCTTGTCTCTTACGATGAACACTCGATCGGTTCACTCTTAGGTGTAGCTGTTTCCCTTCGGCATTTCCCACTTGCTGCTACCCAGCTACTTATTATTATTTCACCACCTGTTGTCCATATAACGTGACCTATATGTATAGTATATAAGTCTGAAGATTTCTACCCTGACAGGAACTCAAACACATGCCTTCTGTTCACCGGGCACATGCTCTAGTCTACTGATCCATCAGGATAACAGGTCGAACACAGAAATCAAATCAAACTTATAGTTATGGGCAACCCACCCTTGAACTACTGAGTAGTAAGTGGATTTATAGATTGCAAACATTTTCAAGTCTGGTCTGCACGCCACCTGATGGACACATCCCGTCGCCGCCTGAAAAGATTTTTACCCCAATGGGGACTCGAAACAGTGCAGACGCTCTAGTCTACTGCACGGTTTGAAGAAAGTCCCGGGTTCGAACCCACATCGGGCCAGAGATATTTCCAGACTTAAATATAGGTCACGTGATGTGGCAAACGCAAGGCGTGTATGAAGACTAATAATTCTTACTCATACAATATCAACATGCCAATTTATAACAGCACAGTCAGTTAGATTAGACACCTGTGCGTATATGTAACTGATCAAGGCAGCTGCCAATAACTTCCATCTAATGCTTGCTGCAAGTTGTTCTGGGGTAACTTAAATACAGTAAATTTCCAATAATTTCTAACACAAAAATAACTACCAAAATTGTCATTTTGCTATTTTCCAAAGGCCAATAACTTTGCTACAACTAGTGGAAACTTAGCCAAATGTTGTTTTATGACAAAGTACAAACCACGCTAGTTGTAAATTAAAATTTTACTTCTGTGAAGAAATTTCACAAAACAGAATTTCACTTGTCGGACATACAATGTGTACTAAATAATATAATGCCCACAATGATGTCATGACTTTAAAAAAATCAATATGAGTGGGCTGAAACTTAAGCAACATTGGTCAAAAAGAGACCTTGAACACGACAATCAATCCACATAAGGCAGTGAGGTCTCAGCTTGTACACTGCTCAGTCTTTTCCCAGTTGACTTTTCTCCGGTTCGCGACATCATAATGAAAACTACCCAGGAGAACCTAGGACAGGAAAATGGTTCTATCCCAGTAAACCACTGTGGTAATTGGGAAGATGTTTTCAATTTTGACTCATGGTTGCCGGCTCTTCTAGGACCAAACCACCCCTTGTCAATCACAGGTAATCTGTCAATTCATTCTGACTGTAGAAAGACAATACTATGGCAACTGTCTTGAGACTCAGCTTGCAGGGCTTGATTCGGTGACCTGCAGCAGGAACTGAGACCTGTTTCCCAGATGGTCATTTGTTACTTTGGTGTACTCTTGATGACTGATTTTGAAATATTAAGACATTTTCCTGGTTTACAATAGCTAGAAATTGGATTTTGGTGTTATGGAGACATCAATCATTTTTGCTCAACATTATTTTTTTGAAATATCCACCTACAAGAGATTATTGACTGGCACTGAGATTAAACAAGAGATTATTGACTGCCATTGAGAATAAACAGATTCCTCAGTCATTTCCCTGCCGTGGTACACTGGTTATCGTTTTCCTCAACATACCACAGACTCTTTTATTATAAAGGGAAAACTTGGACTTATTTAATGGTGTCAGTAAATGCATATTTTTCTCATCTCAACAGTGAAAAAACATGAATATTTGACATTCGAAAAAATTTCAAATATTTTCGTTACACACAAGAATATTCCTGACTTCCTCAGGAGACAACTTTTCAATAAAATATTTTAGTCTTTCCTGAACACAGAGTGTGTTGTCAGTTACACTCTGGTTGAACTAAAGAAAGTTGAGAGTAACAGTTACATACTAAAAATATACAGTTTTAAAACTCAAAGCTTTATTTTTAAGAAAACCTTTAGCCTTGATCGCCGATAAAATAACAGACACTCAAATGTCCCACAGAAGAATAAGTTTTATAATTAGGCACCGCATCACAAGAAGATCCACGCGCTCATTTTCGGTGTTTTACAGTACTTGTATTTCAATTATCCTATTATGACTCATGACAAATAAGCTATTTCAGCAGTTTGTTTGCAACACTACATTAATAACATTCATATTCAATTCGCAGATAAACTGGTCACATTTATTAGAACCATGAGATACATGATTACTTTCAATTAAGAGCAGTCCTGAAACAGATTTCTTAAGCCTCAGGTGACCCCTTACCATCATCAAACACCGTCTAATAATTTGGACGTTACAATTAAGAGATGTAGCTGATGTTCATATGATTATTCTTTTCAACAAAACTGCATGAACTAAATAACAAATTCTTATCCAAATTTTAACGTTGTCATGGTTCCAAGCCGGTCCTCCTAATCATGGAGGATTATTAAATAATTGATAACAAAAGATGACAGCTCTTGCTCATGTATTTACGTTTGATGATACCGACCACTGCATTGTTTCCGACCTGTTGTTATTAGCTGCTTTCACACTAGACACCATGTGACTTCGGTCACCAGTGGTGTACCTGTTGTTCGTGGATCAACGTATGGATAAAATTTGCATTTAGAGTTTGCATAAAACTTGAGTCTTAGTATTGTTTCCTTAAACATGCAAATCACTCGGGATTTGTTACAATTGACTCGCCTTGTAATTATTGCTCATAATACTACAATTTATACTTAATTTAAAGAAATAAAGGTAAAATATAGTGTCAAAGGCACTCATCAAATCCAACAAAACACTGTTTATCCTTCAATTCAACTACGACCCGCAGGAATAATTTCCGTCCGTGAGTCTTGACTGGCTGACAAACTGTATCTGCAGCGCCACCATTCATATTACTTTCTGAAAGTACCGTATCCCATTGAGCGTGGAAATCTCCTAATCCCGCAGTTTTCAAACTACCTAACTCTTTGTGTTGCCATAGCTGTGATCAGTGAGAACAAAGCTAAAACCTTTCTCTACCATTACTTTTACACATTATCATTGATTTCAAACTTTACTACAACTTCACCAATTTGCACATGCAATGTGTGATAATTATAGAAATAGCGTCTAGTTTGTGAACACATTCATCTGAAACTTTAAAGAACTCTGAGTACCATTTTCCAAATGCAGGGATCTGATTGTTTGCAAACCATTTCAAATTAATACTTCAATAGTTCACAAAACTGAAAGGAAGATAGATTGAAAAGCACTTCATAGCACTATCATGTTTAATTAAAACTTGCTCAGCGATGGCCAGGAAAATAGATAGATTGGTCCAGAATCAAATTTGGATGAGGGAACACGGTCAATGACTGATGCCCAGGTTAAGTCAGCGTGAAAATAAACGATGCATCCTGTGCTAGATAGGAAAACGTGCTATTGATTTAAATCTGTTTCAGTGCTCAGTCATACAAGGACTGGGTGAACACGGATATACAGCATTAGTGCAGCGCTCAATCAAAACAGCAGGTAAATTTTAATTTGTAAGACGTTTCTCTTAAAGATATATTGCACAGTGTTTAGGATATATCAATTGCATTTGGACAAGCTGTTTCACAATGGCTAGCGTTGACTATTGGGATTTGATTATTCGACAGTCACAAAAACCGACCCGTGAAAAAGACAGGTTAGCACTTCTTGTTTTCTAATGGTTATATTGTGGTTGGAATAGAACTCGCACGTTTTCTTTGGCAAACTGTTTCCTTCTTGTTTTATCTTACTTTAAAGTTGGCCATATTTGAACAACTATGTAGAGGTCAACATAACTTTTAAAGACCTGGGGTGACTAATTACAGGCCACCTTATCTTAGCCTTTCAGTCACAGTACACCTACGTTCGCTAACTTGAAGCCACCTTAGCATCACATTACTGTAAATTTCCCTTTACTTGCATTGAAAAGTCGTCATAACTTAGGGTAGCATCCAGCACACCTGAGCACCACTTATCTACGAGGTGCTGGAAAACCAGTCACAAGGTTCGATTACTTATAAAGAACGTGCACTTTTTATTGAAATTGTCATTGCTTATATAAACATCAACAACATTACTGTCGAGTTTGTTATTGTTATTGTTATTATTATTTTCATTGTCATTTTTATTATTATTTGTTATAACAGCCTGTTATATCTTTATCAGTATTACAAGTGTTGTTTCTATTACAAGAATTACTATAGTAATAATAATTGTTATTAACATTTAATTACCATGTATGTGCATTTTGCAGGCCTGCATTCGAACTAATGCATTTTCCAAGAATTTCTAGGGTCAAATGCATTATATTAACACCCTTAGCATAAAACCTGGCAATTGAGCACACACAGCGACATCAAGCCTTTGAGCTCATTCCAGTTTCAATTCAAACTCTGTCAGCGCAGAATGGCTCTTTTACACTGTTTCTTTGGCGGCAAGATTGAGTGCTCCAGCAAGATATTTCTTAGCACAAATGCTAGTGGAAAAACTACTTCCACTTTAATGTTCAGTGTAGTCTAGTGCTAAATATCTAGACTGATGTTTCAGCCCAGTGTACATCACACTGTTATCCACATCCATAAACTCGGGGGTTAACACCCATGGCCAGGTAATTGCCCAACCCTGACTTTTGCCAATTTTTGGTTTAAGTACCCACTGCTTGGGTAATTGTCCAACCCCTTGTCTCAGGGTTTCCTACTTTAAGCACCCAGTGCATTAACTAGAGAGTTCACGGCAAACTGTTAATTAACATTAGTTATTTTAAAAAATGTACTTTTTCTTCCACTTAATGCTTGTTTATCCCAAGATGGTCGATAATAGTCTAAGGTCCATCCAAGCGTTTATTCGTTTGATCATGTTTACTGCTTGTATCAGTGACAGGCACTATTCATTTTTTATTTGCTGTATCCTTGATCTCCATTGCAAGTATCCCAAGAGCATTGTGAAACCAGCTTAACCTTTTTGTTCAAGCCCAATCTTTGTGGAAAACGATGATAGACATACTAGTTCACCAGACCAGATTGGTTAGCGATTCATAGCTTGATTGGCAAGTCATTGTAGTTTTGTATAGAGTCCACAGGTGGCCTACAGTTAGGAAATGTCTTGAATTGCCAACGAACATAGGAAACACTTCTGTTAGCCCTGTTCTAATTCACATTTGTTCAACACTTAATTGTTAACTGCATTAGACACTTCTGTGAAACATTATAGGTGAATTTTTTATCTAGTGATTGTTTATCCATAGACAGTTGATAATAGTTTACGGTATATAAAGCCATTGTTCATTTAATCGAGAACGTGAAGCTTACTACACTCTTTTATGGTTCGGTCTCTGTTCATCATTGGTCTCTGTTCATCATTGGTCTCTGTTCATCATTGGTCTCTGTTCATCATTGGTCTCTGTTCATCATTGGTCTCTGTTCATCATTGGTCTGCATTACGACAGACAAAAGCGAATCATAGATTGAAACATCTAAACTTTTTCTTCCATAACCAAAGATTGCAAGACAGAGATGGCAGACTTAACCACTGTGTTTACATGTAACAACGCCATAATTTCCCCAATCAAGCGAGTGACTTTATGCAACCAAGCTTTGGTGAATTAACTACAACATACAATACTCTCAAAGGCAACAATCCCATACCTGTCAAAAACATTTTTCGTTAAAGCCACTTACTGATATAAAATCAGTCTAATCTTGTTCCATACTCAGCTTGGAAATTCCAATTTCTAAGCTTTAGATGAAGGTACAGTTTGTTATTGCACCACACCACGTCCACTATTTAATTGCTTGTTATGGAGACTTTGTTTCAATCGCCAAGGAAGAATACCATCACAGGAAGTCATTATTGTCCACCTTAGCAGACCATATGGCGGACAATTGTTCAATTCATCATCTGCCTCTTAAAACTTCCACATATAAATACGGTATTTCTTTAGATATAAAAAGACTAGTTTAAAGATGGTGTAATTTTTCTGAATAACGTGGTGTTGCTTAAAAAAGTGAGCGTCATAAGAAGTGAGATTGTTTGGAAAAGTTCCTTTAGACTTGATTTCGTAAGGATTTCGTCGTTGAATTTTTTATTGGTGTACCGCTATACCACTGTTAATGAACCAAACTGTTTAATTACCATGTACTAGTTCTTGGACGTAAACCAAACATAAGCTTAAATCCTGCATCATCAAATCAAACTTGTTTATATATTTTACCTTAGGTTGTGAAGCCACTGCCCAGATAAGCAACTGCTCTACTTTTAAAGGAAATATTTGCCACATTTGTCACTAATGGAGACTTTCCAAATGTTCTTTTCATAAACACAGTACAAGCCAAAACTTAACAGTACAAACACACTTAATTTCTCAATACCCATCATATGCAATAATGAGACAGACCACAGAGAAAATATTGTGTCCTGATTTCATGAGACTTCAATTTAGATAACATGAATATGCAGGATGTTAATACTCCAATCTCGAGCAATCCAATCACCATAGGATCTAGTGCAGATTTGGACTTAATATGCAGTTAATCCTGATTCCACAGGAACTTAAAAATCTTAGGGATGCTTTGAAAACTTAAGGAAAACTTCAGGTAATTTGTTGAGTCGAATCTATATTTTTACTCAAGAATTCAAGTTGACCTATCGGCAGTCGCGAGGCAGCAACGCATCAGTCGGCGAGTTTTTCGCTCTGGGATTTTCTGATAAAAACTTGTAATTTAACAACAAAGTTTGATAGCAATGCACTGCAATTTTGTAGAAACTCTGTCATAGGTTACAGATGCGTCACAGAGCATAAATTTGATGAATTCTAGCTTACGATTTCACCTATTTCGGAGACCAGGTTTCAATCACTTTGGGCTATAAGCGCCCCCCTTCCTGCAGCGAATTTTTCTAAGCACCCTGGGCGAGGGCGAATACGGTATTTTAAGCAGAAGTTTTGCTTGCAGAATAACTACTAGGGTTCACCTTTCCCACTTACCGAAACTTCGGTACAAGCGAAAGCAACTTATAACTTCATCATAATCCTTCAAGCTAGCATTTGTCATTCACATTTCTCAGTTATCAATATTTTTAATGGTAATAACCTCATCAGCTATGCTTTCCATGAGGGCCTCTGCATCCACATTACATTCACCCACACTTACGCCAAACTGCCTCTCTTTCACACGCTGAAGTTAAAAGCGAACATGAGGAGACAAGAGTGCAATGCTCCCAGTTTGCATTTAGCATTTTCAAAAAAATCAAGTTAGTTTTCAACAGTGAATCATTATGCCTAAGTTGTTGACAGTCTGTCTTTGGCATGTCCTTAAACTGTTCAATTTCATGACAAAAAGCAGCGGGTAACCAACTCTGTCATGGCAGGTGATTGACGCTTTGTAAATCAAAACACCTGTGGCTGTTGAAATTACTTGAAGACTAAGGCCACGTTTGATCTTGACCTTAACACGAGACAAATAACAACAGTGCAATATCCCATGATTTTATACTTAATATCGCAATCGATTTACTTTGAATCAGTGTGTCCTGATTGGCTTTCGTCACTAAGCCTACAATTCCCCATTTAAACTGCAAAGAGCGGGTTTACATGATCCAGCATCTTCTAGACATGGAGGCTTTTCACAGCATTTCCTTAAGAGTTTTTGCACTTTCGACAATCGGGCATAGAAGCTGGGTAATCAAACTTTAAACTTTCTGAATGAATTTTCAAACTCGATGCAAGGAAGCCAAACTCGTGGTGGCAATATTAAAACTTGACGCAGTGACGAGTCAAAACAGGTTGTGGAGAACAATGGTAATGTCACCAGAGTTGAACTGATTCGAGTGTGGGTTCATTCGCACCTCAAAAGGCATGCATCGATTAAGCTCAAACCCTGACATCCACAGGCAAGTTCAGATGGAAACCAAGCTTAACCACGTACATTTACACATCCTTCCTAAATCGATATGGATCTCACACAAGCCTCAAGTCTTCAATATAAACGGGGTATAACAGTATAAAAAGTTGCACCCCTATTTAAAGTAGAATATCCTTCTTCACAATGGCAAAACGGCAGCGTCCAATCAGAAACCAGTGTGCACAGAAAGGCCATAAAGAACGAATATAGAGCCAGTATGACCACTATGTTCTCCATTTTGTATATCTTACTAGTGGCATTCAGGTGTAAAATTTAGCGGGAATTACCCTATCTTACACGGGAAGGGGGCAAACCTCCTCTCGACCTCCACCAACTCGGCGCTAGGCGCCTCCGATTCGCGCGAGTCCTAAACCTCCCATTACTGAAAA
The DNA here is from genome assembly GCA_002633005.1 of Phoronis australis. NCBI lineage: Eukaryota > Metazoa > Phoronida > Phoronidae > Phoronis > Phoronis australis. Next base: position 134,206 of record NMRA01000485.1, read on the forward strand.
CGTTGATCTCCCACTGTACAAACACCAAGTACCGTATCCATGTATGATCACATATAATTTTTTGCTCCAAAATTACATGCCACATTTTGAGACAAAACGAGGACTGCTAAGATAACGGCTGGTACAGTAATTCATCAACATTATTGCCAAAACTGATAATTTTTCCAAGTAAGTTTCAATGGTCTGTTACCTTCTGGCAAACAATGAGAACTTTAGAAAATGTTGTTCTATGACATCTACATACTTGTAATAGACCAAATGTTCTTAATTTTTTACTTTTGTGGAGAAATTTAACAACACAGAATTTCACTTGTCAGCCATGCCGTGTGGTAAATAAATTAAAAATTACTGTAATGTTTAAAAATAATGAGCAATTCACTTGAATGCGCAATTCATGCCAAGACATGGGTTTTCAGCAATTACAAAAAATGGACAGAATTCACGCAATAACAGGTTTCGAATGGAATTCCCATATTTCAATTACACATTCTAGAATTCAAATACTTTTGCTTCTTATACAGTGCCATTAACAGTACACTCCACCACGTCTGTTAAAGGATACGGATACTTTCCACATCCAGATCAACAATCGTGTTGCAGCAGACGTGTTCAAGTAATTGTACATTTTTCCTGAAGGTGGAGCTGTTCTTTCTCTGGTTTCCAGCAGCAACACAAGAGCAAGGCTATTCCATAACACTTCCATGCCAACGACTTGTTATTCAATTAGAAACAGTAACACAGTTTACTAATAGCAAAAACAGAAAAAATCAAGAACTTTATCTTAGCTGAAATGTTTTCCTTTGTTTTTTGAAAACTAGAAACAAATGTCTCTATTCAAGTCTCAAAACTGAGCAAGTTTCACTATCGCCATCTATAATCTTATGACCAAATCAACTAAATAAACAGCTCAGGAATGCACACATACTGACCACACACAATATGATCTCATAAAATATAACATTATTAAAACTAAACAGTAGTCTTGCTACACAGAAACCTATATAAAACTATCAAAGGAGCATTAGTTTCAAGCCCATTTCCATTGGCATGGAATTAAAAATAGGTGGTCTATTTCATTTAACAAAATCACATAGCATACACTACAAAAATGTGTAAATTTATGATCAACAACAAGGGTTCTTTGAAAATAAGGCCTTAGAATACAAAAGTTCAGGCAGCATGACATACATGTGCAACATATTAAGTGGCTTCAACAAATTCCTGAGCCAATATTGAGTCTGGGTAAACATGGTCAGAGCAGTTGGAAATCATTGGAAGCATTGTGGTCAAGTGGTCAAGTGGCCCAGTTGCAGTCTCTTTAGGAAGATATAGTGGGTTCAAATCCCAGTAGATAACACTGCTGGACCCTTGAATAGAGTCTGCTGCTGCTTTGAAGTTGAGTAGGCAGTGCTCTGTCAATCGCAATGTTCAGCTAAGTCCCAAACCCTCTGATAGTCTTAAAAAAAGCAGACAACCATGTCCTGTATCTTGAGTTACGTTTTTAGCTCATAATTTTCACAAAAATGGTAATATTTTTTTTACTGTGGTGGGCAACGATTGGAGAATGTTACAATAATGACTCAATATTTTACAGATTGAGGCCACTTAAAAGTATTGTAAAGCAACGATCAATAAAAATTTTTCAAACAATGTGGCTAAAATTTTGAGCGATATGGTCAAATTTCAGTGTCCGGGTTTAAAGGTTGAGCACAGTAGACCACCACACACACAAAAAACTATAAACTCCCGCCCGTAATTCTATCATTTTGCACAGAAATAATTGCCAAATTTCCATTATCCATATTTCAAAGGCTGATAACTACCAATTGTGGAAACCTTACCAAAAGTGATAGCTACTCAGTACAACTAGGATAGCAATAGACGAAAATGTTCTTGATCTTTATTTTTGCTAAGTATTTTTATTTGTCAACCATATTGTGGCCTAAATAAGTGAAATATTACCATAATATCTATATAGTGCGTGTAAAGTCCTTTCACTTCAAGGTTCCCATGGGGAATGTCAGTTGGTATTAACGGTTAATTTCGCTACTGGATCAAAGTTAACAGCGAAAGTTAACTTCCCACTCAATGACTCAACAGGTGGCTTTCACACCAGAGTATCCTCTGGTTTACTTCAGTGTTATCCAAGTTATCAACAGGTGTCACTCTCAATAACAACATGGCATGTGCGTCTGTATTACTTGATTTTTTTTCAATATTCTCCATTCGAACAATACAAACACTCCAAATCATGTATTACAATACTTTAAATTTAAACCACATGCCTGCATATATGTATAATGTATTTCAGAGTGCCATTTTGTGATAACTGAGATGACCTATACATCAAATTATGGTAACTCAAGTATGGTGCTAGGTGCTATCGACCGAAATCTGTCTGAAAGGTTCACCAAACGCCGGTTTACATGGACGTTCTTCCAGTGCTGGAATTAAGATGTAATGAAAAGGTCTCGAAAGTTCTGGTTGTTTATTAGACGCACAGTACAACAGCTAATATGGTCAGCTGCAGAGCCATTAAGGTTTTGTATAGCAACCATCACCATGAAGTTGAAATAATTCCCAGTTAAATAATTTAAGTTTACAACCCGCCTTACTAAAATTCTCAACTAAGGACAAATAAAATATATTCTTTAAAATCCCATGAAGGGTTAATTAGGTCAAGGGTTAATTAGGTCAAGGGTTAATTAGGTCAAGCTGGAATAGAAAGCGTCAAACTGGAATAACTGAAGCCAGTGATAGTGGACTTTGCGTTGAAGCAATTTGAACTCTATTCAAAAACTGGTTTTATCATGTTTCAATCACAAACGCTAATTTAAAAAATGACAACGAAGGGTTTTGAATCAATACTAAGTAAAAAACCAAAAACTAAACACTTACGGTAAAACTTTCCAATTTAGAATACAATTAGGCAGACGAGTCAAATTTTAGTTCATCATTTTTTCCAAAGCTACGTGTGTTGCAACATTTCAAATAAACTTCCATGTTGTTTTGTACAACAGCAAGTAGACAACTTCTTGAAAAATTGAGAGCATTCCCAGTGATGTACATATAAAAACGTTATTTTAGCATCCATTTTTGTCAAATGCTGGTGAGGTTTTACCATACGTGAACTCCAATATAGCTATTACAAACTGCCCTAAGCTGTGCATACAACCCATTCAAGTAGCCCCATTTGTCAAGAACTGATTAATTTAAATTATTCAATCATTAAAGAATAGTAAAACAAAAATATTATCATAACAATAGGTAGAGAACGCTTTTGAAGTATATCAAATTGCTTTCCACTGGAGTTCTAAAACTGGCGTTCAAACAAAACAAGTGCCCACCGGTCAGATGTCTTCGCATCCCAGCAAAAGAATGGCCAAAAATATGATGGCAGTATGTTAGTCAAGTTTTGAAAGACGACATCAAAAGTCGCAGCCTATTGATTTCCAACGCGTGATAAATTAAGACATGAGAGACATCGTCTGAAGCACATACAGGATGACATTTTATCGTTGTGACTAATCCCCACATTCTATCAAAGTTATTAATATCTTTCCTGAAGCTTAACACAGTAACTGTAGTGTACCTGGTGAAACAGCATGGAAGCACACAGGCTTCATTAGATTTTTTTGAATATTAGTTTCACAACCATTGAATGGCACTGCTACACACTATTAGATCTAAAAAGAAATATGCACTGTGCGAAGCACACTGCAAGTGATAGGTGGTCCTACAAATATTGAAATTGTTACTTTTAATACACATGCGAAATACCCTAATTAACTTTGATTAAGTAGAATGAAATGCTGTCTCAGGGGAGCCAAAATTTGATTATCTTATGAACATGATAACTCAGATTGACATGAAATTCACGGATATTACAATTGATTAATAGTATACAATGTTACATTAGGAATCATTCCAAAATGAGAAGATATTTTTAAAAAAACTGAAACAGTCATTTTTCTAATTAAAAAGCTTTAACTTTCAATTATTTATAATCAGGAAGGAAAATGTTTTTGTTCTCTGCACAGCTTTCTTACATTTTAATACAAAGACCATGTCACTCAATCAATGGTAGACTGACAAAAGACCCAAAAATAATTTTGCACAATTTCCACTTCAAGAAAATGTAAATTTTTACGGTTACAATTAATATTTGTAGTTAGTAGGCCCTGAGCTGTAGGGACTTTTGAAAAGTCTTTGAGAGTACTTCAACCGGGCATTTTTCATTTTCAATGCTTATTTACTTTCCAAATATAAAACAGTTGCTGTATTTAAAGTTGCTAATTTTCGTGTAATATGCCATTGAATATGATAAAAATTGGTATTTTGTCTCTTTTCTTTTGGCTTGTACTGTAAATGTTTAAAACGTTTAAAACACATTTCATTATCTTCACCAGCCTTCTATAGTTTGGCTTAGTTCAAGACCTCCCCAGATGTACCAAAATTGGCAAGAATTACTCCGCAACGCTTTCCGCATGTTTTTCAAATGCTGTGAAGAAATATAAACCACACCCAGTCGTGGGATCAACTTTATGACACCAGAAGGAACCATGTACCATTACTTAACGATCTCATATCTCTATAGAGATGTACTAATAGTGAAACTGCAGGTGGCAGATCCAGTTTTAAAAAGGGAAAGTTTCCTCAAATTCAAACGAAAATAATAGCTAGTCATTTTTCATTTTTAAACGCTCACTGCACTGCCAAAAATATTCAGAGTTTTATTGTGTGTTTGCTGGTGACAGTGGTACTATATAAAATTTTTCAAATAATAAAGTAAAATTGTTTCCTAGTTTACTCATGTTGAAAATTTTGATGACAAACAAATTTCAGTTTTCTGCCATATTGTGAAGAAGCTTGACCATCACCAGATCAGTGTTTAGCATATTTTAATTCACAGTAGTCCATTCCAAATAGGACTTTGAAATTAGTCAGATAGATTAACAGAGGCATTCATTCTTCATCGCCATTTCACGACTTAAAAAGTTTGCTCTCTTAATGACTAAATAGTCATTAGTATACAAAGTGTGGGAAAATAAATGCAAAATTGCTAAAAGCGACACGTTTCTGCTTTTTTTGAAGCTTTCTACATCACTGCAAATGTTCATATTTTTAAGAAAAGCTATTTAGTCATAGCTGTGCTGCTGTACTACAAGATATGACAATAAATTGCATAAATTTTACAGACATTTTTATTTTTGTCAAAAAGTGTGAAGAAAAAAACGTCACTTGTCTGGCATACAGCACCCCACATTACAAGATTATCAAATGTTTCTTGGTTTATCTAATTTGGTACAAGGACAGCACCAAGCATGGAATCAAGAAAACTGATGAAAAAACGCCGAAGAAAAACACAAGCACAGCGCAAATTCAGGGGATTTCATTTACAGCGCTGCTAACATATTTCAATTGCATTGTGGGACGGCCCGTGACATCACAGATAACTTGGTGGAGTATTTAAGCATATCAAGACTGTAGCTACAGTTGTTTCTAAGAAACAACAGCAGTTCCACCCTATTTCAACTATAATTTTTACAGGAAAATAAAAAGAAGTATCTCCACGCAACACTATCTCAATCATATGCGCAAACAAAACTCCTGTATTTCAAACATGGCTCAAGATTTTTGACATGGTTCTAACAGCTTTCCAAATATGGCACAAGATTTCCAAATATGGCTCAATATTTCCAAATATGGTTCAAGATTTCCAAATATGGCTCAGAACTTTCAAACAAGGTGAAGCACCGAGTATTAATACATGTAAAGAGGTAAAAGAGCGACACCTGGGGAATGTTACAAGAAAATTCGATTTAAGACAGAAATTTGGTTTGACGCCCCCAATTAACAGTTTCTGAAAATGGTTTAGCCAAATAATTATAAGTGTTTCACAGTTTACAAATAAATTATAGAGATTATCTCAGTAACTAGCAATTCTGCTTACATTCTCAGAGACTTCGTATTTCGTTCAAGTGAGATTTGGTTATTTTTCAAAAATAGTTGTGCAGAGCGTAAGTCTAAAGTCACTTTCCATGAAACAGACCTTGCTGTAATTCCACACTTTTCTTTGTACCCACAAGTACAGCAAAGTCCCATTCACACACAGCCTACCCTAGAACAACTTGTACTACTACCCCACTTTTAAGTTGAGGGTCCCCATACACAAACATAATATATCCTATAACTAGGGTAACGCGGAAGTTGTCGCTCTATGCGCGACAATGAACGCCTGATGCCAATACGGCGTGCAAGAGAAAACCCGTCTGTATATAACTGCAGCTGATAATTACTTCCACCCTACTCCACTTTTGCGTCCACACAGTGATTACAAGTGGTGCAAGTTACCCTGGTGCAAGTTAGCCCACCTCGATAATGTGAAGTAAGTTGTCTCAAGTGGGGAAAGTTGCGCTTGTTTAATATGTGTGCAGACAGCACACAAACCTAGCAACAACACTTTCCAGGAGTAACTTATTCTAGGATCAGTCTGTGGGTGGACAGCATATATAAGTCTTTATCTATTTAGCACATACCGTAGTATAGGAGACAGGTGAAAGAATTTTCCACAGATTAGAAAAAAAGATTAAAAAACGAGTACTGGTATATTACTAGCTTGATTTGCATAGACTAAATGTCATAAAACACTACTTGGTAAAGATTCTATTACTTGTAGTATTTGAAAAATGGAAAAATGACATTTTGGCAATTATTTCCGCACAAAATAAGTGGAGAATTACCCTACATACTGAGCATAAGAGCACATGGATGAAGATTGTGTTATGTAACAGTTGGTTTGCAGGGAATGATTAAGTTTATTGGAAAATTGTTGACCCAAGGGATATTGACCATAAACTTAGTATGTAACAAAGGTACACAGTAATACCTGGTGAAATGAGCAGACTTGGCAGAACCAATATGTTGGCTTGTCAAGTGTAGTAGTGTTGGGGAATACTAGATGTCTTCACTTCAATAACAAACATAAAAATCCTTAGGCGGGTGAGAACACAAATGACTCAGGTGCTAGTATGCCCAGTGCTGTTCATGAACTATGACCCATTGTCATGTAGCCACCACATGTATTTTGGCACATTGGCAAAAACTGGAAAATGGCAATGCATTAGACATAAACGTATATACAGGGCCTATCCCTCGCCTGAGGGGAAAGGTACCTGCGCCTTTTAAAAAGGGAACTTTTTCAGTTGAGGGGAAATCCCTCTTTACCACCAATTCCACCGCTCCGGTTGTCACCACCTCCCCATCGCCACCCCTTGTTCGCACTGAACCAAATACCTGAAGTCAGCATTTTAAGCAAGTTTTTTTTGTTCTGGTTTAGTTATTTCAAAGATATTTTTTACTTCTAAGCTGATATCTGAAGAGAAAATAATGCTCAAAATTTGAAACATTGTCAGTGTTCTCCATGACCTGTTTCAATACATCGCCGTAAAACCTAACTTGCACACTGGCCCACGTCCTGTTTGAAAATATAACAATTCGGTAGTATCTTTTACTGCACAGTTACTAAGAACAAAGAACTAGGTTTACTTTCAAACTTCTTGTGTTTAATACCTGGCTGTCTTGAAGTGATCAACCAACAAGCTACATATATTGAGCTAGTGCCCTTGACTGAAGTGTACAATCCGATTGAAGCCAAGGCGCCATTCAGAAGAAGTCAGAACCAAGTCACTCTGTAGAAGTCTTTCCAACAAAAAGGCTATAAAAAGTACTTTGGACATGCATGCAGTTAAGATAGGGTTATTTTCAGAGCACAACTATCAAAACTTTTATGTTTTCTATCATGATAAAGGTTTTCAAATTCATCTTGTTCGTACAGAATTTTGGTTTGTCACGCAAAATCGTACAGTGTCAGTAGGTAATATCGAGCCTGTTTTCAAGAATAAAAACTTGGCAAAGGTCCAGAGACTGACATGCAGGGATATCCCTGGACTGAGCCTTTGCACCATCAGCGCGTGAAAAAATAAAAAGGCACAAGAACGTCCCAGCAGAGCGTCCCCCCGGCACATCTTTTACATCGCAACAGTCTTCCAAAAATTGCAAGATTCTAGTCAGTTTAGTCACTTAAAATATGACTATGCTCCTATTTTAATTGGCTTGGTGGTTCCTGTTTCATATATGTTTTTATTTACACTAAGTCTGCTGGGCACAACTTTTTGAAAAAAGACACTTTTTATCATCAGGAGTGCCCAAAGAGCACTGGTTCAAACCTGGTCAGCAATGTCCCTGGACATGCGTATTTTCCGGCATTACAAGATTACAAAGCCATTATGGATTAGCTTATCCCATTGGACAAATCAAGTTTAAATGAAGCATTGCTTGGATTCCCACATTGTTGTGGCCAGGGTTACCCACACCCAATCCAAGCATGGTAGGAAGTCTACCAGTACACATATTGAAAGGGCAGGATTTATTGTCCAACACTCGCCTTGCACATCAAATGTTGGCCCGCACATGTTCAAATTACAATCGCGTGAAAAATTTTATATACTATGCTGAGCATAATTGCATGGAGTCGAACTCTTCAAAAGCACTTGTTCATTTGAAGATTTGACAGTACTTAGTTCATTTCACTTGACACTCCATATGCGGTCAACTCATAAACTAAGGCATTCACTAAGCTCATTGGCTGGGTCACTACTAATTATAATATGACATCAACAGGTCAAAGATGGAGGGCTTGATTCGTTATTGTTACAAAGCAGTGAAAAGAAGCAAAATATAACGAAGTACGACCGTTTATGATTTCATGTATCTAGGTAACTGAATACGATTTTGTCAGCGTTTACTCGTTTACGTTGCTCCAACCACAGACTACAAGTGGAAGTGGGTAGACACGAGAAAGTGGAATATTACAATAGATTATGTATGGCTTGCAATGATGGTCTTGTAGAGGATGAATACCATTTCCTGTTGGTTTGCAAGGGATATTGTGAACTAAGGTCACGTTTTATGAAGGAATTTCAATGGAGGCATCCAACTCAAGAATCCTGTATACGCCTGCTCGCTAATCCAGATATATCTGCTGTTAAATATGTGTATTTTGCCCTTAAAANAGTGAGTCACCTGTCAATCACATGTTGGTGTCAAGGTAACATGCACTGCAAAGTGTGGGAACTTGCGCACATGCACCAAAATGACTACAAAGTCACACATCAAAAGAGAATAGCCCTAAGTAACAAAAACGGGCGTGACTATGTATTTTTAAGCTGTTGTTACGAAAGACCCAGTTCTTTACGATATTCCTCCGTTGCTTATGTTACCCAAAACTGCGATGTCAAGTATATTCCGATATTTCCCCGCTCGATGCTCCCTAAGCCCATGCCCGTAGCTAGCTGTGTGCATCTCCTACCCACTATCGCCAATTTTCAATTAGTCTACGTCGTAGATATTTCAGACTCGAATGGTAAGAATTTTTGTTCAGGCTGAAACTGGCCAATGTATAAACAAAATTATTCTGGATGGCGAAAAAGGGGATGTGGAAACGATAAGTCACACAGTCACGCTTATACGTGGGAGCTGATGCAAGAAATAGTAAAGAACAGCCAGCCACATTAGTTAAATCTGCTAATGCCAGTTTGACTGAGATGCAATAAGCGAAAAACAACTAGAGGGTGCGCGGTTAACAGAGCATGGGCGTTAACCCGAACGTTTACGGTAAATATAACAAATTGGAAGTATCTTTACTGCACGGTTACTAAGAACAAAGAACTAAGTTAACTTTCAAACTTCTTGTGCTTAATATCTGGCTGTCTTGAGGTGATCAACCAACAAGCTATATATATTGAGCTAGTGACCTTGGCTAATAAATACGACACTGACTTGACTGAAGTGCAGAATCCGATAGAAGCCAAGGCGCCATTCAGAAGAAGTCAGAACCAAGTCACTCTGTAGAAGTCTTTCCAACAAAAAGGCTATAAAAAGTACTTTGGACATGCATGCAGTTAAGATAGGGTTATTTTCAGAGCACAACTATCAGAACTTTTACGTTTTCTATCATGATAAAGGCTATCAAATTCATCTTGTTCGTACAGAATTTTGGTTTGTCACACAAAATCGTACAGTTTCAGTACGTAATTTCGAGTCTTTCCATCATTATCTACTTGACAAGGCTCAAATAAGATGTTTTCAAATCAGGTTGCTTCAACCACGTGTTTTCAAGAATAAAAACTTGGCAAAGGTCCAGAGACTGACACGCAGGGATATCCCTGGATTGCGCCTTTGCACCATCAGCGCGTGAAAAAATAAAAAGGCACAAGAACGTCCCAGCAGAGCGTCCCTCGGGCACATCTTTTACATCGCAACAGTCTTCCAAAAATTACAAGATTCTAGTCAGTTTAGTCACTTAAAATATGACTATGCTCTATCCTGATTGGCTTGGTGGTTCCTGTTTCATATATATGCTTTTATTTACACGAAGTCTGCTGGGAAATCTTTTTGAAAAAAAGGCACACTTTTTATCATCAGGTGTGCCCAAAGAGCCCTGGTTCAAACCTGGTCAGTAATGTCCCTGGACATGCATATTTTCCAGGACTGCAAGATTACAAAGCCATTATGGATTAGCTTATCCCATTGGACAAATCAAGTTTAAATGAAGCATTGTTTGGATTCCCACATTGTTGTGGCCAGGGTTACCCACACCGAATTCAAGCATGGTAGGAAGTCTACCAGTACATATATTGAAAGGGCAGGATTTATTGTCCAACACTTGCCTTGCACATCAAATGTTGGCAAGCACGTGTTCAAATTACAATCGCGGGAAAAATATTATATAAAGACATACTATACTGAACATAATTGCATGGAGTAGAACTCTTCAAAAGCACTTGTTCGACAGTACTATATATTCACTTCACTTGTCACTCCATATGCGGTCAACTCATAAACTAAGGCATTCACTGAGCTCATTGGCTGGGTCACTACTAATTATAATATGACATCAATAGGTCAAAGATGGAGGACTTGATTTGTTATTGTTACAAAGCGGTGAAAAGAAGTAAAATATAACGAAGTACAACCGTTTATGATTTCATGTATCTAGGTAACTGAATACGATTTTGTCAGTACTAGGACATTCAATATATATTTTGCCCCCACCCTGGCATTTCTTTTGATTTCGGTCCATTTCACATTTTTAGTGAAAAAGTTGTAATGGGTCTTCAGCTCTATTTGAGCTGATGTATATATTACTTGTTTCACTATTCATGACATTGTGTACTTGGCCCAAAAGAGCAAGTATTTTCTTATGTATATGATAGCTGCAATTTACTGTCAATGTATAAAATACCTTTGACTCATGACCATGTAGCTGGGATAACGTTGGTCGTCGATTGATGTCCTCCATGTTAGCAGCAGCTGACATCAAGTTTCGATAGTGGTCCACGTGTGGTAAAGCCTCATGTGTGTTCTTACCAAATGTTTTAAGATTTTCCGTGTTGTACCCATAGCTACGAATAGTGTGACTGGGTGACATAGGTGGTGAACTTGAACTGAATGTGTCTTGGACTTCTTCATCACTTGCAGTTGCTGTCGTGTTAACAGTAGGCGTGCATGTTGTCGGCTTCTCACTCTCCGACTCCGGTTTCTCATCTTCGTCAGCGAAATGAAGAACTTTAGCAACCTTAAATCGTCCTTTTGGTTGATCATCGCCGTCACGGCCCGAGTCTGGCTGAAGCATGTTCGATTCAGATAGTTTTCCTTTTTCGTGAGGAAGTTTTTCTGTTCTTCAATTTTGTTTTCCGAATGAATGACTATCTATCGACCGCCATTTTAGCTCTCCCTCTGTTGTACGGTTGGGAAATAAAATATGCAGCGCCCCCTTTTATGTATTGTAAAGTACATCAGTAAGGGCTAAGTATTTTGCTAGTGAAATCGTTGAGCGTGAATAATTTTCGCTCTGTCTGTGTATCCTATAATATAACATTAGCAGAAGTAACCACTAAAATAAGTGATAGATGACACAAATTTGAGAAATTAAAAACTGGTGATAACTTTATCTTGTAGACCTATACATAGACTCTTAGTATGCATGCCGACCGGACGTCAGTGCCCGCCGACTGCTTACTCAGACAAGCCGGGTGACCTTTTCACGACCAGAGTCCCCAATAACGGGTTCTTTTCCTAAAAAATACCTATGAAAGGATGTTTTGTCCAATTTTATTCCCCCACAAATTGTTCATTTTGGATGAGTTCGAAACTCTCCAAACCGTGTCCGATTAGAGAATTACTGAGTGAGTCCGAGGTTTTCTTATTTTAGTCGCAAAAGTTTTACGGTACTCAATTTTGACAACATGAGATCTGTTCCAGTACAGTTTAAAGCACATGGGTTAAAATTTTTGCAGCCAGTCCAAGCGGAGTCCCTACAAAACTTAGAATTAATTCTCCCCTGTACAGGCAAAAACTGTGGTCTGCCCGGCGCCGTGCCTTTCTGAAACAAAAACTAAAGTTAGACTTTGGCAAGGTAAGGAGCTCCCTCAGACGACACCTTTTTGAATATACTCTCTTGCTGTATGCACGGGTTGGAATCCTAATTTTCCATCTGGATCTTCCGTCGTCAACAATTTAGTCGACTAAACACCGCGGGCCAGGATCGTGGGTCAGTCGCCGAAAATCGGAGTGTAACCCGTTAAGCCTTCCGGCCTGTCCGACTTTTCAGGCGCCGGGTATTGAGAACAGCAAATATGATTCTAGGCTTATATTGGACGACAATATTTGTAATTTTTAGAGAAACTAGTCTCCGAGCCTGTAATAGTAAGCAAAAGGGGTCATGGCCCCCCTAAAATTCTCTCAGTCTAGATTATACGTTTGGCAGTTCGGGGTGCGAATATCTGACAGGCAAAATTCTGGCTAATACTCNAATCCTGGATCCGCCCCTGAATTCGGATAAAATCCGTCAATGCCTCGTATACGTGTCTATGTAGGCCTACCCCTCATGTCTGTGTAGCTGTGGCATGTCGGTGAAAAACCGCTAATTAAAATGTTGGACAGATTGACTCGTCAGTTTACGTGCGACGAATAGTTGTATGGTAAAATAAAGGGAAATTCAATAGTCGACAAGCACCCCTTCAAAAGCAAATTAAACACTGGATGAAGATTGTGCTTCGTGCTCTATCGACTATTAATGCAACTCGTAAAAGTACAGCTTGGCAACTCGTAAAATGCATTTTACTTGCATCATAAATTTTGTCTTGAATAAATGCTTTTCATTCAGTCGTAAATTGAAAACTTAATTGATGCCAGCTAAACATAATTATGCAGCTTAAAAATGCACAATTCTCCATATTCGGCCCAAGAAGGTCACGGTAATAGCCGACACGAGTGATTGTTAGAAGAGCGGTCATCAATGAATTCATGTCTGCCATACGTCACTCAACGGCCGGCACTCACTTTGGAAATTGTTGCTTGCAGTCTGCTGCCGCAGCCAAAACTGCGGGATAGTGTAGCCGATCAGTTGTTTTTGCGGGAGCAAGGAAGGAGTAAACATGGCATTAAATTTCATCCTCAAGCGAAAGGTGAGAACTTGTTAGCGTCCGAAAGCATTTTTATTGCTAGTTTTTCTCGATATCGATTTTGTAGCGGTTGCAGAATTGTTCGTAGACTGCACGACTGAGTGAATGGAAAGGGGAATTCGCAAGGGCGATGGGTAGCCTTTGACTACAACTTTATCATTAGATGTTGAAAAAATACGTGTGCACGTCAAAGCATGAAAGTGAGGATTAAAATCTCCTCTAACAGGCGCTATAGAAACGAAGAGCACTCAAAAACTAGTTGTGCTGTCAATGCTGTTTTCCAGTCTGCAGCGAGGCATTCTACATAGACGGGGGAACCTCACTAAAACAAATTCTGATGTATAACAAGTTCTGTTTTACCAGTGAACGTAACAGAGGTTGCTTTTTACCAATTGCACCTGTTGAATCCAATTTATTATTAAAGGGACGTTACGGGTAAAAAAGTAATTTCTAACCTCAGAGCGGAATCCTCCTAAAAGTTCCGCACTTGCAGCTAGCGCTCAGCTGTCGGAGCAAAATGCCACTCGCAGTAGTCAGGCAGGACATTTCAGACGTATTTAAATGGACGTCGATCTTGATTTCCGTAAAACAGACGATGGTGAGAATTGGCCATTTGTCACACCGAAATGCAAAAAACATGACCGCGGATTTGTTGCTTTATAACTACGGCCAAACCTAATAACTTCAAGAGGTCTATTTTATCCATGTAATTATCCCAAAAGTTGTATTTCGGCCACAAAACCGATAATGATCAAAAAAGCTATAATGAGCGCGGTTTCTTACTAGCCCGCGATTTTGAGTTTGGCAAAGCTAAGCGCTTGCGCACTCGCGTGGTGGAGAACTGTGCTTAAAGTAGCGCCAAGTCTACGTATAACACGCTTCAAGGGAAATCTACATTAAAATGCAGATTTCTCTTAAAATAGCGAGTAGACCGCGAAAACAGACTTTCACATTTCCATTACGCATGCCTAGCGCCAGCTTGCATGGCTTTGGTGACGCCCAGGGCAATTTTTATGGAGTGCCCCTCTCTCTATTCAAATGCATGGACCCTACTAGGCCTACTAAGAAAAGCAGAAGTGATGAAATAATGGAAGCATTATTCAATTTAACCACAAATCTGCCACAGTTTCAAAGGGCTTATTCACAGTCATTCGGTGGATGCCGGGGATGAAGCACAAAATGTTGGCGTGCGCGCGCAAGGCAGTAGAAAGTGTATTGTTTACATTTGTTCTGTAAAGTCAGGCGAAACATCTGCTAAGTTACCTATCTTGATGTGTCCAGACGTCAACGTTTAAATATGAGTGGATTTTTTTACGCGTGCCGAGTCATCAAGTAAGCCTAGCAAAGGGAACGACCCCACAACGGGCTCGTTCCCTGCCTTGAACTCACAGGGCCACTGATACAATGTTTTGCTTAGAAAATTTTGGGATTATGTTTACGAAAATCAAAGGTTTCGTCGACCGAATATATATTCTAGAGCAAGATTCCTCACATATAAAACGTAATATGGATGCATTTTGAACGCAGTGTAAGTCGTAGAACCAATTGTTTTTCTAGGAAACACGTTTTGTTGGTGAACTGTTTTGTGCCTGCATTAGACGCTCTTGATGTAAACTTGAGTAGGCGAACAGCTTCTGACATTTTTAACAGGTTTCGTTGAATACATCAAAGGAACAATAACACCATCGTGAAATTGAAACATATGTACTGACATTGTAACTAGCATCGATCTTATCTCCGTGATAACTTCATCAGTGAATTGATTTTGCACGCGTGTAAGTCAGACAAACTATCTGAGACTCTCTCGGTAAACGTTACATCAATGATTTGTAAATAAATATTCAATTTACCCCCACACAACGAAGGAACAGCAATCAAAATCTTTTTTAAAACAAAGTTTAATTATTTACTGACGCCTGACGTTTGATGGTAAAGAAAAAGTTAAGACGCGTCTTTCCCACGGCCATAGATTTATTAAAATAGGTGTTAATTTTTCAAAAAGAAACAAAACTCAAAAGAAACTAGCAGTTTTGAATTGTCAAAAACGTCCAAGACCGAGTAGTGTAAAAATGGCCAATCCAGATTTGCAAGGTTAGTGTAGTTGAAGTCCAGTCAAATAACTCGCACATTTAGAACTTCATAAAGCGTTTACATAGTTGACTTGTCGCAAGCTCCGCACCCTTGGGAAAAGTCGACAAATAAACAACGGGTTTTACCCGACAACGTGTTGTTTGTCGGGTAAAATGGTGGCTTGGAAACGAATATGTGTCAAGACTGATGCGTTGTGATTGCTCAGTTGAGCCGTCACTCCAAATCCTGGCGATAGGTCAATAGCCTTGGGTAGTAATGTCAACAAGTTATCGCTTTATACAATAGTTGCGCTTTAAAGTATCCACGAAGATTAATATTTAGCTAAGTTACGATTAACTACAAATAATATATAATCCCAACCAAATTTTTGACGATTTTTAAAAACGTAAGTCAGTTCAAATTATCAGATGCTCCTTAACTGACGTCACGAATTTACTACCAAGTAGTAGATATTCGCATCGGTTCCCTGTGAAAAACGTTTTGTTTACCCTATCTTATTTTCTGCTACGCGAGTGCGCACGTCCCATACGACTTTTGTGACCTGCTGGGTTAAAGCCATAATTCCAGCCGTCTCTTGACCAAATAACTCTGCTGTTGGTTAAATTTAGTACACGCGCGTTGTAAAACACCTTCAGCTAGGAATAATTTGAGGAACAATACCAGAGGTGTCCCGGATGATAACTAACCTTTCTTAAGGACGGAACTACGGGACTATAGTAGGCTGTAGGTATAGATCGTCCGACCGTTGATCTCATAGATTAGACTCCACCCACTCACCACTGAGTGACACAGGGACCCTCTGTACTAGTAAATATACTTTAACCTTTCTCTGAAAGATTGTTTGTGCATTTTGTGCAACACCGATATCTTTTAGACCCTCGGGACGTTTCATAAAGTCGACTTCATTTAAAATATGCAAATACAAGTTTCACGTGTGTGTTGGACGACATTAAGCGCTGATTGCATACGTTGTTGCAGAGCGGTGAGCTGGAGACATAATGCCGAACACGATGTTACGACTAAATAATCTGAGGCACGCTCGACGTGGGTCATAAATTTCACTAATTGCCTTTGATGAAAGCAGGCTAATCATAAGAATGAAGTTTGTTCATGTTTGTCATGTGCGTATCTCTTCCTGGCACTGTTTGTTTGGAATTTTTTTCGAGCGATAATGCAGAGACTTCAGCTCTTTATTTCAAGCCTGTAATTGAAATAAATAACTATCAAAGCCGCGATACCCTGTAATGAAATGTTCTCTCGAGAGAGCGCTGACGGTGCCGAACCGTGACTTGAACTGCGCAATTTTAATTGTCAGGTCAACGCTCTTAAAATGTCTGGCGAAACATGATTTCGTTGCCCTGTTGTAAAGTTTGCCTGCTTGTTATGTGCGTAACCTTTGAAAAATCTGTTAAAGCTTGGTTATAGATCCCGTCAAGTGCTACTATAGAAGTAGGTGTTGCTCTCGTGTAATTCCGGATTCGCCAGTGGCGTCGTCATCGTCATCGTGATTAGTATCGTTGTTTTTCGCTCAATTTCACCAAGCGTCGCTCTCTCGCGGGGTTTCAGCGTTACGATCTAGCGCACATGCAGAAGAATTGATGTAATCTGTAAGGTTCCAGTTTGACGAGGTCACGCAAGGTCAAGTTGGTGAAATGCTAACATTTCGCGTGTTTAAAGTTCGCGACCTTACTACACTAGCAAAACGTAACGGTACAAAGATGTTTTAATAATCGGAGACTGCTCGATCGATTCTGTGGCCACGACTTTGTAAATATAGGTTTATTAGTTTTGGGTTAATGCTCCTGTGCACTCGAATAAAACCACATCTTCGGCTTTCGTGACCGATAATTTGGTGGAAACTTCATACACGGTTCAAGGAATCAAAATTCATTGAAGGCAGCCTGATAAAAAAGACAAGTCATTTTATTTATAGTAGGTTCAGTGAAACAAAGAACATTAGCCATAGGCTAGTACACCGACAGAGAGAGGGAGGGAGAGAATGTTGAAAATTAATATTTTCAATTGACAACCTTAGCCATTTCCCTAGGTAGACCTAGCTGTACAAAAGAGGACTGGGTAGAATGTGGACATTAATTGTTTAAAACACCAACGAGTTATTTAAACAAGTATCTAGCAGAAATGCTGCTAAGAGTCGGAAGTTATTCTGCTAGCTACGTTAGTACTAATAATTTTCGACCAAACCTTATTTGTGCGAGCTTAAAGCTACTTGGTTCCAGTCTTCTGTAAAAATGTGTATTTAAGATCAGTTACAGCTAGAAATAAAGTCTCAATTTGTTTCTTGCTCATAGTAGAAATGATTTCTGGGCTTTGGAAGCTCATTGCTGAACGAGTGCAAGCTGGCTTGACCCGGCAGGCTATCCACTAGATGGCACAGTGCATGCAAGAATTCATACCTGTAAGCTTATCAGTCATTTACTTCGTAAGAGAGTGAAACATAGTTTTTTACATCACATAAAACAGAATAATTACATGGTTGGTTGGCACAGGCCTTTCATATAGCTGAACTTGCAGTTAAGAAGCGACACATGGCGAAACTGAATGGAGATCAAATTGGAGGTCGTCGACGAAAGCAAGAGCACCAACGAATATGACGACGACAAAGACCCCATCGATGGCGATGACAATGATAATAGTGGCGGTGCCCGGTCATCAACTCAATGACACTGACGCGTCTATAAAGAAACAAGTCTGCCAATGAAAACGCGGTGACGGGCAACCAGGGCCAACTCTGACGCCGCCTGCACCGAAGATGACAATGTCGTTGACGCCACTGCCAATGACGACAGCAACTTTCGGACAATATCGACGAGCAGACAACACTACCAAACCTGACCGTGGAGTTGATAGTGTAAACACAGAAACCTACACCGTCACCGACGCTGGCACAACCGCGGCGAAGGACTAGAAAACATGGATGAGACGAGAATGCATCGCGAGCCCNAAACAGAATAATTACATGGTTGGTGGGCACAGGCCGCTAATAGCTGAACTTGCAGTGTTTTGAGGAGCCACACATGGCGAAACTGAATGTAGATCAAATTGGAGGTCGTCGACGAAAGCAAGAGCACCAACGAATATAACGACGACAAAGACACCATCGATGACGATGACAATGATAATAGTGGCGGTGCTCGGTCATCAACTCAATGACACTGACGCGTCTACAAAGAAACAAGTCTGCCAATGAAAACGCGATGACGGGCAACCAGGGCCAACTCTGACGCCGCCTGCACCGGAGATGTCGTTGACGCCACTGCCAATGACGACAGCACCTTTCGGACAATATGGAAGAGCCGACAACACAACCAAACTCGACCGTGGAGTTGATGATGTAAACACAGGAACCTACTCCGTCACCGACGCTGGCACAACCGCGGCGAAGGACTAGAAAACATGGATGAAACGAGAATTCATCGCGAGCCCACATCAACAACGCAGTTGGCACCGCTGCCAACACCGTTCGACAATCGAAATGCCAAATACTATTATAACGACGACGCTGAACACAACCGTCAATGACGCCGATGTCGAAGGCAACGCCGTTGCAAACGACAGCTCCGACCCCCACAAGTCTAAGGGGGTGTCGCACATTATCACATGCGTTCCAGGGTTTTAAAGTCATACTTTAAACAAAATATTTGTAGGTTTTTGCACTGTTTTAGCAAAAAAAAGTTTCAAGGGAAGATAAAATATTCATATTATACATCCGGATGGGCCTTCCCGCACGGCTCCTTCTATACTCGGCAACACCGTCGAAAACACAACTGGCACTTACAGAGACACTGGCGAAGCTGGTGATGACGCGGTTAATGAAGATCGAAACGTTGAAGTCGGGTGCGTGACTATACAAGTTTCATTTCAATCGGACGAAAAATGCTCCCTGGTGTAGCGTGTGTAAAGAGCTGCTAGATCAGTGGCCACGGGTCAATAAATCTCGGCAAACTCGAGAACAGTAAATCATAGCTAAAAACAGACGACATAACACAGATAGCTCTTGGCAAGATCTTCCCTGGACCGCTGAGCTATATATAGCTCCGCTGAATGAAATTTAGAAAAATGTCCGCCGTTCAGCGCCATCTTTGACGCAACTTCACCTAAACAATAGGCCCGAATTTTATAAGTTATGTGTTGATTTTATGTCGATCGGACGAAAAATGTGAACTGTATCGGGATTAGGGCTGCAACACCCGACATAACCGAGAACAAGAATTCAGAGCTGTCGGTTCGGTTCAAATAAGCAGACCTTTATTTCAGTTCGTTTCCAATAAGCGCTACCTACTGGTAATATATGTATTAACCTCCCAATTAAGACCATAGTTGTTGTTGTGCGCTTGTTTCACACACTAGTTTCAAAACCTTCGTAATTGTCTAAATACTTGAATGGTTGAATATGAATTGAGAAAGATGTGTATTGTTGATCGTAGTTAATATTTAAAATTATTAGTATTTCTTTTCATTTTTGATTGTAGTTAAATTTTAGAATAAGTTCTTTTTTGTGTCTGTGTTTGATATTTTTTACAGTATTATTGTTTTTTATTACATTTTAAGAAAAGAAAATAAACTGTGTATTTTGACAGGGACACTAACAATATTCTCACTTGATTTTCCGAAAAATACTCACACTGTTAATTTCTGGAACCGAACTGTGAGAACCGAAGCTAAAAATAAAACCGAACCGAACCGGAAGAAATGGACCTGTTGCAGCCCTAATGAAAATAGACCTCCAAATGACCAGCAGCGAATCAGTCAATGAAAATAACAGTCATCATGTCAGTTAATCTCGACTAATAACTCGAGAATGGTAAGCTGGAGCGACAGGCGGGTGGCAAATAGCACTATGTGTTGTCCATCCACATACCAAATTTCATAGTCCCGTCAAGGGAAGCCGCAGATTCGGAATGACTCGAGAAGTCGTTGCGAGGAACGAATGTCATATGTATGATAGCCCTCATTTCGCTGAAGCACTGAATTCACTTCACTAAGTTAGGTCAATTAATATATTGGTGCCCGGTTTGTTGTGATAAATATTCAGTCAATGCACAAAATGTAGCTGTCTGTATATAAAGGTACCCCAACCTGCAGACGGACGAGGTCACACCTTTAGCGGAATGCCGACTAGAAATATCTACACACCAACTTCCAACAGATGTCGTTGCTACAACTCCTCGAAGCGAACTTCAAAAGATGACCACCACTTTGCGATCTTTGATTCAATTGTACACTACAACAATGATCCTTGAGCTTTTAACGAGATACATGAAAGTTTGAAATGTTAACAATAATTTTGAAAGTTTTCACCCCTTCCCCATCCCTACAAACAAACGTTTTCATGTACTCAGACATAACATGAGCACAAAAACAAATCCAAGCCTCATGCACCAAGTCCAACCAACCTTTATAGAAATACCGATGACTTTCCTGTCTTCATACATTTTTCGCAGTGCTCTGACTAATCCAATGGGAAGTCACACTTTTATAACCTATGCTCATCAGAAAGTTACTTAACACGGGTATATAATTATCGATCAATTTGTATTTAAGCCATTTCATTAAAAAGTCCATGGACTTTTGGTGTGCCGTGATAACACAAGAAGAAAACTTAAAGGAGAATGCCACCCGATTTAATTAGTCTTTTTTACCGTCTTAATCGATCTATATCCACATCGCCCACTTATACGGTCGACCTCATCTTGCCGAGAGGTGTCGCGTTAACTTTTGAGGAAGGTGAGAAACGACGCAGCGACGTCAGTGGTTCGTCGTGAATAGCGCTACATTGCGGTGCATCGTTCCCACTTGTCCGAACTATGAAGCTGCGAAAAAAGCGGATATAGCGTTTTTTCGACTTCCTCGAGAGCCCGATATGCTTAGGAAGTTGCTCGCGGTAGTGAAGAATGAAAGGTACGATGTCAATAGCAAGTATGAGGCCGTGAACCATCTCCGTGTCTGTGGCCGGCATTTCGTCGACAGTGATTTCTCTTACGAATTCCGGCTTACCAAAGAACTATCCATACGTTCCGTTGCCTGTGCATGTTCACGGCGCCTCTCTAGCCCTTCTTGATCGTGTGATCCGGTTCGAATTGATAGCTTGTGAAACCTAACGATCCGACCTGTGAAGTCTTCGTCGGATGACTGGCACTTGACTAAGTCGGGATTGGAGCCGGGCGAGTTGCCATGTAGACGTTCATTATTCTGCGTTGTGTTTCAAAATGAATTATTCTCATCCTAACCAATGCTTTTATAAAACTGAATAAACAAAGTCTGTCTCAATAGATACAATTTGTAATGCCTTGGAGTGTTCGTGAGTGCAAATGTGGAGAAGCCAGCAACGGAATAAACCACTGCGTTTGCTTTTGATACCGGCAATAAAGGTAATTGACCGAGCACCGAGGCCGTGTAAGCGCATGCTAATTCAGTGTTAGCTGACAGAAAGCTGTTGTGAAATAATTACTCGATTTTATATGCTATGGTCACATGTTAGGGGAATCTTTATTTAGAAATGCAAATACACTATTGAAATCATTGTTACTGTACAACCTTTGCCCTGACGCCGGGTCTGTGGAATGGGAACCCCCGGCGACTTCGCGGCTTCCGATAAGTAAGTAGATTTTCAGTTTCGTGAATAATTCACATAAATAATTACGGGCACATTATTTCTTTGGCTGGTTTAAGTTCGCGGCGGCCGCGACGGGCCTGACCGGGTTCAGTCCGAGCCACTGGCTGGGATAACGACGTCAGTCCGGCCGTGACGGGCCTGATCGGGTTCCAAGCCACTGGCCGGGATAACAAGCGTTTTGTGTGTTTAGAACTCTCAAAAATTCAACAAGTCTAAACAACTAGGTTCTCCTGTCTGTATTTCACGAAAGAATACTTCGAATTTATCTCCGAACAGACCCCAAACTCCTGCTACGGACCTTGGTAAATTGGCCTGCCGAACTTTGTAGGGTACGGTGTGTCCAAATACCAACAAGTCCGTAACAGCGAAATAAAACAACACGTTTTTATAAGAACTCGGTGTATTTTTAAGGGTTTTACATCGAAGTTTAATGATTTATTGGTGTTAAACGATGAATTCAAGCGATAAGCTGACATCAGTAACCCGTGTTGTCACGGTGAACTGCTGAAGAGACTGCGTGTGAAACCAATTACGTCCGGTCATTGGATAATTTCAACACCTCCGTCTGCCGTCAGGTGTCAGGTAACGCAACCTGACGTGCCGTTATCGAGTAGAACTACTCGATCTAAACTGATACAAAATAGGTTGTTTTTTGGGTGGCATTCTCCCTTAAATAATTTGAATTTGATCCGACACCAAGTTGTTTAGAACTGTTAGAAAATGAATACAAACCACTTCAAGAATTGATTAGCTGATCAAGTGAATTCATCACTTCATTAATTGACTGAAGTAATTAGTTTTAATATTATTGAGAGCATGCCATGTTTGGTATCAAACTTTGACCTGCGAGACCCTGAATCTTTAGGACTGCACAAAGTAGGCCTATCTCATATTGTGCATTTTGTATTTCTGGTTGAACAAATTGCGTTCCAACCAACGTCATGTCTGTCTCTATGCCTATTTCTCTACGAGTGTCCGTCTCTCTGAAAATGCATGAAGTACGGTCAATGGTAAGGGTTTCACCTGAGAATGGGCAGGGGCTCTATCCCCAGTCCACGGGTAATGCGGTGAACCAGACTATGGGACTGCTAGTGCTACAAACTAGAACATTAACTATGACCTTCCTGCAAACATTCTTTTTTCTTTATTGAAACAAATCTTAATTTCTTTTGAAATGAAATATAACCAAACATGACCTATCGCCAGTAGATAAACAAATACCAAAGTGCAGCGAAATACGTAACCATAATCAAACGCAAACTTTTAATGCGGTCGAAGCAGACGTCCAACAGGGGTTGCACAACCGGATGTGCCAAAACAATAACAAACTAACTAATAACTGTCGTATAATAACGGCAACGAAGTGGCTTAAATCAAATCTTGTGTTTTTATAGAAACAGTTCGGGATTCGAATGCCGCTTTAACACTGGTGTTAGCTGTTGCACGGGAGTTCTGTTCCGGGGGAGCTCACATGAGCATGTACTGTACTATGTTGACGGAGCTGTGCCACCCTTCGAACAGTTATAGGGAGACAGAGGAACAAAGGGAAGCGCGAGACAGTTGAGGATCTTTTGTAGTTAGCTCATTTTAAATGGCAGTAAACTGGCTTAGCAAAATATTAAACACCTACTAAAATTCTGCTGTAAAACAATACCAAAACCAACCCGTCTGATCGGCACGACTCACATGTGCACCTCACAATCACGGCTTCGTGGTTCTGTTCTGTTAATGCAATTAGTCTCCAAAATGGTGTTGTGCAAGAGACTGTAAGTTCTAAGAAAAGGAAATTCTTGACTTGATAAATGGGAATTTCCTTTAAACTAATGTTTTGGTCGAACCAAAACTGCGTGTTAACCGGTTATTAACACTATTCTTGTTGAAAGTGATACACCGAGGCCTGCACGCGGAGCAGAGGTAGGGCATTAGCTTGCACTTAACTCCTAAAAAATCTATTCAAAAGATTGAAATCTATGGGAACTTGTGCTGTAAAGACGAGCAATATACTTATGATTCATTCCAAAAACTGTTTTCATTGAAGATTACTACCATGAATGTCATGGGCGGATCCAGAATTTTGAGTTAGGGGGGGCCAGGGCAGAGTATTAGCCAGGATTTTGCCTGTCAGACATTGGCACTCCCGAACTGCCCAATGGAATCTTGGAGAACTTTAGGGGGGGGGGCATGGCCCCCTTGGCCCCCCTCTAAATCCGCCACTGAATTTAATGCAGAAGTTATGACTGGCAGATGCAACACAGGCGTCGCGAACCAATGTTTCAAAAACCGGAAGCCTTTTGTTTTCTCTGTCACGTAGCGCCTCCTTGTATATGATGCAATGACGTACATTGACACACATTACAGGTTTTGTGACATTTAGAAATTAGGCCGGATTAAGCCTCATCAGAAATCTATTAGTAATTAAAATTCCTGGAAATGCTTTCCTCAATAAATAAATACTCTGAGACCAGTAATATCCTTATTTGCTTACACCAGAGCCTTATTTTTGTGCATCAATACCACTATCTTAAAGTCTCTATATTTCAACCCAGAACGACAAGAAACTGTCACACCAACGTGTCTGACGGGCGGAGATTGTTTATTTCATATTGCGATGCACTGATGTACTTGATTATAACAGAAAGTAGTTAAAGGGGCAAAAAACCTGCGTTAACTTTTTACCGCTATAGAGTTGGGACTCATGTGAGCAATAATTATTGATCTTGCTGAGAACAAACAGTTGGTTAGTTCTCGAGACATTACAGGGCGAATCCATTGGCAAGCTGTGAGAAGACAACTTGTAGAGCCGGAACTCAGGAGGCTGTTAATTCTTTGGAAGACCTGGATAAAGTTCAGTGGGTGTCTTGCGACGAGAAAATCTAGCTAAAATCACGTGCTCTCATAGTGCACAACAATATCTCGCGTAATCTCGCGAAGTCTTGCGTTTCTAGCGAGGTCCTAGGTTTACTGAACTCTACCCAGAAGTCAATCCCAACTTTATTAAGAACAAATTCGAGGCTAATTAAATAACGTTAAGTAGTCAAAATTATATTTTGTTTTTTGTGATGGTAGGTGGTCTTGTAGGAGCTTTCATTGAGAAACACTAGGTTGTCATTTCGGATAGTTTGAAAAGAAATCTTTTCGACATTGCAGAAGATGCCTCCTCCGGGTTTGAAAATTTCTCGGCCACCATAATACAATTTTGAACGCGCATTTTAATTTTTCGTCAAGGTCCCTGTGATTGGCAACACTCCCGATATTTTTAATTTCATGTATGTATGTATGTATGTATGTATGTATCTATTTATGTATCTATGTATGTATGTGTATTTATTAATGCATACATCCGATGGATACAATATTTAATGCAAGTTGTTATGTTGCTTACAGAAGCGCACTCACACTCACTCATGGGACCTTCCAAGGCATAAAAACTTACAAGTTAATCAACAAACAAAGATCCATGTGAATCCGTCTACTATTAAAATAAGAATATTCGCCATTTTTGTAAAATATGTATTTTTCTATTTTGCTATACTTAAAAAATTCTGTTTTTAAGTATTCAACACAAGGCGTAACATTCATTAATCTCCGGCGATATAAATGATATTTACCAAGTATTAACATTAAATTCAGTACATGTAAGCCAGAAAGCTTGCCGAGGATAACATCCTGACATGAGAAATGTGTGGATAAGTTGATTTTATTATTGAGCCATTGAAACCACGAGGACCAAAAAGACGTACAAAGTCACAAGACCAGTTCTGGCGGATGACATTCTCTAGTTCTTTTACACAAATGTACACATTTGGGAATCTATGAATCCAATTTTATAAAAAGTTTTAATACTTAAAATCTTTGTGTTAGACTAATTTGAAACCATTTAATGCTAAAAGTTATGGAGCAATTATGGAGTTTCTTCCACTAGTCAACAGTTATGGATTATGCACCATTTCTCATATTGTTTCAAACTTCATTGTTTTATACAACTGGCATGTGAAGGAATCATAAATATGTTTAATTGCCCTCTTGCCGAAAATAATATTAAGAAACAGTTGAGAAAAATTCGTTAAGACAACATTAAAGGAAACAAAATTGTTTTGTTTTAAATGTGTTTGTTAGATTTTTCGTAAGCCTAAAAATTCTGTGAATGGTGGGAGAAGCCCATGCGTAGCACAAAAATACCCGTATGTCATTAATTTTCCACTTGTGTCGTACTAGATAAATACAACGTCGTTCTCACACCGCCTTATGTAATTTAACTTATTTTACCAGCGAAAAGGTTAGATATGTATGTACCACAGGGGCGCGTAAGGAATACTCTCTTCCCTGACAGGTAATTTACATAAAAATTCACTTAGATTACAAAATATTTCTTTCCAAAACAAGTTAACAACTTTTTTAGGCCAGATCTCATGAAAGACATTGCTAGAACAAAAATAATTACGGTGGGCTATGAAATGAAAATCTTGAGACAAGACATTCAAAAACAAGTCTCCACTAAATAGGGTTATCTTGCCAAATCAATAAACTTTAGGTGATTTATTGAATAAGTAAATATGTATCATATAGTAACCTCCGAGAGCTCAATTTTGAATAAAAGTGGTTCGACCATTTTTATCTATTTTACCATCCCACACAAAATTATGAAATAGTTTTTTCCAACTAACCATCTCATGTGGTGAAGACGGTAACGCAATAAATAGGTGAACAAATTTAAATAGAACAAAATGACTTAATCACTGTTACTTTGCCCAGTGGGTTAAATCGTTTTGGACCGTAAACTGAGACTGCCTTGAATTTCTTTGATTTTCACATCATAGTTTAAGGTAATCGTTTCAGGGAGCTCAAAGCTAAACTCAATACCGAGGGTAGTAAAACGTTTTTCCTCCAAGTCAGATTTCTTTCAGGGTCTATTGTAGTATCGCTCTGTTTCAGGCCTCCTATTCGAATACACTCATTTTTTTCTTATTGCCTTGGGCTTTAAACCATAAAACTTAAAGAGTTGGTCTGAGAGACTAGTGGTTTCTGTCAAAGGATCGCTGGAACCATCAAGTGTTAAAACTGTGTCATCTACATATTGCACAATTTTATGAGATCTGTTCCCAACATCAATACCAACCATTTCCCTATTCTGACCTACCATTATTTCCATAGTCTCTGCACATATAAAAAGATAAGGTGAGGTTGGGCCTCCCTGTCGCCACCCCTGACCAATTTCAAAGTATCCTGAAGTGAAATTATGTTGAACAGCAAAGACGCGAGAGCCTCTGCTTAAAAGACGAAACCAGTCAACAAAATTTTCACTACAGTTAAAACAATAAGCGTTTTGTACAAGAAATTCCAGGAAATGGAGTCAAATGCCTTCTCAAAGTCGAGTAGTACAAGAAGGTCGGTAATATTAATTTCCTCTGTGTACTGCATCAAGTCACAAATGTTCTCGCCCATTTGTCTCCCTTTAATAAATCCGTTTTGGTTTTCATGCACAACTAACTTCAGTCGTAGGGCGAGACAGCCCGATGGAATTTTATAACTCGTGTTTAGCAAAGAAATAGGGCGCCGGTTTGTAAGGTGTTCTCTTGGTTTTTAGCCCTTTGACAGAAGAGAAAGCACTCCTTCATTTTGACTTACTGGCAAAAAACCTCACAGCGCTATTACTAAACGATCGTATCAAAAACACAGACAGATCTTTCCACAAAAATATAAAGAAGCCATCCGGACCTGGCACTTTATTGTTTTCAACCGACAAAGCCTCATCAACTGAAACTGGTCCATTCAACGAGGAGCTGTCTGCAGTACAACATTTGAGCTCGGTCTGTGATGGTTTCTCCATTCGAATCAATCAATTTTGTTGTGTTTTTGTTAATAACTTTTCTTTTTTTTGAACTAGAAACATATTTCCATGGTTTCTCACCATACTTAATCTATCGTGCTTGAGTTGTAATCATAGCTCCTTTCATAACATCTTCTGGTCGGTCGCGTAATTCTTTGGAACGTTGTTCAAGAATTTCTCAAAAACAGGTGAATGTTTGTTTTGGATCAATTCAAATAGCGTGTTAATTTGCATTTCTATACTTTTCATAAGGATATGATAGTTTCATTGCAAATATTGAGGAGGAACATTTCATAAAAACAAAGTAACGTCCATACTCAAATTTAATTCGTTATCTGGAATCACGAAAATTGCATCTCTTCTATATGGCATTGCAGCATATTTTTTTAAAATTTGGTCTTCTTGATTTTTTAAAAATTCACCTGAAATCAATGTTTCAAACTACTTGCTTCTTCTGCACATAAATAATGCGTTTAAATGTTTTGAATGGATAGTAGTGAAAAATAAGGGTATGATTCAGTTGAATATACGTGCACATTACATTTTCAATGGTTTCAGTTAAAATTTCCAAACGTTCAGGAAATGTGAAGGATTGGACAAATTGCAAGAGTCCATCCAATTAAATGTCGGGTGGTGTACACTCTATACAGCTACAACAGTTAGTAATGAATAATCATTTCATGTAATAATTATAAAAACAGTTCTTGTTTTGTAAGCGTTCTGTCATTAACGCATGTGTACTCACAAGCAAGCGTGTTTAACACAATGACGGAATGTTGTTGAAGATGCATAGCCTCATTAAAGTTTGAATACGCAAATGAAGTACTAGTCTACAAACAACCCCGGGTCCATCAGTGTGCCGGAAACCATCCGAGAACCAGTTACCATTACAATCTCACGAATATCTTGTTTTGCGAGGCTATTTTTATGTTGGTGAGTATAGTAATATTCCATCGTTACCCTAATGAAACAAGGCACACTTTTAATTATTTGTTTATTTCGCTATCAAACAACGATTGGGTATTTTTGGAATTGCTAAGGTTTTTTATATGTACAAACTTATATCAGCTGCGGTGTATTCTTTTAAAATCGCAATTTATTTACAAAGTTTTTCTTTTCCTAATTACACTTGTACGCACAGTTCTCCAGGAAACCATTAGGCGGCGCTTGCTACAAAATTAAGCATTCACGGCTTTAATGAGACACTGCATCTTTAAGGTAATCCATCAAACACATACTATAGACACAATAGAATGTTTGTGGGTATCTCGTTGTTAGCGGTTACGTTATCCACGTCTTGGTTCAGCTAGCAACACTGGTGTGGCTTTTGAGAGCATAATTTACGCGTCGGTGTTTCAGCCAGAGGTGTGTCGTATGTGAGTGCTGCGAAAAACATTAGCGTACGAACGTAACGTGCAGAAGGCTGCCGAGTGCCATGGGAGTTTTGTTTAACGTCTTAGCCGGTTTTCTCTCTAAGTGTTGAGGGGAGTAATTGGCTATTTACTGCCTAAATGCTGATTAATTACTATTTTATTGCAACCCATGACTTCATCGGTAAACGCAACTGTTGTTTTTTTTTTGATGGACAATTCGTCAATTCAGCATCCTTTGCATATATTTGTGTCTATGATAAATTGCTAAGATTGTAACTCGGGGGGAGGGTGCGTATTTTGGTTTTGGGGTGTAAAATGACATAGTCTTGGGTTGTTGATGTGAGGCGGAACTCCTCGCCCATAATAAGTGAAGTCAGATGACTCTTCATCTGGCTTTGCATAATCGCACTAGCGTTAACTACCAAAGGCACCTCGCACTTTTTAACACCAAGCACTTGTCGTAGATCCTGAGAAACTTCACCAAAAAATCATAAACGTATTATATTAAAGAGGCTTGGAACGCGAAAATTGACTTTTGAACAGATCTTGACAGACATTGACTTAATACCCAGAATGCATAACATCCTGAATGTTGTCGGAAGCTTAATTTTGCTGAATCATTCACTTCAGAGTGATGTGTGTGCAGAATTGCAAAGAATCACCGATTTTGCGACGATTTAATTACCAAAATATGCATGTAGCCACTTGATCACGACTGTTCCCATTATTCGTCATTGTTCACATACATACACGAAGCATACATCAAATGAAACGAAATTAAAGCTGCATGTGCCCTATTTAGCTGACCAAAAGCAAAAATCGAATTAGGTCATTTACTCCAATTGGTCGTATAACGTTAGTCGCCGTGATGTTATTCTATTTCCGTTACCAACAATAACATCGAAACTACCAGCGACTCTAGAAAATGCTTCAGAGTTTTTTGGGGGTTGGACAACCCTAAAATTGGGAATTCGAAACTGCCACATGTACGCATTGCCTGTGACTTGAGGTGGTACCGGAAATGGAACCCTAACACCGTAAGAAATATTTATTATGAGACTCATTTTAGAACTTGAGAAGATAAGGGCTGATTCGAGTTTCACTAAGCCAGCTAAACAGGGCGAAATACAGGTTTAATCGAAGTGCATACCTTTAAATCAATTCTGATAACAGACTATGGCTTTCGGTGGGTAATTTTTGGCATGTATACGCCTGTGTTTTATAATGAAACGCCAAAGAGTTTTTAAACGAGTAACTTTTTGCGCGTTGAAACGTGCTTAATCAACGCGTAGTTTTGCTTAACCAACGCATAGATTTGCTTAATCAATGCGCTGTATTAGTTATTCGTTATGTCCAATCAAAGACAAGTTTGCACTCAGTACGTAACGACGCCATCTTCGGCCATTTTGAGATTTGAGAGCACAGGCGTGATTGAGCGATAGGAACTGATAAAAATTAATCACGTTGAATAAGCAACAGAGCGCGTTTATTAAGTAAAAATGTCCGTTGAATAAGAGCAGAATGATTGTCGTTAAGGAACTAATTCAGCGCGTTGATTTAACAAATTTACGCGTTGATTAAGCAAAACTACGCGTTGATTAAGCACATTTCAACGCGAAAAGAGGTACTCGTTTAAGAGCCCTTTGGCGCTTCCTAGTGCATTAGTACTTGAATAAATGATAGCGTCACGCAGTTGAAACATTAATCCAGTTTGGAATTAATCCCCTGTGCTGGGTAAATGGGAAAAAATTGCCATCATGCTCAGTAAACCGTTACACGTTTCTCTCCGATTCCCGCTGTGCGTTTTATCAAGCACGTTTTTTGCGGGTTTAGCGAGATCACCCAAGATCATTCAAGAAACCGTAAATTTGTTTTGAGTGATCATCGACAGTAGTACATGTTTGTATACATTGTCCCAAAGGGGGCGTGTTGTGGTACCTCGTGAGTGCTACAAATGTCTTTCTGCATTGATGCTAACTAAGTTACTATGAAGATGAGGTAACAACAAATACAAAATAGCTCCTGAAAGTCAGGATAGAAGAACTCGCTAAGTAAGCCACTGTGACCACGTGCTTCGCTTTTCAATATAAAACGATATCTCGCGAAGTATTGAGTTTACGGGAGATTTTTGCCTCTACAGAACGCACGCCAGGTTTGTTTTCTCAATCAAAATTCCGACGTCGAGTTGCAATAATGTTGGTCCATCGTCATAGTTTACATGCCCTCAAGAACAAGGTTACCTCGATATCTTGAATTTGGAGAAAGAAATGACGTCTCAATGCAAATGAACATTTTACCCATGGTATTCATAACATTATCGTCTTGCCTCCCAAAGGCACTTTCCGTTTTCATTCGTGTGGTCTCTGAAGCATTTTCACTTAAATGAAAGTTAATTGTAGAATCCAAGACAAATGTTGAATACTTGCACGGTTAACTAGAGTGAATTAAAGGGCTTTTATTTGTAAACGCATTGAAAACTATCTGATAATACTAGTAATCAGTTAGCCACAATAGTGTGGGTTCGACAGGCTCATCATCCATGCATCAAATTTATGACTTTGTACCGAAAATGCGGGTTTTTGAACCACCATTTTAAGTTGTGTCTTCGTCTCGTCGGCTCATATGTATTACAGGAGGTAAGAAGTAATTGACACTCCACACAAACA
Source organism: Phoronis australis (assembly GCA_002633005.1). Lineage (NCBI taxonomy): Eukaryota > Metazoa > Phoronida > Phoronidae > Phoronis > Phoronis australis. The sequence continues at coordinate 166,323 of NMRA01000485.1, forward strand.
CACGCACGCACGCAGGCACGCAAGCACGCACACACACGCACGCACACACACACACACACATAATCATATAAATATACTTGTCTTGTTGATTTCTTCTCGAGAAGTATAACTTTCCGAAAGTCATCAGCGGTTTCAGTTCTCGACCATCCCTCTCCGTCCGTTATCGTTTTCACCTGAGGAAAACTCATGATTTTGCGAAGATATGTTAGTTGCATTATTACGTCAACCCTTTCATATGATAGACGGCTATTCAGTACGAACTTGAAATGTTCCAATTGGTTCAAATATGAGCACAGGTCCAGAAATCGCTTTGCACTATATCCGGATTCTCATTCATGCCCTCGCATACATTCATTAGTAAGACCGAGCTCAGAGGAGTAGGGGACACCTTTGTCCAATGCTCGATTGTAAGCAAATAAAATCAGGATTTGAACCCGGGTCTCCCAAACGGGAGTTTTTTGGTACTCAAATCACTGAGCTACATTGTCTCCTGTTTCCATTGGCTCGGGTGGCTAATTTCTCATAAAAGCCAGTTGCTGTGACTATTTTGAATCGGGACTAACTTTTAAGACATGACTGAAACGTGCCCACGCATTGTAAAACATATAGTCTCATTGAGGAGGAATTTGTCGTATAAATCTGTGTGCCTTCCTATTTGTTGCACGTATGATGTTGGCGTTTTCATAGCCTATTAGGAAACATATCTGAACGGTATAAAGTGAGGGCACATTTATGTGCTTAAGGTTCAGTGAAATGCCGAGCGTTGAAAACGCTCGAGTCGTTCATTACTTCGTCACACGGCGCACCAATGGCACGCTTCGCGCTTGAAACAATTATCCACGGTAGCGAACGTCGCGCAAGGTAAAAACGGTAGTTAGCTAGCGAGAAGGTCAGACCGTTACAGTTGGAATGTAAAGGAAGTTTCTTGAGCTCTGAGAATAATGGTGTATTGTAAGATAAGGTAAGAGACCGTAATAATTGTATTTTGTGATAACACATTGTTTCTCGTATGTTAGGAATGACGTAGATGTGCTGTTGTATGTAAGAGCTTAGCGGCAATCCTCTGCACTCACACAAATACCTACAAAACTGGACAAAAGAAACGTATATAGCTTTTGAAAGTAGAAAGCCAGGGAATTTAATTTATAATTTTATACCAAGCTGCCGTTGACTGGGTCACGTGACCGTAAATTTTTAGTAAAATCAAGCAATCCATGAGTAAATGACGGCATCACTAACAATCCAATTCTGTTTGATGCAGAATTTTAAAACGAAACCCCCCAAAAACTGTGATCGTTTTCTTAATGATCATTTTGCTTTGATTTTATGGAACTTTTGTTTCTTTTCATAAAAACTGTATAAGTCGCCATAAAAAAGTGAATGCAGTCGAGTTCGAAGAGCGCTCTGGAGAACACTGCTAAGAACATCATCTCAAATGGACCCTTTTCCGAGATTTGATGCTAAGAAGTTAGCCAAATTTGGATATTTTTCTAGGGACTCCAGAAAATGTTACTTCTTAATTGTGATCTGGTTCCGCCGTGCATAAATATAGGACTTGATGATTTTACATAAGAAAATCAGTTGCTATTTGTACTGACACTGTCTATTGCGATACCGGCGTCCACTTTACGTCTTGTGCCATCAGCGGCCGCAGGTCTAAGACTACCATCTACCCCGTGTCCTTTACGAATAAGCTTAGGAAGACATTTAATCCAGATAAAATTGAACTGTATGGTGTAGGTTTTATTGCAAGAATAAGTTGACGCATGTATTCCTCTTTTTTATTATTTTTTTCATCTTCCATAGGTCTTCTGATACATGTAGACTACATGCGCAGTCTAGCCGTGTGATCTAGTATACTCACTTGTGGCGCTGGCATCTATAACGTAAAGTTAGTGGTGTAGTACGGGTTTTCGGCACCTGTTGGTATGCATTTATCGACAGAAGATTTTGGTCAGTCTAGTAGGACGAAACTATTGTGAATTTTCGATAGCGAGAGGCAAGACTCAGATATGAATAAGAATCACTTATATCAAACCTGTTTGCTTGAAATATCGTTATGAAACGTCTGACGAAATTAACAAAAATTTTAAAATGTAACGGAAACGTGACGAGACTGTATGGTGAAGTTTGATATCCTGTCCATGTGCCTTCCTCTGGGCAACTTTTACGGTATTGTCTGTGTTACGTCAGCGTATGCGTTACACGCATTTGTACGAGTGCAGCATTCGTACGAGTGCGCTGTACGATGCACGCGTGAATCCTGACGTCGGTGATAGAACTCTTAAAGACGGCAGATTTCATAGCAACCCAGCGTGCTCTTTTGAGAAAGCGTGCGCTGCTTTTTTCATACTCAAATGTTCTAACACGCTTGTTCGCAACGAAATCTGATATTTTAAGTTACTGAAATAAGCGCGTTCTGACTTCCGTACTCACGCGTGCATTGTAAAGCGAACAACTACGCCTCCGTATGATTGTGTTTGCGTGATATTTACGTTGTCGTGTTTTCCTAAAAACCGCACCATAGGACACTTATTATTTACATTTCGAAAGTTTGCTAATTAACAGAAGTTGTTGGGTTTCATAGCAGAACACATAAAATAGACAGAAAATATGTACATTGAAATCAATGATGATCTTTAAGTGGACGGTTCATCTCTTCCCTTACGCTCATCTGGTGCCTCCTCCAGGACATTCTTACAGGTCGACGAACCCTGTGATGTTTGACTTCAATGTTCAATTTCCTGCGCCTGTCTGCGCCTCTGCCAGTCGCATGTGCGAAAATTCTGTTTGTAAGCGATCGAATATCTACCGCAGCTTCTATGAAATTTGTGCTTTTGTCTTGTATTCGTCTTTGAACAAAGTTAAAGGACGTCGAAACATCGTACCAACTTGACAACACTGTGAAATTGAAATTGAACGTGCGGCGAGTGAAGTTGTGAGCATCGCTTCTGGTAAAATGCCGCTAGCCAATTTTTTTTTCTGTAGTTACAATATGACATCGAGTTTTTTACTGTAACTATGGATATTTCTGGACTGCGCCTTTGCCCTTTAGCTCATGAAAAATAAAAAAAGGCGCAAGTACATTTCAGCAGTGCACCCCCGGGCGCACCTATTAAAACGCAACACTTCCAAAAATGCAACATTCTAGTTATCTTACAGCCAGTCGGGTAAAACATGACTCTGCTCTGATTGCAATTGAGGTTTCTGTTCCATATGTTACCACTTTAATTACACTAAGTCTGCTGGGCACACTTTTTATCATCAGATGCGCCCGAAGGGCAATGTTTCAAACCTGGTCGGAAATATACATGAGTAAGCTTTACGGAATCGCGATTTGCTGCCTAACGAATGGCTGAGGTCTCTTTTACCCCATTTCCCGTTAGTAAGTAACCGTTTCTACTGACTGGTTGACGTTTAACCGAGAGCTGAGGAAAAGACGTAAAACCATTCAGAGACAGCGTAAATACCAACAATGTGTAAATGCAGACTGTAACTATATTCAAGAACTTGAATTTCAGATGCATGTGTTAAATACAGCACGTTGTTGAACACCTGTCAATCTCCAGGCCATAAATGGGGCGTTATCGTACGTTTGCGATCGGCAGTTGTCTCGTGGCAGACAATTACGATCGTCGTTTGTAATGATGTTATGTGCGTTCTTCGCAGAATCTTTTCTATATGCTTGGGTAGTTTATGAATACATCTCTGATTAACAGCAGTTCCTGTGCTGTAATTAGCATCATCGAAACCGCATTGTCTGTGACTTTTGTTTTATGAGAAAGGAACACCTGGCTGCTCGGGGGCACTCTGCAGGTCGTTACCAATTCCACCGTATTTTCCAAATTCACATTTCTTGTTTTCCGAATTCTCCGCGTGAATCTGTTAGAGAAGCAAACTGCGAACATACCCTCTGACACAGCTCCACCTATACATAAATGTGGCCCAGTGAAAAGGAGGTACTGAACAGTTCTCACAGGGGTTTGCCTATCAGAACACATGTCAATGGACACTTCACCCTTTCTTCACTCTGTCAAAAACTGCATGCAAATAAAGAACAGTTTTGAGTCATTTCACATCACAAGCCCAACAGGTGAGCACAGAAACTCTGTTCTCTCTTGTGTTTTTGACCCTTTCACTCCCAGTTGAAACCAAGCTAGACTAAGAAAAATAAGGGCAAAAAATGCAAAATCGGCACTTTTCACCCCAAAACCACCACTTCCCTACCGATGCTCGACTAAAGCCAACATTAGATTCCAAAAGCAAATTTCCTACCCATTCCAAAAATGTGGTCCAAATGTACTCTCAATCAACTAGTTTTTTTTTGCAAATCTGGCTTGTTTGAGGGCTACCTGAAATCGCGGCCAATTTTTCAGTTGCTACACAGCAATGCACAACAGGGGGCCACCATCTTGAAGAAGAGTACAGCTACAGTCAAGAAAGTGGCCTATTTTAATTCTCAGCATTTTCATAAATACAAACAAACCACATTCACTTGGCCTACATACAATACCTAACTAAAAAATGCCCCCAAGCCTGGCCTACCCCGAGATTTTAATATTTTGGCAGTGCAAATTGGCCGCGGCCGCAGTCTAACTGTTTAGTGCCACCAAACATGATGAACGATACACGGAATTCCTTGTGTGGGCATCAATGCGCATGCCTTGGTCGGAATTATATACCGATCACATCGCCACTCTTCCACACGTCTTTATGCACTGTATTCGTTTGGGCTTAAGTCACTGGATCGGGGTTCTTACTTCAATCACTGCCCGTTTTAATAAATTGCAAATATTCAAGTCATAGGTTCAGGTCGCCAAACTGAAGGGTTGCCCACATTTTAAACTGAATGGGGTCGGACTGAATGTTATGACGTCAGTTTCATTACTTTAACCAATGAGAAGGCATGCTAAACAACATTCGACAGGGCTGCCTTTTGTAGGACTGTATGTGAAAAAGGTATTCAAGTTCCATATGAAACGCGATTAGCGCCGCCTTGTTGAATACGCATGTCAAGTTCCGCCCCATTTCTGTTTGACAAATAAGACGTTGTGGTTACACTTACAGCAAAGTCCGGTTATAATGTCGCGCATCCGGCATGTTGGTTGAATTCTTTTGCACTCGCCACGCTCTCATAAACTTTAGCCTAAATATTTGTTGTTCGCCTTGTTTAGGTCGCTATCGTGTTTGGTGGAACGCATACAATGTAACATCAAAGGGAATGTTAAATTACTGTTTGCACGTGTCGCCGCCATACCGGTCATCGCACTAAGCTGTCGAGCGCACAAACTCCTTTTAAAAGCCACCCCGAGTGGCACACTGATCGCGTGCTTTGTACTTGTACCTGGAAATGTTTCAAACACTTAAGTCGTTACATTATGATTGACAGCCTTTGTGCTTGTCAATCACGTCCAAACATGGTGATCTGATGGATTTGCGCAACACTTTATTACAGCCTTCTTTTAAGAACATCAACACTTGTCCGACCGTGTCATTAACGCTGCAGTGTGTCAGAAATTACTCGCCACATCGTGGCGCTAGCCATGTTCCATAGATCGTGTTATTAACGCATGAGCGTTCACTCGTCACGTGTCTGAAATTATTCGTCACAAGGTGACGCTAGGCGCGTTCCATATTCTCCAGCCTCGTCCCCAAGCCTCAAGATGGCGCTGAGTAGTTTAGCCATTTGAGGCTTGGTCATGGGAAATACATTCTGCGCAATGATTGGCTTGACGTCATCAATGTACCCTTGTTAATTTCACTTAAAACTTTGACACGTGATTCAATTGATGATAAAAAGTCAAAAATCAACTTCTACAGACTTTTTACTTTCAGAAAATATATACTAAGTTAAATATACAGTTTTGTAGAAATTTGGCTAAATACGCATACTTGCCAATAGGGTCAGTTCGGATTTGCAAAAAACGATCTGCCTGGTGAGCACCCACTTTCCACCTGATATCCTTAATCTGGAGAGTGTTGATAGCCTGAATGCACCGTCTCTCAGGTCGTAGTAATGGCACTGTGTGAAAATAGATGATTTGTTTGTTTTTAACATCCGGTTCCATTTGAAGTATTCGTAAAGGATGAAGAATCATTTATTTTGGAACCACTTTAACGAGATCTTCAAGTCTTTAGCCTAGTATACTCTCAGTAGTTCCAGATTTTGGACACTCAGTGAAACACAGAATAGAGTTACGTTGACCTGGTTTTACAAACTAAACACCGTTGAGTGCCACCTTAGCGCCCCATGATGGAGTTGACTACTTCTGGCTGATTTAGACAGCGAGAAACGTCTTATCCACCTGTTCCAACTTCGGCACATTTTCATTCACTATTTCCGCAAGTGAACACTATATACACGAGAACAGGTTCCTAGATCACCTCAGTTACAAAACGTTCATTCCGTTAATTCTCTTGAACTAATCGTTGTTCTGACGGACTGTCAGGAGTCATTATGAGGATATTATCGGCCTGAAAAGTAATTTTACAAAAATTATCAGTAACGCGCAATTGAACCCACTAAATTCGCAATAGCAACCGAACGCTCTACCGCTGAGCCAATGAAATTCGTCGTGTTCAATTTCAAATGCTCTAAACGTATTTCAACAAATGTCTGGCAGACAACGGTAAGAATTGTCGATTTGAAATATAAACACAAAAAGACAACGGCTTTTGTTGTTTCGTTGCTCCGCTAACAACTTCAAGAAGATCATCTCATCTAACAACAATCCCAAAAATGCGTTTTTCGACCGTAAAACCGACAATGTCCCTTTACGTAACATGACGCTGCAGTGTATGTCAATAGAGCCTTCGTTTGAATTTTTTTTGCGGTGAAGCGGAAACGACCAAATTTTTGACAAGGACATGAGGTTGAAGACGTGAGATACTTACCCATCACGGGATTTTCTCGATTCTTTTGTTAATGCGTGTTCACCCGTTCTATCCGGGGTGAATTTTCTCCTTAATAGAAAAAATCCCACCCCAGAAGGTTCAGACACATTTCTCCTCGGATAACCGAGTAGAGGGCCCTACTAGTCGTCCTTACTACTGCTACTAAGTGATGTTGCTGTTGCAACTAGCTACTACTACTGCTAAGCCTGCTAATGTTTACAATATGAAATGTACGAAGAAAATTCCCTAGTTAAACGTAAACGTATAGCATGTCGGTGAACAATTTTTACAGACATGGGGTTATAGGAAGAAATCCCGAGTAACACAAATTGGTATGAATTTTGTACAACACGACACCTGAGGCAGTTTCAATGCCCAATGCAGCAAAAGATGATGTGCTTGTTTCTCACCAATAAAAACAAATCGATTCGCGTTTTCCGTTGGCAATAACAAAAGTCAATTCTGTATTCTTGACAATTACTCCAGCTCACTAGATGGCACCGCTTGTAATTGATGAGCTCACAGCAAATTACGCCAGCATGCACAACACGACCTTTGGCCACGCCAGTGTTTAATTAACTGGGACAGTTGAATGGAACTACTTTGCATATGACATGAGGTCAAGGGGCATGCACGTGCGACTTACCGAGAGGGAATTGTCGGTTGTTTAAAGCCTATCTTGAACGGTAATACTTGCAAATTTGGATCCTAAAACATATTAAGAGCATCAATCTAAGCCCACTAGTTTTATAAATTGTCAACTGTAACGAACTGTTAGGCATATTGGTTTGCTTTTGTCTACGTCACCACGAGAATCACCTTTTTAATCCAAACAGCTGCGAATAACACCTGCACACGATGGTGTTCTATTCAGACCTCTCTTCAACACAACTGCTATCGACCTTTTGTTGTTTGTGCAGGGATCTCGCAGTGACGCAATATGGAGCGAAAAGGCAGCTTCAATCATCATTTGACGGGCCTACATTTGCGTGATTAAACTCGCGTTTTCTTATTTTGATAAGGCGTTGCTGGGAGTACGTGGTTAAGTGCCGAAACTCACCCAATGGTCTCACTTTCACATAAGAACAAAACACCATATCATTAACAGCAAGACGTTGCCACTTTCGAAAAATGCATCGCAAAGTTAATTCTTTCCTTGTGTTCTGTTTCAAGAAAAGTGATTTTAAGGACTATGCTCCACATGGTTATTTCTGAAAAATAATTTAAACTCACTTTTGCTGAAGACTTACTTGCAGTATAAGAGAATATGAATTTATGAGAATACAAAATATTTCCAGGCAGTGTTGTGCTAATAATTTCATGGCTATACCTTTATTTGGAATATGTGAATTAGGAGACCAAATTGCTAAACTTACTCCCGTTTTCTTATGTTAAGAGCCAGGCTCGTTCTTTTGTCCTATGGTCATGAGGCAAAGGCCAATTATCTACCTCGCTGAAGGAATAAGCATCGACTGAAAACTGTTGTCACAGAAATGAACATCCATCGCAGCGTCCGTGTCATTATGACAAATGCAATATTGGGTTCTCTATGATTGCTTACCAAATAACTACTCTATCTGCAGTTGATGTCCAACAATGAAGTGATTCGCTAACGAAACCCACGTTTCACAATCAAACGGCTAATTGTTGTATACCTCTTTAACTTCTCGTTAGTCGCACTGACAACTGATTGAGATTGTTGATGTTTACAGGTCGCTGCTCAGCTCAGCTCTACATAATAGATGGCATTTAGGGCTCACACATGTTAAGTTATCGATTGCACGATTCACGACGGCATTTTTAAAGGGGCATTTCGCTGCTGTTTAGCTGTTGAAATTGTAAAATTTTGGGGTTTTAAACATTTCCGCGCTTACCAGATCTTGCATTGTTGCCGCGGAGCAGGCAATCCAAGTCATAGGCAATGCGTACAATCATGTGCCTGTTTCAATTTCCCAGTTTTATGGATGGCCAACCCCAATAACGGAAATAGAATTCTACCAAGATATGGATAATCATTATACCCATGTTGTATGTGAAAAGGGGCTAATTCGATTTTCGTTTTTTTACCAGGGGCGGATCCAGAATTTTGAGTTAGGGGGGCCAGGGCCCAGCCTAAAATGTAAGGATGTAGGGAGTCTTGAATTTTTGGGTTTGCGGACCTTATTACTAAAAAATGGGGTTGTTCAACGCCTATGTGCATTCGTCCCCCAAGCCCCCCTGAGTGCGCGCATATGTTAGTCAGCAATTCGCTCCCCGAACTGCCAAATGGAATCTTGGAGAATTTTAAGGGGGTCATGGCCTCCTTGGCCCCCCCTAAATCCGCCACTGTTTACCATCCAAGTTTCACGGATCACGACGCATTTTTGCTGTTCTCGAGCTCCGGCAATTTTCCACGTGGTGCTCCACCAATTCTCCATCGCCGCCATGAACCACCTGGTCGCTCAGGGTTTCCGTTCACGTTTTTCAGGGCAGACAAAAGCTTGAAAATACACGCTCACGATCACGACGTTCATTAAATCACTGTTCATTGATATGAAAAGAGCCATTTTCATTTTCGCGAACTGCAAAAGTGCAGTACCACGCGCACGGAAAATCTCTTCACCCGGTAATAAAGTTAATGTTCCATTGGCGGCGAAGGCCTGGGGGGGGGGGGGGGGNCTAGAACCCTCCACTTTTTCAGAGTGGTCATAATTACGTGTACCAGCTGCTCTGTATGTTCCTCATGTGTGATTTAACGTCATAGCTGGTTTATTTTTGGTTGTCAAGATTACATCTTACCAAATCTTAGGACTTTGAAATGTCACCCGCCCACTTGAAAAACTTTACATGCACACATTCGATGTATTCTACAGCGTGTGTTGTTAAATTCTGATCGGAACCGTTGACCGGCGCCAAGTCACAAAACTATGTCACGAACTTCACCGTAGTTTTGACATTTCTCCTCATATAGATGAGAGACTTTGTTTGTTTTTTAATTTATATTCGAGTGCAGTAAGATTTGAATAAATGCGTGCATAGTTAAAATTGGTACTTCGAGACATCTACAGTTACAAATCCCAGTCTTCATCTACGAATTCGTGATTCAAATGTGACTTGAATCCAAGAGTCACCGAGTTAAAAGTCGAAACAGGATTGCATGCTGATCGGCGGGAATATGACTGTCCCGGATTACACCGCGACACTCGAATCTTGCTGCAGTTACCCACAATGCCGCAATATCCGCCAAGTACTTTGGTATTTCTTACCATTAAATCTCCACATGTACTTTATTGTTGTAGTATTCTTCACAAAATTCTGTCCGCTGCATTGATCTATTCGTCCTTTCAATACCAACGACCTACATGTATTACTGCTGTGCTGTGGACTGCAACTCCTAAGGGAGAAAGCTAGATAAACTTCACAAATATTCGTTAATGCATGGTGTTATATATGTAAGTTCTTCGCCTTCCCGACATCAATTAAAGACAAGAATGTGCGCAGTAAGTGGATAACGCGCTTTCTTACTTTGAGGCAAAGGAGACTTTCGTCACTGTAATCTAGGTCGGCCCCATTACAACTTACTCTTGCCCAAAAATAAACATAATTTTTCTCCCGCTCAGTCGAAAGTACTCTAGAAGAATAAAAGTGGTTTTGAGTTCACAAATTAGATTTCAGGGTTTGGAATGCGGATAAATGGCAGTTAGAGATGCATTTTTTGTTTCTGATTCCAATTTGTGCTCAAGAAAACGGTTTACTCCGTATTTATAATTAAACGTGGTTATGGTCTAGCAAAACACTCACCGAAGGCATATTTGCGTTTTGCTAGTTTTCACAGGTTACGGTATCATTCATTGCATTCAACAAAACACACAAATGTAGCTGCTGGAATTACCTTTATAGTGATAAATGACATTTTAGTTAATTGGAGATGGCAGTAATTAAACTATTGTTTCACGACATGGAGTGTATAAGTAGCGCTATATATAACAATATTAGGAATGTTGGATTTAAAGAGATACTGCCGACTTTACGGCCGAAAATTTTTTAGGATCATTGTTGGATAACATAGCCGTTCTGCAGTTATTAGCGTTCACCAGAGCTATAATACAACGAAACTCGGTTTGTTACAAATCGCCAGTGCTCACCGTTGTCAGCCAGACAATCACTGAAACCCAGCCCGGTAAGTTTAACAGTAAAATAGGCTTACAATATTCCGTCATTTATCGAGTGGGTTTCCCTCCGCCAGCAGAGCGTTTGACTTCTAACGCCAGGGTTTGCAGGTTCGAATGTGTTCTGAGGCTGAACTCAGAAAATCACTTTTCTTTCAGAGGTTACTTCAAAGAAATCGAATGTGTCTTTTCATCACACCAAATTACTGTTCACCCGTGTTACTCTTTTTTATTTTATTTTGATTTAAATAACCCAAAATGTGTTCTCATTTTGTACAAACAATTGATACACGGTCAATAACGTGTATTCAGGAGTAAAGAACTACACGTGTGTACACGTTTGTGGAATGGTGATGAAAGTGACAAAAGTGTTTTGGTCGCCACTCCGTTTGATTGCTTTAAGCACGCGACATTGAAATCTCAAACAAGCTTTCTAAATGTGTAATCTAGTTTGCATTGTGTCGCAGTCATGCCATTTGTATTTGCTGAAGGTGAGGATGATCACCCCTCACTTGCACGAATATTAAATGATATTATAGCTATAGCAATCGTCATCATCCAATCGCTTTCACATTTACCATGGGCGGCGCAGCACTGAAAAAAGTGGGGGGGGGGGGCTAAATCCCCCTCAGCCCCCCCGTGGGCAACCGCCTATAGAGCATGTGCGGCGTAGCACTGAAAAAACGTGGGGGCTATAGCCCCCCAGCCCCCTATGGTGCGCCGCCCATGTTTGCTAATTGTCCGTGACAGATCTGGGTGCAAATGGCATAGTGTGCACATGCGAGTACTAGCACTAGTGTTTGGGTCGTCATGTGAGGCACTGTTATATTTACGAAGTGCGTTTGCAGCGATCTCGTAAAGTTCTTCAGATCGCCATCTTTTCCATGAGGGCAGAAAGCGAAATGAAAAGGACCCTCCAGAATGCATAGTGTGTTTTAGCAATCTCTCCCGTCCATACCATCCTATTGTATAAGACTGCCTAGCCTTAGTGCAAATCTCTTCAGTCATGCACAGATAGCTAGCTCGCTACTTAAGACCGTAAAGGAGAAGGAAAGTTCCGTACTATAAGGGGATCTTTATATTTTGCACCACGTGACCCTGATGGGACGAAGCTCCGACCTGCCGTTCCAATCCATTTCCATTTTGAACGTTTTTTATGAACGAGAAACGTCTTGCACAGTTGAGCAGTACGAGCCTTTAGGTGACGTCATATGAAACCTTAACCAGGAATCGAACCTGAAACAGAATCAGCAACATTTTTCTAAAAAGTTGCAGGAGCGGATCCAGGATTTTGAGTTGGGGGGCAGGCCAGAGTATTAGTCAGTATTTTGCCAGTCAGACATTCTCACCCCCGAACTGCCAAATGTAATCTTGGAGAATTTTAGGTGGGGTCATGGTCCCCTTGGCCCCCCTCTAAGTCTTCCACTGAGTCGTGCTCTGATCTTGTTCATGTGACAACAGCTGTTACACCTGAACATTCACCTGTACTCAATCAGAACAAGTGCTTTTTCCTTCTGGTGTTGACAGTCAGTACTTATGTACGATAAAACTCCTCAAAACGATAACAATTTGATAGTAAGATCTTCCATTCCTGGCCATTGTCGTCTATAGAAACTGAATAATAACTGATGGCTTTTCGATTAACAGCAAGAAGTATTTTTGATATTTCAAATTGTTACATAACAGCAGCTGTCTCTTTCTGACAATAGGAAATGAATTATTTTTATGCACTAAAATGAGCTACACCAGTGTCAATGAGCAATCAATGAATTTTAATTAGTAATTCAATACAACCATACAGTTACATGATAATTATTTCTAATTAGTTTAGTTCTCTACGGCATGTCCATGTCGCCAAAGTCGCCCTTACGTACAGTGTTCAGCCAAACGCAAGTCAGAGCTTTTCTAAAATTCAATGTGAACGCAAATCTAAACCTGTCGTAGGGATTCTTCCGCTGTTGTCTTTTTCACCCATTAAGCTCGGAAAGGTATCAGGAAAGGTCACATCTTATCAAGACAGAGTATGACTAGTTACTCATGTTTTAGAGGAGGCAGTTTGGCCTAGTGGGACAATTGTCGCTTCCTTTGCTCATAGTCGATGGTTCGAGTCCTACTGGGGCATACTCATTAGGCTGCTTAACCTTTGGGTAAGGTCTCTAGCTTCTCAGCTCGGTTTTAACTATATATTGACAAAGCCTTAAAATGGTTCCAGGCGGTTAGTGCAATGGGCCCATCTAAGCGGCCTGCGCACGTCTGGTACAACGTGTACCAGACCGCCTACAGTTACATGTATTGTTTTCAGAACAGGCAGTTGTTAAAAACCCTTCTCTAGATGATTTCAGGAAGAAAAAGGCGCACTTTGCTGAGTTTTTAACTCCCATGTTGCAACCAGTTGTATATATGGGACCAGCCAAAGTCAGTCAGACTGAAAATGCATTCCTTTGTAAAGAAAAGGGCGTTGAAAATTTTCCCATTTAAGCCTCATGTTCCGTATACGCATTCTGTGGGAGTACCCCAATGGAAAAGGTTTAGGAGGGAGCATTGAAACCCCAAGGATGGTGAAGTGACTGAGAGGGCTCAGTACATGTTATACTAATCCTAGCTCTTGTTCCAAACAATGTGGGTGGAATATCCCATAATGTAAACACACGTGAAGATAACCGTGCAGGAGGGGTCTCGGGATCGAATCCCGATTGGGGTAGAAATCTTTTCAGACTGATATTTTTAGGTCACGGAATGTGGCCACAGGTGGCGTGCTGACCAGGCTTAGAAATGTTTGAGACACACATTTCTACGCTCAGTTTAATTTGCTGTTTTGAAAAAAAAAACTGTTGGAAAAATACAAAATGTTGACCAAATCCAATGGTGTATTTCAAAATTACCACAGCAATGAAACACGGTAACATTGCTCAAGACACTGGGAAAATGCCTGTATGAACTATCCAGTCCTTCACGGGACACTGTCTTTGTAAAACGGTGGACCATGAATTTTGACAACTAGCGATGGTTTTGCAACTATAATCGTTTTATCGAAGTAGGTGTTCGCTCGCTTACAATGTCCCACTTTACAGGTCCCAGGCTAACTGCACAGCAAATGAATACATTTAGCTTTGAGTACAACGAGCCTCAGTATAGTTACAAACACAATTTTAGCGTTTGTTGTAACGTTGTTCGACTGAAAATAACAGAAATCGTTGCAAACTGCAGCACTTGACATCAAGTGACAGTGGAAAGCAAAAAACATGAGATAACCAACAAGTGAACACCGGGATAAAAACTCTCATAGGTGGCATTAGCGGAGCCTGTAGCTCTGACAAACTGGTGTCTCGGGCATGGCCAAATTTTCTATGAAAGGGTGCATTTTAAATTAAATCCCGTACATTTTTTGGTTGGAAATATAGAAAATGGTTATTTATGTAACATAATTACAGAAGGGTTTTATATTTTTTATCTTTGTTGTGTTAAAAAGGAATACAGTCTAGAGTGTTTTTTATTGAAGGACTTTGCAAAATTATGTCATGAATAAGGATTCTGTAGGTCCCTTTTAATATTTGTGCTTATCACAAAGGCGGGGTTACATCTTGCGGAAGAAAGAGTGGATGATTATGATGTATGTATGTATGTATGTATGTATGTTTGTATGTATGTATGTATGTATGTTTGCATGCATGTATATACTGTATGTATATATGTATGCATACGTATGTGTATATGTATGTGTAGTGTATGAGAAGATATGTTCTAAATAGATCGAGGTAAGGTGCCATGCTGGGCCGTGCCTCACGTCTGTCCTGTTTTAATTTCTAAAATGTCGGCAAAATCGATACCACGTCCGAATACGCCACAATATTCAAACTGTCTGAAGTGTGTCATATACGTGACTGGTGTTCTATTCCTTGTCTCGTTTGCTTTGAAGAGGATGAGAGCTTGGTGAAAACTCACCGATTTAAACAACTAGTGTAAAGCCGAAAACATTCTGTCACTGTCAGTCGTCATGTTTATGAACTAGTTTGACCTACAATAGAATGCTATCTTTCGTGAAATCAGAACGGCCAATGAAATTCTATAAAGGCAGGAGGGAAAATCCGCTGTAGCAGACCCCAACCAATCTAGTGGGCCTACAAAAGATATAGTCATTATTGCAATACAAGTGCAACGCATTTCAGCTCTGCTCGTTCCTTTCATGTAGATGTCACCCGACCAATGCAACTAGTCGATGCTGCGTATTTTCTCCTTACTAACATCCGGTCACATTATCTCCACATACAACCACATGCGGTATTTTCAGACGAAAAAAAGGGTGATATCATCTCATCTTGTAATATCGGGCCTCAAAAGCAATGCCAACTGGCCATTTCTCACTTTTGGTGACTGAACTTAATTTCTTATGCTTGCATAACTCGTGAATTGCTTTTTGTGCTATTTGTGAGCGAGCTTCCGAAATGTCGTCGATTTCCGGAACACGTTGTTTGGCAGTTCTTGGTAAGTCAACTCGTGGACGAGACAGCCTCGCCACCTGGCGACTCGGGTGCTGTGTTCATGGAAAAGTGTTATTGAAAGTTGACATTTCTGTGCAATCTGAAGTGGACATCCATGTATAAAAGATAATTAGTACGTCTACTACTAATCACGGAACATCACCAAATAGGAAACGTATTGATTAATGAAACGGTTAATGCGACACTGCTGACTTATGATGCAAATCATGTGTACGTGCAAACAAACTTTGTTTTCAAGATAGTCTTGGGGAACATTTATTTCAATTATTGACAGTTATTGTGTTCACACGCTTCCTGCTTTCAGTTAGCGTGAAACCATTGTCGAAGTAAAGCTGTATGCATAGTCAAGATCTTGTGTTTACCTGTGGCGTTGTTTATTACAATCGGATACATGTAGTAATAGGAAGTGTAACTTGATCAAATTGAAAAACATGCTTTTAATTGAGCTGACATTAACCACGATGGGCTAGCATTGGTGATGAAGTTTGTGTTTACTACTATATGCGCACCCAGGATCAGTCAGTTTTCACCGTCCGACACAGCCCTAACTAGACCTACTTGAAATAAAAAAATCCTAATGGAATACAAGTACATCGAGTTTCCTGTTGTAGATTTAGCCACTGAATTAGCCCATGGACTTCAGTTTGTCCATGGTTCTATTGCGTGTTGTTAGGAACGCTGACCCGCCGTATTGTCGAACCAAAACAAACAGATTTACCCGAAAAACATAATAAATAAAAAAGACGGTCTGGTGCACGTTGTACCAGACGTGCGCAAGCGGCTCATGTGGGTCAACTGCATTGGTCACCTGGAGCCATTTTACGTTTTATTGATATATATTTAAAATCGAGAGGAAGAGACAGAGCTTAATTCACGTGCGCACGGTCAGTGGGACTCGAACCCACGCGGACACTCATCCAACTGGGCCGCGCTGCCTCCTCTCCCCTAAAAGGACACCAAAACAATGTTTTTCCGCTGAACGAGGAGTTTAAACTTAGTATAAAATAAAAATAAGGTAACACTTTGTTAACAGGAACAAATGGTTTTACATGTTCCCACCATTTTATTTACTATTTTCCTCTAAGGATATAAGTTATAATAATGATGATAACGATAATCAACTTGCAATGTAAACCTCAGGACGTCGATGATACAAGGATCTCAAAATGTGCACACATTATGTGATAAAAGTACATATATTCATCGAAGCTGCTGCGGTTACTTTTATGTAAATGTTTGTGTCTTACAACCGATAATCTACTAGTAATAGCGATTTAGTAGTCAGATGTAGTTGTTAGACTGTGACATGATTGCCATTCTGAAGTGGTGCTTTTTTCTACAATAGATATATATATATGGTGCACACAAGGCAAATTTATCACATGAACTTTTAAAAAAGTCATGACGTTTGAATAACGCTTAATACATGAGATAATCGTCTTAACGAAAACGGGTTTGAGGATGTCTTCCACGAGCAAACACGTGTTTTGAAACAAAGTGTCTGACAAAATTTTTGAACTGTAATACACGTTATTTCTGTGTGCGTGCGCATCTCAGGCATGGGCGGCGCACCATAGAGGGCTCGGGGGGGAGGGGGGTTTCGCACTTGTTTCAGAGCTGAGCCGCCCATGTCAGGGCTAGGTGTTTTGGGAATGAAAATTCAGGAAATCATTATTTTCTTTCATATTTGGTTTGGTTTCCTAATAACTAAATCTTGTCCACTTTTACCTCGACCGGGGTTGCATTTTGTAGAGCAATTATTGCACGAACAAACACGTGTTTCAGAACAAAGTGTCGGACAAAATTTTCGAACTTTGATACGTTATTTCCGTGTGCGTGCGCATCTCAGGCATGGGTGGCGCACCATAGGGGGTTCGGAAGCTATAGCCCCTACTTATTTCAGTTAGGCGCCACCCATGTCAGGGCATAGGTTTTTTGTGAATGAAAATTCAGGAAGGCATTATTTTCTTTCATCTTTGGTTTGGTTTCCTAATTACTAAATCTTCTCCACTTTACCCTCAACCGGGCTTGCATTTTGTAGAGCAATTTTCTTGCGAGAAAATCGAAGTCAAATTGGTCGTCACGAGATCTCGCATTGCAATTCAAGCGAAGCACGGGATCACACTATGTTTACTCGCAAGTGTCTTGCTTCTACCTGCCGCGACCCAGTTGCATAATCAACTATCAGCTGCACCCCTCCAGAGCTTCAACCCACAACTGATTTCCCAGAAAACTTCATGCTCTCCGCAAAATGTCACGTTATGTTCAAGATGATTTATTTCAATTCAAATTACTTTATTAATCATCAAAGTGGCTACAACTCCGTAATGCAGTCGCATTTCGCATGGTTCATGAGACAGCGGAACATTTTGTCTAGGGTTTACATGATAACCAACATTGTCGACATTACCGAAATAATTTCCTATTGAAATTGCCGTCAAATTGATTACTGAAATGACGACGGCCAGAATGAGATGAGAGAGATTATAATAACTCGGACTCGTTTGACAATGTCATCGTCCTCATCGTCGTTGTTGTCTAGTACATCGCCATCACCCGGCACTTACATCATTATCCTTGCCGTCGTCACTAAAGTCATTGTTGCTGTCGACGTTAACACCTTCATCAGTGTCATCGCAAACAACATCGTCGATGTCGTCGTCGCCATTGTCAGTCTTGCCGCTTTGAAGATCATTGTTGCCGTCAACGTCATCACCATTATCGTAATCTTCACCATCTATGTCAACTCTCTCATCTGTTCGTCAAATGACCATAACGGCAAACTACTTAGCGAATAGTAAATGAATGATGTCTAAAATTTCAAATTCATTAACTCAGTTGATTATTTTTGCTCGTGTAAGATGAGATGAGACTACCATCAAGCGAAACGTCAAATTTCGAAAGCATCAAAAGTTGTACAAATAATTCATTAGGTGATTGTACGATATGTGTTGTTATCGGCCGCAGCTGTATTCACAAAGCCAAAACGTTTATCTGGAATGTATTTTTACTGTTGAAACGTCTTAATGCGTCTTGTGAAAGTAAGCTTAAACTGTTTTAAATTAAAAACGCATTGAATAGTACATTTGGTTAGACCGTTTCATGTGAAAACGTTCTAAAGTCGTCACCTGAAAGCAGTGTTTGAACTGGAAAGTTTTAACTCGTCACACACCAGTGGCGGATTTTCCAGTGGAGGGGGGGGGCAAAAGGGGCATGGTCCCCATAAAATTCTCCCAGATTCTATTTGGCAGTTCAAGGGTGCGAATGTTTGACGGACAAAATCTTGGCTAATACTCTGTCTTGGCCCCCCTAACTCAAAATCCTGGATACGCCCCTGCTCACAAGCACGATCATCCTCTTTTCTACTGAACTATAAAGAGCGCTCAAGTACACTTGCCGGCTGAAGTCGCACGCCTTTGGTAACATTTCGTTTGACAATGCGATCGACACCTATCGCTCATCTCCGTTAAAACGTTTTAGCGGTAACAACCTTGTCGTCTTCCAGAACACCTCTGGTATTTTAGTAGCCAAAAATAATCCCTCGTGTGTGCTTCAGAACGGCGCATGTGCAAATTTCAATTTCAACAACAATGGAATTTTAGTCAGGAGACGGTTAAACCGTTGCTTCCTCTCAGCAGGTCACAAAAACCAATGGTTGTTCTCAAGCCTTGCTCTGCCACCTGATGTACTGCAACTACATTTCATTAATGGCGCATGTTCGACGGCATTCCCCAATGAAGTTCACCCATGCATGGGTGGCGCACCACTTTTTCCAGTGCTGCGCCGCCCATGTCATGAACAGAACTGAAACACCTCCGAGGGATAGTGGAGGACTTGTCGCCAGAACAGAACGCATTTTCAAGCTAAACCGGCGTTCCAATTGAAACATCTTAGCCATAACGTTTTAAAGTCATGGGCGTGTGAATAGAGCTATAAAGAGGATTTATTTATTGAATTTCATGTTATGGTGTAACATAGATAACAGATTCAAAAACTCCTATATTTTCTCATGGAATTCCCAGATGAGGCGCTACTCTTTTCCAATCGACAACCATACTTCCGGTTAGTGAGCAGACGACGTAATCACACCGATTCGATACAATAATCGGAGTTAGCTTCCGAACGACTTCACTATGCTTTTGCAATGAATTTACCGCACAAACCATATTTTGTAATGACTTGAACTATTTAGGCGATCCTATCAAACTTTAAGGCTAGCTCCGTGGCTAGTCACTGGCGAACTTGCAACTGTCCTCATGATCGCATCTCCCGTTCATTTCTTTGATGGTAAACGAAACCGTGTAATTGTCGTCAAAAGTTCAGTGCGTTTTTCATTCAGGGGCAATTATGGTATGAGTATGTTTCATAGATAGGATTGAAGTTACAAGTATCAACCAATCAAAAAATGGACCAGGGTTTATCATGTTGGGAAAATTGAAAAGTTTGATAATTGATTATTCAGATACGGTGTGCGGTGAAGTCAGTGGTGAATGGCCACAGAGGAGGTAAGAAATTAATCTTCGATGCATACGTCTTCATGGTTTTACGCTCGCGAAAAAAATATTTCTATTGCTTTTAAATTCTGTGAGAAAAGACGAGGGTCAGATTTAGAGGGAAATCTCAGTGTTGTCAATTCACATATTGTCATATGCGAAATAGCCCACATTTTCCCGTTCGACTAAAAACAAAAAACAATTTCGGGTGCTTTTGGGTGTTACTTCTCTCGTTCAACAAAAAACACTGTCGGGTGTTTTCTTGTGTTGGGGTGAACAGTTCATATTGGCATAGGCCAGATGTCCCGCTTTTTATTCGGAAGTCCAGCTTTTTAATCCAGTTGTCCCGTTTTTTCATTGTGGAATGTTTACCGTGACAGTTATGCAACAGGTGTTCATACTAACGTTGTCTCTTTGATATGAATCGACTTTTTTAGTGACACAACAATCGTAAAAATGTGTTCTGGACCCGGTCTCCAATCTTTTTACTCGAAATGGAACTCGAAATTAAGTTTGGCATTTTCTACTCTACTTTTGGGCGAAATCAAGATAAGTGTCTATTATTCTATGCTCGAGTACACAATAACTTACGTAGATAATTTATTTCCCTTAGTTCTTAGTTTGTAAACCCAATATTAAAGCAATAAGTTCGAGTTTGAACTCGAAATTTCGAGTTTTTACTCGAGTTTGTGCCACGAATATAAGGGTCTTCAAGGGCAAACTTGAACTAGAAACTCCTATGCATAAATTATAATGTATTCGAGCACAGTCTGATAACCAATTATCTTAAGTTCGCACAAAAGGAGCAGAGAAATTGCCAAAAATGGTTTCGAGTTCGTTTCGAGTACAAAGATTAGAGACCGGGCCCTGGTCTCTCTGTTTACGGTAACGCACACTACATTTATGGCAATCACTAACTTTTACATTCTGAAGAAATGAGTTTATTTCTTGACTTCAACGGGAAGTCCTACACTGCAACCAATGTACGTAATGGGCTACGGTTTATCCACGCAGTTATGTAATAGATGTTTGTTCATTTTCATTTCTCAGAAAACATGTATTTGCAACGCGTGGATAGGTAGTTGGAGTAATACGTTCATCGCATTTTTGTTTGTGTCACTGAATCCTGAAATTTTACTGAATAATGTTATGCTATCAAAATGAACCAACGGTCCAATTAATATATAAATTATTATCGACGAATGGTTTGCTAAATTCTTCACAGCAGGAATTCATATTCTAAACTCTTTGCTTTAGGGTAGTAGTCTTTTGAATTAATTCAGTGTTGTTTCAACTAGTCATTTACATAACATCTCTGGTTCCTTTCCTTTTGAATGGTACTATTACACTCTGTTATTTTTCGAATTTTGGCAACACTTTTGGTTTTTAGAATTTCAAAAATATTTTTAATCTGTCAAATATGTGAAAGGATACTTATACATTACGTATGCAAGCAAATCCCACGCTTGCGCGGCGCAACATCACCAGCGCGAGATCGAAGTTGGCTTTCCTGCAAGTCGACAGTCCTATGCTTACGGGGCACTGCACAATTCTCACTGGGTTTTGCCTAGCAATACACACATCAAACGAGTTATCACATTTTCTTCACTTTGTCGATTTTGTATGCAAACAATGACGTGTTTTCAGTCATTTCACATGAAGCCCTAAAGATGAGCTCAGAAACCACTTTGTGTCTTGTATTTTTGGCCCTTTCACTCCTACTGAAAAGCAAGGTAGGCTAAGAAAAATGGGCAAAAACTCAAAGTCCACACTTTTCACCCCAAAACCACCACAATCCTGCCGATGTACGAAATAAGCCTACATTAGATTCTTAAAGCAAACTTCCAATCGATTCCAAAATGTGTCCCAACAGTACTGTCAACCAATTGTTTGCAATTCTGTCTTGTTTGAAGGCTGCCATGAATTTTCATGAAGTTATTTAAGTGCCTGCATTTGCTATGACGTACAACTATCCCAACAAAACAGTTTATGTTACATAACAATTCCGGGACATCTTGTGTTTTTGTTTACTGTGTCACTACCAGTGCTTACTCATAGTGAAATCCAATATGCGAGACAGCTGTCCAGACTTCATTCATGTTTATGTTTTGGATGAAATCACCGGAATTTTCAGTATTGTTGTTGTTTTGCACTCACAACCCACACATATTTCTATTCACTATATATATTGTAGCTAGAGTTAATAAAAGTTTGTTTGTCAGTAGAAACTGAGCTACTGTGTTAGTTTTTATGTTGCTCTTCATCAACTAATTGCTGTTGCTACCTTGTTGACCAACTCTCTACCGTTCAAGCAAGAACCGGGTAGCACAACTATACTACCACGACCTATCCCCATACTGCTGGAATCCGTGTCCCCACAAGGGCTACCAAAAATCGCAGGATCCGCCATCTTTAAGAAGAGTGCAGCTGCAGCCGAGAAAGTAGTATTTTCTCATTCTCAACACGAAGATTTTAATATTTTGGCAATCCAAATTGGCAACGACAACCTCCCAGTGCCACCTTAGACGTAACTGCATGAGGGTGCTTAACACCTGGAGTCGCTTCGCCGTGGTGGCCGCGGCTTGTGCGCAAGATCATAAATTTTAATGGCGATCCATGTACTATAGTCTGTGTGTTATGCAAAGCTTCAATAAGCTATTTTTCAGTATGGAAATGACAGTAACAACCTTGACGAAGTATTTATCTCAATGATACGTCCTCATACCAACGTATAGGCTTGGAATTAGTTATATTTCTGACACGACACAGTGATTTATTTTGATTGTACTCAATATGCCTGTGACCAGACAGGGCGACCGTGTTCTCATAAGATTTAGTGCCAGAGCGCCCTGGAAACGACGCGGAAATTGTCAATCTTTGGATGTACAGCTAAATCCCGAAGGCGAGACCCCAGTGATTTGTAGATTTGTTGAAATGGTCTGCGAATAATTAGTTGAAAGACAGGTAATAATTTCCATACTAATGGCAAGATTCATACTGCAGTGGGCACTAGCGTAGTGACTCAATGTTTTACTGGTTGATACCACTTCGAAGCACTGTGTAGGTATGGTCAATCTGGCAATCAACTAAACATAGAGAATGATGGCTCAAACTTTGCCCGATGAGAACGTTGAGTGATGTTGTAACGTAATGATACGTTGACGTCTGGGCCCATGGGCCGTGACAACACAGACCAGCACGGCTTAATCAATGGAAAATGAGCCGCTTTAATTATTACGCAATGCACCCGTTCTATAGTGGTTTTTCATACGAATGTATTTAATCGTGCATTACTGGAAAACAACGTTATTGGAAACCTTCTTGACTTCCTTCCTCTTAAAAACGAATTTTAGTTTGCCAATGTGTATAGATTTTGTGAAGGATCTAGAATTTAATCAGAGCGTGAAATTGTATCCATTAATGGTTTGTAGCCGCAGCTTAGGATTGCCGGATTATTGTGGAAACACTCATTTCGCCTCGCCTGTTTGAACAGGGACGTACCACGACAACCAGTAGTCTATTGGGGCGTAGACGTTGTACCTCACATTTCCGCCATTTTACCCGAGTATATACCCACCGTAACGTACATGTAGTCGTTAATTGATAGGCTGGTTTAGCTTATCCTTGCTGTGGTAGTCACTGGGCAGGTGGCGGATAACGACGAACCGCAGCTAGAGGAACATCTACTTGAGCCAAAACATACCTCTGCATAGCTTAAGTGAGTTGAGTACATAAACTGTACAATGTAGGAAAATATGATTGTACGCCACTCAAATTGACAGTGTCGCATGAAACAAAAACTTATACATTGATTTGAGGTGATTGAAGTGAGAAATGAAATTTGTGGAACATTTTGTGTTCGGATATTAGCTGCACTGAGGTATCCTTGTTGTTGTACAAAAAGAATATGCTATGCAATATAAAACGCTTTTGTTCAACCAGTATATTGAATCGTTTGAAATACTAATGAAGGAGAAATGCGATCGTTGACAATTGCAATTTGCAGAACATTTGGCAATCAATAATTGTACGTCGCCTCTTGTTTAACTAATTTGGAGAACACACTTTCAGATGCCCAAATATTTGGAAATGCAAACTAAAATGGAAAAATGGTGTAAATTTTAATTTATTATAATTTTGTGTCTGAACAGAGACGGTGCATCTTGCTAGGTGACAAAATAGATTTAAAAGGGCTTTGCATTCCAAAACTTTAAAAAAAACATTTTCTTTATTTTCGTCACTCCAAATGAGATAATACACGCTATTGTTGGCTTAATTACGTAGTAAATGCCCTTGGGATACTCTCAGTTCTTCTTAAAAGTACTGTTTACATATCTCGTTGGGATTTGAAATGTCTGTCATCAAAACATGGAAAACACGGTTAAAAAAATTACAGTTCCACCTGCGCACGCCTCAGAAGGTGTGACGTCACCAGAGTAGTCAAGTAGATTCCGCCATCTGGATTCTTCTAGTTTTTATTACTTCTCTGTGGGAACTTACATTGGGTCATAAGTTGTAATGTGGCTGATATGCTAATCTACCTGTTTCACAGATACTGTAGCATGCGCTTCAGATTTTAAAAAGTAAATTTTGCCACTTTAAACAAAAGTCTTAGTGCGCGTGAATAATGCACCGCCATCCTGTTTGTCCCCAATTTGGATTAGATGCTTAGAGTGTGACGTATTACGATGACGTTAATGAGAAAGACTAGATCATAAACAACTCAAAGATTCATCGTTTAGATTTTAAAAATCTATTCAACTTCTGCGAGAATGTAACGCACCCGACGCTTGTGACTGACTCAGGTGATTGTTCGTCACAAATATTCGACATGTCGAACAAATCGGACAATATGAGTGAGACCATTGTGGATTGAATAGGAGCGGTAGGTGAAATTCCAACAGAAAAAACACAGACCCGATCCACGATTTTCAGAGGAATGTATTCCGACTGACGCGCAGTGAGCTGCAAAGACTTGAGGAGACAAAGAACAGTTCTCACAGGGTTTGCCTATCAGAATACTCGTCAATGGACTCTTCACCCTTTCTTCACTCTGTCAAAAACTGCATGCAAATAAAGAAAAGTTACGAGTCATTTCACATCACAAGCCCTACAGATGAGCACAGAAACGTTAGTCTCTCTTGTATTTTTGACCCTTTCACTTCCACTGAAAACCAGGCTAGACTAAGAAAAATAAGGGAAAATGCAAAATCGGCACTTTTCACCCCAAAACTACCACTTCCTTGCAGATGCTCGACTAAAGCCAACCTTAGATCCGAAAGCAGATGTCCTACCAATGCCAAAAATTTGGTCCAAAAGTATTGTCAACTGTCTATTTTTTTGCAAATCTGGCTTGTTTGAGGGCTTCCTGAAATCGCGGCCAATTTCTCAGTTGCTACACAGCAATGCACAATTGCAATAGGGAGCCACCAACTTGAAGAAGAGTGCAGCTAAAGCAGACAAAGTCGTCTTTTTATTCTCAGCATGCTCACAAATACAAACAAACCACAAGTTCACTTGGCCTACATACAATACCTAAAAATGCCTCCAAGCCTGGCCTATCCATAGATTTTAGTATTTTGGGAGTGCAAATTGGCCCCGGCTGCAGCCTAACTTTTCAGTGAAACCTGAGTTCGCATGAATCTCGCGAAGAGAGCTAGAGTAATCACGTGCTTCACTTGTATAAGAGGGCGAAATATAGCGATGTCTTGTCTTGACATCAAAGTGGCATCGATGAACGTGCAAATACATGTACACCTGCGCCTTCTGTCAACGCCTCAATAGATTTTCATGAATTTTGGCAAACATAGATCCCTGTTATGGAAATGACAACGCACTTCCATTTTCGGACGCATCTAAGTTATTTTCTGCCATATTGTGTCCGATTATATTATTCCCAAAAATCGGTCCCATCTTGCTTAATCCATTCATACTAGAGATGATTTCTATCCTTGAGAAAAAAGACGTGGCCAATAAGTCAGGGCAGGCCCATTAATTTGCTTGTCACGGCTGGTTAGTTTTTGACGCCAGGGCAGTAATAGCTATTAAGGGAATTCCAAGCCATTGATAATAACCAATTTTAGTGCAAGCAAAGGTTAATAACGCCATGATGATTAAACGCACGTTTGAGGACCTTTGAAGATTTTAAGACACTGGGCCGGGGTTTATAAAGCGCAACTACCGGTCTTAAAGTACGGGCTTACTTAAATCTACATGTACGCTAGAATCAAGAACACAACTGCCATTTTTGTAGCCTCAAATTTCGCCTCGGATGTGAATGCTAATTGCGCATGTACGGAGTGCAGTCATACGAAAAGTCACGTGACTTTTAACCAGAAGAATGACTGGTATCGTGACTGCAAATCTTCCATTGAGCATTCCCCATTCCGCTGTTCTGTTATTGTTTCTGGGAGCTCGGGTAGAGAAGGTTCTTGTATTAGTTTCGACTTCATTGCTCTTTCCATAAACGTTCTAAAAACGCCTTGTATATTTGAAGTGACGTCTTGCTGCTAAATTCAAATTCACCGTCCAGTTTGACATCCAGTTATCAGCATCATGGTGAACATGTCTGACATCTGTTTCTTGGTTGGCCAATCAGAGATGAACTCAACCGGTGTTATAAATCAGCTGAACGTAAAAAACACGGTTTTACAGTCTTAATTTGCGTAATGTGAATCATAGTCCAGATGACAAACAAGTTTTGTCATCATCATGCCCACCTCTCACAATGTCTTTTCAGCGGTGCACTACGGAAAGCCAAAACGGAAAAAATCCAAAGCACTCACTTTACTGTGCAGAAATTTAAATAAAGTCCAGAAAAGAATTCTCGTTGGTAAAATAAATTTACTAGGATTTCCGTGATCACTCCAGAAATTACTCCATATACCAAAATAGCTAACAATAACACTTCCACCATGAAAATGAGATGCAGAAAAAATTGAAATACCAGTAGCGCAAAAGATAACAAATCGGCAAAAATGTGACTATCGCAGAACAAAAAACGTTCTAGAAATACGCTTCACATGCCGGAAAAACGTTGCCACTCAGAAGAACGTGGCCACGAAAATGATGACGTCATGTACTTGAAGCAAGATGGCTGAGCCAAATGGTGAACGTTTGAGTGGTGCATGATCTGAGATATCTCGTGTCTGTAACACTCAATCGTCCGCATTTCAACAGAATTCTAAGACGTGACGGAGACATTGCTCAACACTAAGACCTTACGTAACTGGCCCTATGCCGTAATTTTGAGAGTCACGTGCTCCTGAGTGGTCCTGACATACCGGTTAGAAAATTTTTTGGCACATGATTCGGTAGGGGCATGGTATAAAATTTTTGGATTAGTTATTTATTAATGTACGATTATAAAAATGCCCTGGTGTGTGTTTTAATCTAATACGAAGTGAAGACACTGGTTTTGGATAGTTCTTTTTGAACCTGCACAGCCCAAATAATGTTTTTTATGATAGAAAAAAAGTGTTTTGGATTTTTTCCGTTTTGTCTTTCCGCAGTACACTGTGCTTTCAGTTCAGATGTGCTTCTACTCTTGTGTACCGAACAGCATGCAACTGCAGTTGCGTGAGCAACAATTGAATAAATATTTGTTGCAGTAAAGTCACAGAAGCTGAAAGTACACGTAAGAGACAATTTGAAAGGTGGAAATATGCACACAAATCAAATCGTAGTTTAGTGTTTTAAAATTTGACCAAATGTCATCATCTACGAGTTGTTCTCCAGACTCAAACACAAACAGTCTGCCGGACAACGTCCACATTAGGCATTGTATTCATTTGTACGAAACAATATCAAAAAATATGTGGTGCTGAGAATTCCGAAGTGATGTGTAGTCGCTGAGTAATTTTTTCGTTATTCAGCGTCTTCTTTTGAACTCTGTTTTGCTAAAAAGTACCTCCTATTAAGCAGGTGTATTACTTTAAAGCTATTTGTTCTAGGTTGGTGCCTGTCCGACCCGAACGATCACTCGGTGTTAATGAAAGTTTAAGTCTTCTAAACCTGAACAATACGTTACGCATGAATTACAATACACAATACAATAATAATAATAAATTGGAATTTTCAGAACAACGACCAGAATGGGATAATTTTGCTAGCCTCCAAAATTTAAGAATTTCCAGAAATTAGGAATTAAGAAATAAAACAAATCGTTAGCTCGAATAGTGAATGTGTCCGTAAGAGTTTTGCACGTGTGTTTGACGTTTTATTGCTGCAAAATGATAAGGCCAGCGGATAATTTTTCTTGAATTGAGCCTAGGAATGAACTTCTCGTATGCGACACACAGTCACGACAAGTGGACGTCACACGCCAAATTCAAAACTTTCTTCTGTCATCTAGAGTCAGGTAAAATAATTGAACGCGCTCTTATGAAGGAACAAGACGAGCTGAACTGATATAAAACACATTGCATTTTTGATGACACGCTGGGGTTATCGAGTGAGAACTAGTGCAAGACAGTCGTCTGCGTAAACAAGACTGTTCTAAGGCACAAAATAACAGACACTTCAGACACTGAACTTAAGTCCCCATTAAAAGTATAAACAATATCTGAAAAATAATTTAGACTTCGAGTTCGGACATTCTACCCATAACCCCGAACGCGGTTCTATTGTCATCAGTTTTTGGAGCAGCCTTTTAAATGACATAGCTGGCGTGGTTCATGATTGTACCGTATGTTTTAGCCTTTGTACTCAACAATGATGTTCACATGACGACGAATGTTCCGTTCACACTATCCTTGGTCGCACAGCTTGTGACAAGGAAATAATTTCTCGCAAGCTACATCTTGAATTCCCTTCAGAGATACATGTAGATTAATGTAGTCCTGACGTTTTTTCCAAAACAAGACAGCCACGCAACTGTTTGATTTTATGCTCATGTTACGGTTTGACTCACAGAGGTGAATCACTAACCAGGCTATAATTAACGGCCATTTTGAATTGTCGCATTACGCTCACGTTCTTTTTGTTAATAAGCTTATATTGTTGTCTCCATCCGATGTAACACACATTGTGATCGGATCGTGTTTAATCCTTTAAGAAACTCTCCGATCGTAAACGTAGAAAACAGCAAAATGCATAAATTTAACATCGATGAATGAATTCCGGATCTTCGTGCATACGTTTGTTACCGACTTTTATCGTATTTTATATGTTTCCTTTTTATAATTTTTGTTGCTAGCAGCATAATTAATGCGAATAATTTTAATTTACTTCTTGTTTTTAATATGGATTGTAAGCACGAGCTTGGACTGAAAAAAATCGGTTATTTCCGACTTTTCTAATCTTAGGACAAGTGATTGCCACGATAGCAGTTTTATTAAAGTTTTAGCGGATCAAAAATTGTCAAATTCACAGAAAGATAAAACAATAAAGGAGCCCATTCACCGCAGTATATCCTTATTTCTGGACTCGATTTTCGTGACAGTCGCTTTTGAGTGAAACGGGTTATATCAAGCTATTAATCATTATTACCAAACTAACGCTCGGTAAAGCTGCATGATAACAATGTGCTTGCCAAAATATGGTAGATAAAGTTTGTATCAATTTTGAATTTTCAAAATGTATTTATCATGAATAATGTTCCGGCAACACCTCACATTGCTTAGGAACTTCCGTCTGAACTCTTGTTCAATAAGATCAATTTACAACTGCACATAGTTTCGCGTCTCGGCATATGGTGTAACAATCGTCATGAAGAGCATGCAAATTTGCAAATACAGCTACAGCTGAATCAGGTACTCGTCATATATATTCATGTGTTCAGGTGCAAAACTGTTGAGCATGACGTCATTTTGATGACGTTATGACGTTTTGGACCCAATGTGACGGCATGCCTATTCTTATTTCCGGTTCCAAATGGCGTCATCTACTGCCATGACACGTCACCACTAAACATCCGAATTACAAATAATGTTTGTTAAAACGAATCCGAGAGACAACCAGTTTCCACCTCGTGCACGAGTTAAGATAACCAGATAAGGAGCACGAGAAAAGGAAAGGATTTCTGGGTGATAAGCATTAGAAACCCACTTTGTTTACAACTAAATACAGTTTAGTGTGGTCTACGTCACATATTAGCCAAAATATCGCTTATGTGCATGCAGGACCCAAACACTAGGTACTTGTCGATTTATTTAAAACTGGAACTGGAACGATTCGTTTTTTGAATTACTTTATAAAGAGTTTGCTATCTCGTCGCTAGAGCCATTGACTAACTATAGAATAGCCTAGCACCTCTAGCTAGCTTGACCGCTCTCTGCAGAGACCAGGGTAGAGTTCAGTAACTGTCTCACAATTACAAAATTTTAACCAAAAGTACGTGTTCTCACTTAAAATGCTCGGCGATATCTCCCAAAATCTCGCGAAGTCTTCCTTTTTAGCGAAGTCCTAGCGTATTCATTTTGTTGCTCTCGAAGATCTTCCTCTTGTGTTTCTGCCAACTGAAGCTTGCGTATTGCCAGTTTACCAGGCTATATAATTTTCTTATCCAGTGGCTCCACAATGAAAGAAAAGTTTAATAATACACGCTTATGTCCAAGTGACTGATCAACGGACTGTTGCAAAGCTGTGAACATTTTGAGTATTTCGATTGAAATGTATTCATCCATTACACGAATCATATGCTTGACCTTCTAGATATATATTATAGCAGTAAAGTTTCAACAATCTAATGTTCAACTGAGCCGTGTTCTCCTTGAATGACACGTGGCATATCAGCGCTTAGTTGAGTGTAGCCAAGACAACTAGGTGAGCTAAGTATTACAGCCGTAAAAGGTGAAATTGAATCTCTTTCTTGCTATTACGCAAATGATAACCGCCTTAAGAAGCATTCCTCAGCTAAAATATACAACGGGTCATAAAACTTGTGTACTGTGAGGTATAAGGTTTTGAGATTTTCACTAGATCTCCTTAGTCTTGAAAAAAGATTAGGTTCAATCTGTTATAGATCTCGAAAACGAGATCATTTGGTCAGATAATTAATTATACCAAGCTCAGACGATCTGACTTGTATGTGTGTACTTCAGTACTTCAAATTATTTCTCTCATTTTCTGCGACAAATATTTATTCCATTGCTGCTCAATGGTTTACTTGCATGCATTTTCTTTTTGAATAACCTTTGTGAGATTCGACAAGAGCAACGCAGACCGTTGACCAGTACAGTTACGTGAGATGACCATTTTTAAGCATTCCCACTAAAGGGATCAACGCTCTCCTAATTTTTTCCAAAAGCCGAGCATAGCATGCATTATCTTACTGCAGTCTGGTCAGAGGCAACACATGAGAGCATTTTAATTAGTAAAAACACGACGTTATCTTGTATTATCGGGCATTGGCACCAAATGACAAGTGATCACTTATGGTTTTGATAAGTAGGCTTCATATCTGTCTCTTTCATTTAATCTCTCAATGTAGTTTCCGACCGGGGTTTCCCAGGTAGATGCCACAATGATTCGTCACTCTCCAACAGCAACCTGATTTCTAGGGAGAACGGATGCAATTCGTACTTTAGAATGTAGAACGATACCGTATCATTTGAACAACTTAATTTAAGTAAGAATATAGGAGAAATGCTTTTGTATGGTATATTTTTCAAAACCAAATTTTCACTTGACACTCCATTAGGCGATGACCTTGTAGTAAATTACTTTCAGGCTACGTAGGTCGACAGGTCACTAGTGCATTCAGCCTGATATCTACACAACTTCGAAGTTAAACTCTTTAAAAGTATGACGTAGTTCATGAAAGTAGAATGCTGGGAATTTCATTTCTGACGTCGCACCAATATGCCATTGACTGAGTCACGTGGCCATGTCTTATCAGCAAAATTCAGGAAAAAGAAAGGATCCGTTCATTGCACAAAATCAGCATCAATAACATGACCAAATTTCGTTTGACAGAAGTATTCAAGATGCCAATCGTCAATAACACGGTTACAGTTTACTAAATTATCACTTCGTTTTCGTTTTGTGCAAAGACGTGCCAGGTCGATACTACCTCGGACAAGATCGGTTAAGTTGCTGTTTACGATGGGTTAGTTTAAGTCGCCATGGCTGTATGGCCTTCTGGGAATTTCAGTCGATTCACTCCAACCAGCTTCGTTTTGTACGACGTTTAAGCACGCGACGCTGCTGCTTTGGAAGAGCAAAACTGCCCGTCAAGAGATTTGGTGTGTTTTATTTTAATGGCACTTGGTAGTTTTATTGCGGCTTCATCAAATCTTTTAAACCAATTGACGTTGATGTAACGGCTTCGAAATGTCCTTCAAATCGTGTACTGTAGTTGGAAAGTCTTCATTTGCTAATTTACGGCTTTGAACTCTCCAAAAGAGCCAGGGAATCGAACAGTGCATCACGTGACAGAGTTCCTTTTGCACTGCTACATGAGATGTGTCTTAGGTACCTCTTTTCTTTTCCTTTTCTTCTTCCACCTCCTAATCCGTCCTCCATCTTCTTCATTTTTCTTCTTCTGACCCATTTCTTCTTGTTGTTGCTCTTGTTGTTCTTTCTCGTCTCCTCTTCCTCCTCCTCCTCTTTCTTCTCTTTCCTGTTCTATTTCTTCTTCATCTTTGCTGTTTATCTTTCTTCTTATTGTCTTCCACTATCATCGCTGGCAGCATTGATTCTCATTCCAAACCTTCAAAACCAAATGACTTAAATATTTTGGACCTGTTGTTAATAAGGAACGGATGAACGGGTTATGAATAAGAATAGTGTTATAGTGTTTGATGACGTAATTTACATGGGATTTAAAAGTCTGTTGCATTGTGTTAAAACACTACAAAACATCGACACCAATTGGCCTTTCCAGAGAATGATTGAGTTGAAGATAAGACGGAAACTGCGCAGTCTTCTTATCACTAAGGACGTGTCTTTTATACTGACGAATTACTACAACTGTAATCGTACAGTTTGATAGCCATAAATACGGCATATCTAGTATTAATGGCTACAATATAAAACACATGAGGGAATGTGATCAGAAATTGTCGTACAGTGACTCAAGAGTTGTAATAAAATGCAGTAAGATGACGCATACGTCGTCATAACTATGATTTCCGATGCCTACAACATCCTTATAAAGAGAGCTGACAGCACTAACCGAAGAAGGTTTAAGTGAAAGAATTAGACCAAAGCACAAACACTATTTTAAAAATGGTGACTCATCCAATCACGTTGTGTCTAATCGTTACTCTTTTAATTTTACGGCCTATGTTAAGAGGCATTTCCTTTTTACTCGGGCCATTAAACACATATTACTTTACAAACCTGGAAAGACAACCACGCGAAGCTCGCCTCATGCGTTACACGTGTATCCCTATGACGAAAGAACATGAATATCATCTCCAAATCAAAATACAACGAGCATCGGCAACTAAGGCAGTGTCAAACATTTTGTTTTGACTAATACGGCTTTCAAAATTTGCAGCTGCTTCGTGATGTTGGAGAGCAATTACAGTCATTGTGCGAAAAAATAAGAACGGTATGTTCATCGTTGTGTTTTCGTTTTTACACTCTAACCATGCTTATATTGGTGTAAATCACTTTCATTTTGTTTGCAGGCGGAGAAGACCTACCTACCCATGTTAGCTTTTAATGCTTGCAAACATAAAGACGTCCGAGTTTATCTGAACTCGATTGTTATTCAAAGTATATTATTAAGACTTCGATATATTCTTACTCTATTGTATAATAAATTGATTTCAATTGCTTCACTGATATGGAAAGCAGGTAGAGGGATTTGTTTCTTAGAATCACCAAAGAAGGACCTTCTGGAGGCACGGGTAAACCATAGGGATTAAATCTGCAAACAAGGTATTATGCCATTTTGAAGTTTAAAAAAATCGAAAGTTTTTGTCAAACTCCGGAGCAACCTTTAAAGGTCAAATTGCCAAAAAAGCCCCAGGGAATTCATGGCTTAGAGATTCAGTATGTATTCCTGACCATATCTTAATTAAAAATCTTAGAAGCCCAATTACTTTGGAAACCGTAGCGTTGACATATCCTACAACGATAATGGAAACGTGAGAGCTTAAAAATTTTAAAGTCGGCGTGTGCAACGTTCAGTTTATGTTTCTATTGACTGAACATTTTATTCATCGAAATGTACAAGTTGTAAATGTTTAATTTTGTGAAAAGAGTACTGTTGTTATGTGGTTATGGCCTATATTATTCTTATTCTCAACACTCAGAGTACTATTAGATCAAGGGTTGGGGGTTGGGACTTTTGTTAGGAATAGGGTTGGGGGTTGGGATTGAGGTTATGTCTTTCAGTTCATTTATATTAATTTTTGCTGAAAACATTTGACGACTTATAAACTTTAGGTAAATTCATAGCAACATGTTTTAACTCCATTCTTTGAATACAAACCACCAGTGGAATTAACAGAGCCTTTAAAGGCACAAATTTTCTAGTTTTACTTTGCAGATATTCATAGTTGTAGGAAGCTGAAGGTGAGGGTTGGGACGAGCTTGCACAAAAACGAGCCTCTAGTACATGGGGGGGGGGGGGGCTATAGCTCCCCAACCCCCTATGGAGCGCCGCCCATGCAGTAGACAACTAGTAGCGAACCTACCATGAAGCTAATTAAGACTTAGAAATGGCGAAAACTTCGAACGAGTGGAGAGCGGAGAGGTGAAATAAGACGCCTAGGAAAATCTGACGTTAACAGGGGGTGGGGGCGAAAATAGTGTCCATGGGCAGGCGGGTACCCCTGCATTTTATTTATCCCGTTAAAAGAGAAAGTTTTCGATGTACATAATGTTTCGACAAGCGGAACACAAAATATGCACAATGTGTTGCTCGCAAACACGTATTTTTACCCAAATTATACCAAGACGTGCCTCCAATTATGCTCAACGATATTGATTAAGCGTACAATATTCACGTAAAATACTACGTTGCACCCGCACATTAATAATTTCATTGCCCAATCAAAGTCTTAAGGTATTACCTGCTGACTCTCCTTTGCATATGCAATCTTAAACAGAGCCTTGGTTCGAGACTATTTTTTAGCGTGTGATACCGTCTCATACTAGTTTTAATGCGGTTTGAATGTTGCCGATTGGTGGACTTTGAAGGTGTACAGTCTGACAAATTGTTTGTCTTTTGACTTTATACCAATTTTCTATTGATTGGGTCACGTAACCATATCTTGTTACCAAAATTTAGAAAGGCACGTTTACAACAAACCAACAGCACCACTAACATGACCACATTTCGTTTCACATAAATCTTCAAGATGAAATATCAAAAAATTCACTACGCTTTTCTAAATCATCCTTTCGTCTTCATTTTATCCAACTTTTATTTGTTTCATAAAAAATCATCAACGTCATATTTTTGATGATCTCTCTTGTAGAGGTGCAGAAATCATAGTCTGTGAACGTTTCATGTTAATCTGATCAGTCATAAGTTTTTAAAGCTTGTACTCATCGCAAACCCTGTGTCCTTATGGTACGCGCATTTGACACATTTGCATGTGCTATGTGGCCATGTAACAATTTTGAAAAGCATCGTGCTTCTGTTTCAACAGGTAGTAGTTTGATCATTGCTGTTTAAAGTGGTAAGGATTTGAATCTTACATGCATCTATAGTGGTTCACATTTACAGTAGTTTATCACACGCATATAGGCTACACGTACTGCTGACATTTTCGACCAACCTGGCAGAGGGTGCGTGTGGATCTGGATCGAATGAGTTGGTGACGTCAGTGTTGGTGACTTTTGACTTACGCCTCAGTGCTGGGTAGGTGAAGTCAGTGGCACGGATAGGCTTCTTATGTCAACAGAATCTCTGATTCAACGGGAAAGTTTGCTGTTGTCGCTGTCGACAATGATAGTTTGATGTCAAGATGGTTTATCTAGTTGGCTTCAGAATGAAGGAGAACCCTTGACTCCGCAGTGGCATCCTGTAATTCAAAGGACTCGCTTACCAGTTGCTTTATTAGAGGGAAATTTGTTGGTACCACGGTCTGTGGTGACTAACTGTCTCGCGTTCACAAGGTGTAACGAGCCGTCTTATCAAACAAGTCACGGGACATTACTAGGGTTAGGAGCAGTCTGTAAAATCCACATGTTTTGAATCGTAATATCGTTATTGTAATTCCTTATAAATGCTCATTCCAAAGAAAATGGCACAGTCTGTGAATACCATTGGTTTTGTTTTACACTATTGGTTTAAGCCAAGTTCGCTTTCGCATGGCCTGTGCAGCCGAACATTTCCGCTTAGAAAAAAAGATTTCGTTGTTGCAATTACGTTGGCGGGCTGTCCCTGGTCACAGGTTTTCTATTGAAACGCACAGACAAATTGCTTCAGACAACATATTGTCGTGGTGCTAAATTTCAGGGCTTGGAATGACCAATGACAAAAAACGCGGAAACTTTTACGGCTCAAATCATGCCCGATAACCAGCCTTTGAAATGGTTAATGTGAACCTTTCCAGACAAAAATCGGGAGGACTAAAAAAAAAAAAAAAAAAAAAAAAAACGTTACCACCATCAGTAGCATGCGTCTGCGTCCTTTTCGCTCGCCCGTCCACNCATTTCAAAAAAGCGGAAATCCGCGTTTCCGCGGAAAATTCCAAGCCCTGAAATTTTCGTCTTCTGAGTAAACTCGGTTAAATGGCCTTGTGATGGAAAATTTGCAGATTTTGAAATTTTTGCGCAACAGTCATTAATATTGAGAAATATGTACTATATGTACTATAGCTTAACGCGGATTTCTCGCATGATTAAAGCGTCTCGATGTTACTAACATTTCATGACACCATGAGATATAATTTGACCAATAGGAACCTTCTGCATATTACTCTTTAGCGTTGTGAGATCACAAACGCGTCTTTGGCTTGCTTGATCTAATTTCAAATTCTGGTGTGCAAGATGGGCAGAGTTGACGGGGGCGAAATGAATTTTCTTTCAATCTCTGATATTGAAACGTTGAACATTTTTGTGAATCACTTATGATATGGATACCCTACCCCACAACAGGGACATTTTGACGGTGCGATGTTCGCAAAGAATTTGTAGAAATCGCTAATATTGCACTGCATTGAATCCATACACGGATGCAAAAGCCATCTTCTCTATCTCCATCTAGCGACTGTCATGTCACCGCTATAAAGGACAAGTACTATGCGTATCAATAAGTTCAACCAATAATGATTCCATTGACTTGCAAATTTATCCAATCAGGGTTGAGCAAATCTATTAAAGATGCATACCATAATGCTATTATGGGGTAACGATATTAAATAGCGATGCCTTCCAAAACTAGATCGAGTGGGCTGTAACTAGGTCTATTGTCCGAGTTAATCGACATGACTTAATGTAATGTAAATTCAACAGATGGAAGATGTCAACTACATGTATATTAAGCTGTTATTGTCGATTAGCTTACGCTGTTAGTAGCCAAGGCACATGGTTGCGTTTTATTGCTGCTTCCGTGCTAGTCAACAAGTATTTGCAGATGCGTGAAGCACTCCGCCATACAAAACTAAAAGATTAGTACTCGTTTTAATCCGGGCCAAGCTGTGGGCTGAATAATTGACTTATATAAATGTATTGCAGTTCACTTCAGTGGAACACTCCTGTAGCTCTGGTTTGCAGTTGCCTCAAGAATGAGCGGAAATGGTTCTGTTTAGAATGATTACTCTGTTTATGGGTTGAAGATAGGGCACAGCCCAGTGTCACCGGTAGAACGACTTTGTGACATTTTAATCCGAACCGGACCATTTCGAATGGACAAGTGATCTCTCATATGATTCGATGAGATTTTGGAACGAATGTGTATCGTTCTGTACCTCACAAACCATCACCAAATAGCCTAGGGGTTTGCTTTGGCCACCACGCGTAAGCAGCCGAAATGTTATGTGGGAATAATTTGTCACCGTAAAACCTTAGAGAATGCAGTGATACAATGGGATCTTTTCAGTTACTGTTTGAATTAACTCCAGTCAAAGAACCAGCTGCGGAAAATGTGTGAGAACTATACTTACTCTTTTACACCCAACGTATCGATGAATTCAGACTTTGCCTCCACTAGCTAGGCTATTATGTCTAAAAGGAATTGTATTTGATTACTGTGAAAAAGGTAATTTGTTAACCCGGCATCGTTAAACACCATTATAACACTTCATTTCTTATCTTTGCAGATTACAAGATGGAATGCTTGTCCAAGAATCATGGACCTGTAGCTCTTTCTCTACTCAATGACGATGTTAAACGAAGTAATCATGGCGGACTCGGCAACTTCCGGGTATTTGGACTTGAGCAAAAACGATGCGCCGGCTGTTAAGAACAGCACGATCGTGGGAATCACACAGCTATCTAATCATTCCTTTCCCTTGAATAGTAGTATGGATCCAATGGACGTGAGTCGATTTGCTATCCAGGACATGGGTACCCATAACAATAGCTATCTGGATGAGGACATACCGCGATTTACTAACTCGTCAATCATCGTCTGCGCATTGTTCGGTGTGATATTCTTGCTCTCTCTCGTTGGAAACCTTATAACGCTTGTACACATGTTGCGAATCCCGCGACGGCGCCGCAACACCATACAGACTCTTATTCTACATCTTTCTACCGCGGATTTGTTCGTAGCCTTCTTTTGTGTTTTGTCCGACGGCATATGGGGAGCAACTGTGCAGTGGTTGGCTGGGAACGTCATGTGCAAAGTGATGAAGTTTTTACAGTTGTTTTCGCTCTATTTATCCACGTATATCATCGTGATCATCAGCATTGACAGATGTTTCGCTATCAAAGACCCCATGAGTAGAAACAATGCGCCGATTCGGGTCAGAAATATGATCATAGCCGCGTACATTATGGGAGCAGCGTTCAGCTTTCCGCAGGTAATCCATTTTCATTTGTCAAAGTCTTGTTGTCAAGTGATGTAACCGCCGACACTGATGCATGAATGAAATGCACAAAGCTGAACACTATTACACAAATTTACCTCAGCTTTGGTTTCAGGCTGAAAACTGTTTATGATGCTTTTGACACCTTCTTTCTTGCGTGGCTTCTTTCTATTATATGTGAAAGAACCGAAAATACGAGACAGCGTACAACACATGCATATGTGGTCGTGCGTCGCGCTTTTGAGGTGAATCAACTCACAACTTTTTATACGTCTACATATGCAGATATATTGTAAGCGTAAATTGCCGCTATCTCAGTCGGAGCGTCCTGCTTCCGTCGTCCGGCTTCTGCTGATGTATCTCTTCAACAGCTAGCGGTATCAATATGAAATTTGGCTGGCGTTTTTCTATGACGTCGGCGACAGACAGTGGCTATTTCCTGACGGTTCTGACCAATGGTGTGCCCCCTGGCAGTTTTTCTAAAGTTTGTTTCTGCATCTGCCCAGTTTCTTGACGGATTTTCTCAAAATTCGGCAAATATGTTTGTATTGATATGTCAACGTAACCTTCCCGATTACGACCGCGGATTAAAGTCTGTGCCCTCTCGTGACTCTTTTTATTATCTTCGAATTCGTTTTTTGGCGTCCGCCTCTACCCGCTTAACCGCTCTAAGCGTCTTTATGGAAATTGTCAGATGTGTTTCTGATGAGAAGATCACGGCA
>NMRA01000485.1:206196-230250 GCA_002633005.1 Phoronis australis
TGTGTGTGTGTATGTGTGTGCGTGCATTATGCCGTCATTTCCGCCCGTCACTCCGTCCGTTCCTCTGCGTCCGTCCGGCGTAGGATGTCCGGCGTTCGGCGTCATCTCGAGTGACAATTTCTCTGACTCTCACTCGGAGTCTAGAAACGGAAAATAATATCTATATGATAATCTATATTTATACACCTCACAAGCTACTCACATATGGCTCCTGTTTATGCTAGTATTGACAGTGATTCGTTTTTAAAATGTCTTTGTTCATTATACCTCACATTAGCGTTTGAAGTGGAACTTATCTCGCGGTCGTGATTACCTGACACCATTAGAAGCCTATGTACAAGGCGTCATCTTCCGTTAATTAGTGGTCACAATGCCAATCCCCAACTCAATTTTATTGTTTAAAGCGATTTCGTTATAGCTTTTTAAGAATATTTTTTGCAGATTTCCGTTATTCTAAAATTTAGTATGCGTCGATCCCGTATAAGGGTCTTGACAGTAGTTTACGTGTTCTATTTTAAATTAATATATGGAAATTGGCAATCAATATTAAGCATTTGAACGTGCTTGTCCAACGACAAGCAGAAACCAGATACATTCACAGAGAGGGAATAGAACGCACATTGTAACCAACAAGGATGCCCATAAGGTTGACCATCTGGACATGTACATACCCAGTCAGCAGGTGAAGTAGGTGACGATGACTACCTCGGAACAAAGCTCTAGTGGGGTGTCACTGAACGCAGCTTTGTTTGGAAGAAGTGCGCAGTCTGGTGTTTGTTGTGTACTTCATAAAGTTTCCACACTGTCTTTTGTCCAACTAAGGTAAACTGTGATCTTGTGTGGCAGGAAAAGCATGAAAAATAATGGGAAGTACTTGCAACTTCTGAGATCCAAGAGCTGCCCTGTCCGTGGTTTTATGCCCGAGTACGTCATGTTTTATGCAGATGGGTTTCCAGTCTAAATTCGCATTTGATGACCCCCCGATTCGAGTTACCACCTCGATTATTAACTCGAACTTTTTAGTTCAGCGTAGAATAATAGACAAAGTCTGACGGAGTAAAAAATATATATTCACGGGCCCATGCCCGTCGGCAACTGGTGTTGATGCACATTCGGATGCTTGTTATCAGCGCAACGTTATTGATGCTGATTGTTGGCAATTTCAAAGAATGGAACTAGACAGCTGAATCCACGTCCACTGTCAACAACCTCTTGTTCGGCTCTCTTCGGTCTGTGCTTTGTGGCAGTTGGGCTGGTAATGGCCCCAAACAGTATCCATGCGGTGAGCACGAATTTGTTCATGTTGGATGTTAGGAAAAACATCTTGGATGTTTGATATCCAAATATTTTGCATCTGGTTTTTCTGCGCAAGCTCATTGAAGAACCCAACCATTCCTAATGTTGGACATGTTGTCTGGCCTTTTGCTAAACGTCGTCGGAAAAGGTGTTCATGACAACAGACACTTTGGCTGTCGTAGAAGTCCATAAGCACAGGCATTGTGTAGTGTTCATGCGTTTCGTAACAATCGGGTTGAATCTAGTGAGATCACTTTACTAGTGTCTGTGGCGGAAATGTCAGTGATCTACATGTAACTACATTCCATTTACACTCTTTCACAGTGCTACGAAAGGTAGCACTGTGGATTGTTTTTTAGCATGGCTTCTCATTGGTTAAAGTAATGAAACCAACATCATAGCATTCAGTCATTCCCATTGGTTGAAATCTGGGAAACCCTTTCTGTTTACTGTTACGTAGTATGGCCACCACCTTGGACTTGAATAGTTGCAAGTTATTAAAGCGGGAAGTAATCGAAGTAAACAAAATTAAGAGAATCTCGATCCCGTAGCTAAGCCCAAACAAGTACAGTGCATAGAAAGCGTGTTCAGGGGGTAGCGATGTGATCGATAAACTTCCGACCAAGCATGCGCATTGATGCCCACACACGGAATTCCTTGTGTCGTTCGTCATGTTTCCACAGGGCCACTTTTCAGTATAGGTGGCGCTGTGTCAGAGGGTAGATTCTACTTCTACCGCGGTTACCTGCGAACTTGGGATAACGAGACCGCGCTGGCAATCAGTACTAGAAATCGGGCGTGAAACTATTTTTGACATTTTTAGTCCTGCTTTAACACTAACTCAAGATGTAAATGTCTACTGTTCTATGCTGGAGCACGTTATGGTTTTGAATATAATTTCTTTTGATTACACCAAGATTTGAGCTAAAACTGGAGTAAAAATTCGAGATTTCGAGTTCCAACTCGAACTCATAGCTTTAATGCTGGGATCATCAAAATAGAATTGGTTACCAATGAAAACCTTATGGCACACGAGTTCACATTTATCAATGTATATCTTGAGTTGTAAAAGTAGAACAAAAATGTCAAAATTCATTTTGAGTTCAATTTCGAGAATGAATAATTAGACATAGGGCCCAGGTTGCTTGACTTTTTGCTATAAAAAGTTACATGTGTTAAGTGCTGTGTTTTTGGTGATTGAAACAACATGGCTTTCAATCACGCCACAGCACTTTTTGTTGTTTTTAAGAGAGAAAACACTCGGTAGATTTTGAATGATATAGTATGGAACAGGGCTCAACATCGAAGACACCGGCTTGGATACTCCTTGATTTGCATCGTCCAGCGATCACTGAAATTTAAAAATCTCTCCAATTTAAAAGTTCATAAGAGTAATTCGATTGCAATGAAATCTAATCAAAAGTTTTTACCAAATGGTGTACTTTCCATGGCGGGTCTTGGATGTTGTAAAAGGAGACCCAACCACAATTTTTTAGGGAGAATGAGTTACAGCATGCTTCAATCCAAATTACAAACTATAATTAATATGCAGTAAATAGGGATCTTAGCAGTGTACTAACATGTAGAAACACTTTGAGCATTTCATGCAGGCATTTTTTTCTATTTTTGGACGTCTTATTTACGCTTTTGTGTACGAGGCTGAAAGATCTAATTGATTGTTTGTTCGTTTTATGGAAGTAGGCTAAGTGTCGCGTGCCCTTTCTCTTGGATACCAGCCGCAACAGCTAGAAGAGTTGTTTAATAAAAATGACTTGAGAGTCATCCATCAATGTACAGAGATGACATAGCGTGAGCTGCATCCGCGGCTACGTGTTGAGTGAATTACCCTTCATTACAAATCAAATGCAGTGCAATATTAATTGATTTTTTAAAAGCTGCTGATATATCAAGTGAACATAAGTATATGTATTTAGAAGAATGTGTATGACCACGTGTCACGCAAAAAGTAATAACTGAAGATTCTAATGATTCATGGGTGCACCCAGGGGGGGGGGGGGNCCAATTTGGCGAATTGGGCAAAAAGGTCTGCCCCAGTTAAACAAAAAGTCCGAGTAAAAGAGACAAAAGTCCACAAAATCCCACGGGAAGTCGACGCGGATGCACAATTCGTGGTTCTTAACCTAGTGGGCCCGTTTTTTTTAGTCCTTCATGATTTCTTTCACTAAAAGGTCCGCATACCGAAAAATTCGAGCCCTCCCATACTTTGGGCCGAGTGCGCGCACGTGATTGTCGACTTTGTAAATATTCTGTACCGCAACTTATGCAGGTTGCTTCTTTTTGAACACGATCAAGCAGTCCGCAGATCATTCCGGGATTGTCAAAGCACAAGCCTG
The DNA here is from genome assembly GCA_002633005.1 of Phoronis australis. Classification (NCBI taxonomy): domain Eukaryota; kingdom Metazoa; phylum Phoronida; family Phoronidae; genus Phoronis; species Phoronis australis. The sequence goes on from NMRA01000485.1 coordinate 209,847, forward strand.
CTTAACTAATTTGTTTTGCTGAATATGTAGTTTGAACAACGCACACGTAACGAAAACTCAAATAATAAATCTTTGTCATTCGAATTTCAGGACCTTCAAGGATCCATGCATTAGCCGATCGTTGGTTACCTTTGCACCTTTGTACATGTAGCCTACTTCCAGGTCACTTCTGTCACGTGTTTCGTTGTAAATGTACGCTGTTATCTCTTAATCATGTCTTTATGACCTTCCAAGACACGTATCCAATGTTCTGGTATTTGTGTCAGTTCTCAATTACAATCATTCTTGGACAAACAAAAAATTATAAACGGAGATAACCGATTGTAAGATTTTGTTTCCACTAACTAGACACTATGCTTCATCCGTAATACTTCGTTTCTTGTCGTAGCCTCAGAGGTGAACGTGCTCTGTGCATGTGCAGACTTCACACATACGGCAAGTCATGTGACTTCCAAACTGAAGAATGGTTGGCTATGTGACTGAAGCTCGCACATGCGCAAACAACGCTCACCTCCGAGGGGAAATTTGAAGCTACGTATACATCCGAGTGTTCCTGATGCTAGTACTTGAGAAAGTTTAGTAGAGGCAAACAAACATAATCACTTTATAATTGTAGCCTCTTTATAGTTGTGTATGTTCATTTTGCCTTTGGTATTTGTTTATTCTATTGTATTTTGGTATTTGATTATCGTGCTTATCGTATTCTTTTGTCCAAATATAATACAATGAGTCACCTTTTGGGTTTGTCTTAGTATTGTTTTGGAAGTCTTAATAATAAAGAAAAAAATCTCTAAACGTATAACATGAATCTACTTGATTTTGGGAGATTCGTTGCAGAACATGGAAACAGAAATTAATTATACTTCTGTGTCCGCTTTACATAGATATATGCCATAGATTCAACTCATGCGAGGTATATATATACGAATTAAAAATAGTAATAGTAGAGAAATGTGCAAAAGAAAGACGTTAGTGTTAAATGGATTGTCAACTTGAAGTATTTGATGTTGTTCTTTAAGTTATTTTTTAAATTTCTGTCGTTCTTGTATGCACTCAAGTTTGGGCAAACCCAAGACAGATCATATCAAGTGTATGTTTTTCACACTTGCCAAATTTAGAACCTACCAAAATCTACCGTGCGTGCTCATCAGTAAGCAGATAATGATATCTGGCCTTGGTCATGTTCCTGACAGACTTACCAATGGTTAATTTCTCTTTGTTGCAATAGAACCCGCGTGCCTATTTACCAAAAAACAAACGATTACAACAGAAATGCTGCATTAATTTCAGTTGCTGATATTCCGGAAGGCTCGCGGCCCTTACATCGAGGACTTCTACCAATGCGTTACCTACGGCGCCTACACCGAAGAGTGGCAAGAAAAGGTCTACGCAACAGCCTCCATGCTTCTACTGTTTCTTGCGCCCCTCGTCACCATGGCAACGTGCTATTTGTTGATATTCTGCACTATTGCAAAGAAATCCAAAACCTATCAAGGTCAGTATATATGAGGGGAATTTCAGGATGCGCTCAGGGTTGAAAACAGTGATGTTTGCCCTGGTGACCCGTAGGTAAGGGGTTCGGGGGCTAGAAGGAAGCCCTGTAAAACAGCCGATAAAAAGACAAATTTGTATCAATGCGGGCTTTACGGGTGCAGTATTAAAGCGACTGTAAAAGAAGTTAACTTTTCATTTAAACCACTTACCGCTGCATTAACGAACCTTAATTCTTTTGAACCAATGAAATCATCTCTGATTTGATCCAGGAAATTTTTGAAACTGGTTTCATTGCCGAAAATGTAAGTCAAAAGTCGTTTATTTGCTATGGAAGGTGGGTTTATTAGCGTTCAAATTTAGATCATGGGTCCCGCCTGGAATTTCTTTTCTTTTCCATCGCAATCGGTGGAGTGGATTTTCGACGTTTGAGTGAAAGGTAGAAATATGTAACGACCGCAGAAATTGATAGATGTCCAGGACTTGGGGTCGTTGTTCTTTGATTCGAATTCAAAATTAAGTTTGACATTTTTCGTTCTCTGCTTCTATTATCCTGTGTTCGAATACACCAAGGTCGAAATATCGTGTTTAAACCCGAGTTTGTAGCTCGAATCCAGAGTTCATCACGTGCGAACGTTGGACTGAACAATCATCCAAGAAAATCGTTTTTTTACTCGGATACTCAAAAATACACACTTCCCTTGAGTCTGTACTAGTGTGAGACGGGAAGTACAAAAAATAGACCCTGGGTCCAGGCTTCGTGAAATGGTAAAAATTTACTGGAAGTGTGGCAAGTGATTTTCGAATAATCTGGAGTAAAGTTTGATGCTTACAGGCCTTGGAACGAATGTTGAATAGCTCATGCAGGAGTCGTAATCTTAAACAAACTGCTATGGGCCTTTTGCATACTGAAGCCTGTAACAGTAACAGTTTCCTTGCCGCTTTGTAGCTGCAACATTCGCGTATTAATGAAAACATATGGTGCACCCATCAAGAAGGCGTGCTGCATGTGCAGCACAATGGGAACACGAATTGAACCCGTGTCGGTAGCGGGAACGGATCGAGTAGGCCTGGAAAGGCATATTTTCATGTAGTGTATCTTGGTCAATGTCTGCTCAACCGGCGTATATTTTTAGTTGGAACTATCAATAGACGTCGCTACTGGGTGGCGTGGGGAGAGCACACTTTCAACGTCTACACTGTGGTCCAAGTCCCATCTAAACTACTAGAAAAGTAAATCTACATTTATTGTTCGATTCTCAATTCCAAGATATTTAAAAAATTGACATATTTCATACATGTATGAGTTCAGTACATGTATTGCAGGATTTTTTGTCCTTCTTAGAGAGGACTTGGCCTGAAGAAAAACACTTCTCAGAAAACGAAAGTCACAAATTGTATATTTTAAGTAATGGTTCTCTGTTCCAGAGATATTTGTTTGGTTTTGAAATCACGACATTAACTCACACAAAGTTGTCTCGAAATTTTCCTCGCCATGAAAGCATTAATAGGAGTTGAAAGATCACGACATTGCTGCGTGTGCCTGCCTTGTGTGAATAACATCAGTTGTATCTTTACGTTAAGATTATGAAACGCATTTGTAGTTCGTACATGCTACATGTATGTGTGCATTCTTTTCGTATTTTGTTTTATTGCAATTATTATCAATATAGTTAGTAGTAACCTGAATCAAGCTGCTTTCCCATTTAACCCTTTTTCCGTCGCCCCAACATTGTTTACAGACAGCAAGCGACCTAACTTTTGTGGGAAAGGTCTCCTACAAGCGGACTAACATTACTGCGGTATTAAATTTGCTCCCACACAAAGCCTGGCTATCCGCTGTGTTCTTTGACATTCATCGCTTTTTTCTTGAAGTCACTGTTACCGTTGATCCACCTGCAGCATTCCCTCCACGAAAACGTCCGTGCTTTTAGTCTAGTTGCCAAAAAGTTGACCGTGCAATGTTGTTCACTGTAAAGGTTTCTTTTGGAAATTCATAATATGATGTTAAGAGAACAAAAATAACTTTGTAGCACTTCGTGCAACCTTGAGCATTTTTAATAATTCAAGATGGCGGCATAAGCAATCTTGAATTTTACCCAATTTCCAACTTCTGAACACGACGGCTTGTAGTATCCTGCAATGTATCGTTTCTGCTATTTTTTGGGACGGAAAGTCTATTTCTGGTATTATTTTATGAATGCGAGGTCAAACTCAAGATCAACTGAGAGGTCAAACATAAAATTGAACTAAATGAGGAAAATCTCCCTCTTTTGCGAAGAAATGTACACGAATGGGACATGCTAAATCAACATCCTTTGATTTCTTTTGTCATCCATTAAGAATGAGCGACAGCTAAATACTGGAATTAAGATATTCTCCCAAATGGTAAACGAAGTCACAATATTGCGTGCTCTTTGTGGATATGTATATGTGCAGCACGTACAAATATGCTGTCTATGTGTCTGTAGTTTGCATTATGCTACATGTAGGACTATACTCGTATTCTTATTGTAAATGATATAGCAAATGCTGGACCCCAATCTTACCAAAACCTGAAGAAACAAATTTGCAATATTGAGCGTCTTGCAAAAATATTGAACTAAGCACGAACCTATGCATTCATGTGTTGTTGTGCTCATGATGCAACTACATGTAATACGCTAATAAGACATTAGGGGTTTTCTAACCAAAACTACAAAACGAGTTTAATTCAGACAGTGACTAACCTGCTCTAATCGATTCACAAATTAATGCGCGTGACTTAGCCGCGCTGCTGAAGAAAACCTATTCCCTAATTTCTCTAAAAATGCATCGATTTTAAAAAAAGGAAGACTGTTTATTTTGATTTAAAAACAGTCACGTTGGTCGTTTGCCTTACTTATTGTTTGTTTTTCTTTGACTTCGAAAGTTGTACGCTTAACAGGCTCATTGGTTTACGACCGCAGTTATCTCATCTAATACACATTTGGCCCAGCCCATGAATAGCGACTAGCTCACTTCTGTCTGTGATAGCGCCATCAAGCAGAATTTGCTGGAAACTATGGGGCGAACAGTGTGAACTGTGCATACTTTCTCGTTGACTTTTATCTAAATTCCGTTTGCGTAAGAGTTGCCTAATGTGGTGAGTATCGCAGTTAACATCAGTTTTGATTCAAGTCCAATAACCATAGACATGTAGGAAGGTCAAGGCAATAACGTGTTTGAATTTGGATTTATAAGTCTGTAGTTTTAAAGATAAGTATTACCAACAGTTGCACAACTAGTATTCAGTGTCTACTTGTTATCGCTTATGCGGCAGAACACTCCTGCTTCTTACTTGTTGTAGTCCGTGCAGGACAGGCTAACATTACCTGCCTTTCTGAAGTGCAGCTTAAACCCTATACATCAAGAAGAGCTTGGTACTGTTGAAGTGGCCGGTGGTACTACAGAGCTGCCGATTTTCCATCCAAAGTTGGCATTAAGTTCATTTTTACGGTGTATGTTGGTAATCAGCTACCTTCCATAGAAACATCTGAAGGTATACTCAGAGCATGTGCAAGTTGGCGTTGGTGGCCTTTGGTGGAGTCATCTTTCGCCAATGGTAGAGGTGGACGCGAAGATTGTTCATGTTTGACAACTCTTCTGCCGATACAGAGGTATTGTAAGAAGAATGCACTCGGAGGATCCTGAAGCTCAGCGTGAGTAGCATCAGACTCTTTCAATACCTGCCTGAGCTCTGGAATGGTCGTTTCTAAGAGTATGAGGGTTGTCAGGTTTCCTATTCCAAAGGGATTAAACGACCTGACATTGAGATTGTAAATTTCGAGAAGTCGGCTGGACTTTCTGGGGTCTAATCTCTGAACTGTTCTGTAATGTCTGAAGTACTACCGTTCCACTTCTCAACTGGGGTCAACTGGAATCTGTGGAGTCCTATGGATACCCGAATACGTCAGTGTTGTTACTGAGGATTCTGGTGGTTTCGATGCCTTTTTACACCGCTTTCAACATTCATGTGGTGTCTACTTCAGCGTGCATGGGCTCCTGGCCCAGTGGCCCCTGACCCGATCGATGTTGTGCAGAAGGAGACTGCCGCTTTCAAATAGAAGGTTGTTAAACATAGCGCTGTTTAGAACAGTTCTTGGCAATGTTTTGGGTAAGCAGGACTTCTTATTCTATCATGGTCCTTTGAGTGAGGATCCTTGTGGTCCTAACTTTCAAACTGAACAATTTTCTTACAAGCGGGAGGATATTGGGGGCCAGTCACGTACTGAAGCCAACTCTCCTGTAGTTCCGGAGACAGTCTAGACGACCTGTAACAGAAGCTGGCGAACATCAGTCAGCACCACGTCTGTAGCACAATGATACGTGACAGAGATGCTGAGAGATTTGACCAAAATGAATTTGTCGCCCTTCCTCAGGTGACCGTATTCGTCGATCAAGGCCAGACTGGACTGACTCCACAGGATCATACTACTGTCCTACGATTAACGGACAACTGAACAGCATCTCAACGCCATAGATTGTCTTTCTCCTTACAGGGACAGTCTTTTTCAGCAACTTTGTTGTTCTGACTTTTCCTTAATTGCTTGTAACATTCATCCCTAACCTAAACTAAATAATCTTCTCCTTTGAAATGACCAGTTCGTTCTGAGCAATAACAATGTTTGTAACTTATACTAATCAGCCCAACTCAGCGATTGTTGATGTTATGGCGGTCAGTGCGGGGACGTCTCTGCTTCTCTAGCTCCTCTACGATCTTTTATTTGCAGCAGCACCACGCAACTACAGACTTTTCCTTAAAACTGATCATATACAAGAGTGCTTCAGGTGCAACTTTCTAACTTCTAACACCCTTTGGTAGGTCCCGCTGACCTACTGTTTTCGTCAGTAGCATTTACAGATGAGCTCGGAGTAAGTACAACTGCAGATAAACATCAGCCAGGGGCACTTTTTAATGGTGGTTGCGGAGGAAGTGAGCTCGATTGCCTTGATTGACTTCGGGCCGGATCAACTGGCTAAGGCACCTGATTGGTTTAAAATTCGAGAGCCGCTGTCGAGAACCAATCAAATTTTGTAGCCAGTTGACCATGCGGAACCAACGAAGTCAATCAAGTGAACCCAATGTTCTGCTGTTTGTCTTTCCATAGAGGAGGTGGCAGACAATGATATCCTGTGAAGCGGGGTCTGGGATTCGCCAGAGTTGAGACCTGGTGCATTTGTTTCCAGGAGCATGAGCAGTGTCTGCTTTTCTTTTCTAAAGAGGCTGAACTCTGACAGTGCGTCAACACTGGAGAGCTATCTTCATTTTTATAGACCTGGCCGTTAAATAGGTTCCATCGCCATCGCACTTTCCTGTTTAAAAGCATGAAGACATCGGTGACGTCATAGTGTATTGTGGTAAACTACCCATGCCTCTCATTATAATGGCCAGTCCGGCTTGACGTACGAGTGGGACAGCTCGTGTAATTTGACATTGTCAGGTTCATCAAGTCTCNAACTTCTAACACCCTTTGGTAGGTCCCGCTGACCTACTGGTTTCGTCAGTAGCATTTACAGATGAGCTCGGAGTAAGTACAACTGCAGATAAACATCAGCCAGGGGCAGTTTTTAATGGTGGTTGCGGAGGAAGTGAGCTCGATTGCCTTGATTGACTTCGGGCCGGATCAATTGGCTAAGGCACCTGATTGGTTTAAAATTCGAAAGCCGCTGTCGAGAACCAATCAAATTTTGTAGCCAGTTGACCATGCGGAACCAACGAAGTCAATCAAGTGAACCCAATGTTCTGCTGTTTGTCTTTCCATAGAGGAGGTGGCACACAATGATATCCTGTGAAGCGGGGTCTGGGATTCGCCAGAGTTGAGACCTGGTGCATTTGTTTCCAGGAGCATGAGCAGTGTCTGCTTTTCTTTTCTAAAGAGGCTGAACTCTGACAGTGCGTCAACACTGGAGAGCTATCTTCATTTTTATAGACCTGGCCGTTAAATAGGTTCCATCGCTATCGCACTTTCCTGTTTAAAAGCATGAAGACATCGGTGACGTCATAGTGTATTGTGGTAAACTACCCATGCCTCTCATTATAATGGCCAGTCCGGCTTGACGTACGAGTGGGACAGCTCGTGTAATTTGACATTGTCAGGTTCATCAAGTCTCTTAGTGACCCGTTCTCCAATCATTCTGCTCCAGAACTGGTGCTGCTTGCTGTCGATCAGGTTCTGTGCCGGCAAGTATTCAAAGAAAGCATCGCCACTAAAAAAGCATCTTCTCTACCATGCGAACTTTTCTGGTTCGTTTCGGAGATGTGACAAATATCGCTGCTTTCCCAATTTGTGGCTCCATCTACAAAGGACCGTTAAAAGTTTATCCTTTTTCAACTCAGGCAGCGCGTAGGTCGCCAAGGTACTGACAAACTGTGACCTCTTCATGTAACAAACTTTCATACGCGGTGGCTGAATGAGGAATCTGTCATAAAAGATTCTTAAAGATCGAGCTCCACCATCTTTTTGTGGACACCCTGGAGTTCTTTTCGGACGCAAAATCAATTCAGGAAAAGGCGTCGTCTCGCAACTCTCCCGAATTGCAGGTGATTTGACTACTTTGGAAAATCGCTATGTTCAACAGACATGACCAAGAAACTACCAGCGCAAAACGATTACAAGTAACCGGAAGGCTGTTACTAGCAGTGGCAATTTTCATTATTTTCGAGTCTGGTTTCTTGGCGTCTGAATCTTTATCAGTCGAATCACACTAGGATCCATTACGAAATTTTGGCATTTGTCTTACTACCGGGAAAATCACTGTTGCCAATGATTTTTAAACAGGTCCGACTGCTGTGGCGTCCTCTTGTGGCAATTTGTTTTAAAATGTTCCCGTGTCTCAATACAGATTCCTTGGTTGATCTTCTTGAAATTTGGCATGTGTTTCTATTGGGAAGATCCAACTGGCCTGGATTTTTTGAGACAAATCTGACTATTGCGGGGTGGCCTCATGGCGCTTTTTGTTCGTCTTTGCGTTTTCTCTGATTTTTGCCCTAATGGATGATTCCGGTGGATTTCACCTACCTTGCGCCACGCACCCTAGTGACCTTTTGATTGTCATTTTTAGTCTCCTGCCCTTTGAACTTCTTGAAGAATCATGATGAAAGGTGGCAGGTGTGTTCCTATGCTATTACTGAGTTTACTAACATTGTTCTGTTTACTGGAAATTCTTAAACTAATGATCATCTGTTGTAAATGCGCTGTGTGCGATACAAATTCCCTTGTTTGCTATTTTGATAAAAAAATGTCTAGAAGTTGTTGACTGGTTGTGGTAATAACGCATAACCAAATCCACACAAGCTTCAGAACTCTGAAAGCGTCAACACGGATGATCAAAAAGGATTAAATACCTACCTTTCGGGAAGAATTCCAAAACGGAACATACTTCAAAAGTTGACAAAAACAAACAAAGAGTGGAATAGATGAAAACATGATTGATGATAATGACGACAATCTGTGTACGCACTTTTATGACCTCAAAACATAGGCTCAACAGCACAAAGTTTGATCCAAACTATTTAAGCCACAAAAATATCTGTTGTGAAGTCAATTGTTTCACACATAATTATGTTTATGTTTGAGGAATATTCTCTGAATTGTGCATTATTTGCAAAGGAAATGAAAAATGGAAAGCTGAGATTTCCCCATTTAGTCATCGTATAACGCTGCACACCATGTTCAAAGTTTTTTCCTTTATCTTCAGGAGTAACTGTGTTATGGCTGACAATTGTGAGCGCCCTCTATCAAAATCTTCAAAGGAAGACAACCCTGTACACCTGTCCTTAAATGAATACGACCGTCCAAGCTAGCTCGAGGTTACAGCTTGTGAAAATAAGTTGATGTTGCATTAAGAGTACGTGAAAATCTGTTTTATACAAAAATGGGCAGCTTTAACGCGGGAACTTTTCAAACGTCAAATGCTTGAAACTGTATATCTGGCCACTCAAGGAAAACGAGATTGCCCACCTTCATAACATAGTCACCGGGTGATAAAACTCGAGCTACGGCACACGGCTTACAATTTCAGTACATGTGCCACATTAAATTATGAATTATTACCAACTATATAAGTTGTTCCAAAGAAACCAGACAGTAATCAACATTAAAGGGTTCACTATTTGAGGTATTTGAGAAACAACTAAATTATCATGCGCGGAAAGCAATGCAGCCAAAAAAAATTGAGTTCCGTGACCAAAGGCTACATGGCGTTATTAGATGATACGTGGGGACTTAAAGCACACCACCATGCCTCTATGTTCAGTATTTTATATGAAACCCTAAACAAGGATTTTTACAGGACATTCGTTTAATTTTAGACAAAAGCAATGATTTTCAAGAAAAAAGAATACCCTTTGCAGATTTCAAGGTAAAAATAAATAGCTATATTGTAATTGGTGGCAGGGTGGATATCTTCGTATGGTTCATTCACATTCAAATAGAAGTCGTGCCGAGATGAATAATATCTATTTATTGAAAGCGAACGAGGGTCTGAAAAACGCCAGTGATAAGTAAGTCCGTCATTACCTGGGACGTAAGTGTTGAGGGTATTGAATGGTTTCCGTGCTTGACCACGTGTTTTACTTGTCTTTTATTAATACCACATTATCAAAAATGGTATGGCAGTTTAAATCACTCATGTGTTTTCGAAAACGGTGTCTTCCTGAAAAACATTTTCTTTGATTTTTGGAACCGTCACGCGGATCTCTATGACATCTGAGTAGGGGGACCAGGGCGCACGGTTGGAACTTACACATTTCAGGCGCATAATGTACCAGCTCATATCACTTTAACTGATGACTGTTGGTTAGGTGAAAACGAATTTGAGTCTCACGACTACTAATAGAGAAAGACCACGGTGGTATTTCGCTACGATCTCATCTAACGAAGTTTTTGACACGATCACGTTCCGCGGTGGAGCTCAAGTTTGCATGCCGATCGGTATGAGCGACTTCCACAAGGGGCAATAGTGGTTAACAGGAGCAGTTTCAAACTCAGAAGACGCGATTAAAGTTTTCCAATATTGCTCAAACCTCTCGTGTTTTGGAGAGTTGAGGATATCAATGTTATTCTTGAAGGCTCCATGCCATTTTGTGACGTTTGTAAATTGATGCCACAAAAGAAGATCCGTTCATTAACTTTTTTAACTTTTAGAATCGAATCCTGCCACAGCCAAATGTTGCAAACGCATTTGTCTGCTAGACGTCTGCAAACTTAATTGCTTATCATCAAATCATGTACGAGGCGAAAACTACACTATGACCGACCTAAACAGCTCAGGTAAAACTCTTTTGCGTAACAGTCACTTACAAGGGTCCTGCATTTTGAGAATCAGTTTCGTCAATTGAATAACGTTTATCAAATTGGTTTTCAAAGTCCAGGGACCGTGTTAGTGACGGTTGCCCTATTTCCACAGTTTTGTGCGCTTTCAGCTTAGCATGCTATTTAGTTGCACACCGTCGTGAACTAACACTCAACGGACCTAATCTATATGCTCGAAACTCGACACGAAAATTGACCAATCGCCTCCTACGGAACTATAGGGGTATCTTCGTAGCCGCAAATCATAAATTGGAGGTGTTTCGTATTTGCGCACGTGCGAATTTCATCAGAAAAGCAAAGGTTTCAAAATACGTGCACGATATCATTTTCAGTCCGTCGTCTGCCTTTTGGTGTGATGGTACAGCTTGTTACCACAGGGGTATTCTGGCGCATTCGACTGCATTATATATTTTAACAATCGGATTGAAGTTTCCACATTTGTGGATATGAAACACTCGGAGGGATAATTTGAGGCTACGAATATAACCGCGGTGTCCCGCATGCAATTGCACGACACGCTAACGTTCCTTCCCAGTGTCCTCGTGTGACTGGAGTGGCGCTGCAAACGCTTTGCTTGGAATAAAATTGCGACCTTGTTCTTGAGTCATGCATCGTGTCTGGCTTTTTGTGTATGAGTCGAGTGTGAGTTCAAATATAAGGTGTTGTACTCAGGGTTGCATTCGGTAAGTTTACTAGACTCCTGTGAGTTTGGCGAAATTATGAATTTCAAAGTGTTTGCGCGATATCGCCATGTATTACAAGTCAAGCACGTTTGCTCGATGGTTTTTACTAGCACGTACATGTATCGTGCATTGCAGAAGTTGCACTTGTGATAACAATTGTACTGGTGTTTCATTACCACACTCCTGTTTTCCAACAGCACACCCCACCCGATCACCATTGATTTCACCCAAATAAATCCAGTGCCATGCAGAACACTTTTATCCCTGTCGCCATACACATAACGAAAAAATCCTTCACCCTATGCATCACTCGTTGTTGTGGGGTGTCTTATCTTCATTAATTTCGTTCCTGCATTTGGGTTGCCGCTTAAAATTACAAAATGTTTTTGAGAACGAGATTTGTGGGAAATTGATCCGCTTCAAATCACTGCACCGTGTCCAGTAAGTATCGTGACGTGGTGTTGGGGATTAACAATACATGATGCGAGCTATGTGAGCCTCCGAAGTACGTCATAACTGGAAAGGTCACCTATTTGTAGAAGTTTTTGTTTTCACCATTACAAAATGTCAGTGAGTAGAAATGCACTTTGTTTAGAAGCGTAGATTATGTTAAAATAGCTTTGTCGTTTAGTTCCTGCTGCATGCAAATACATCTTTAACAACTACTCGAAACCGAAGACCGACGATGTCGCGGCAGCCCATTCACTTGTTCAAACCTGCAAAATTCAACCAATAAAATCTGAAGCCCCTGCCACAGCACTCGTGAAGCACGCATATTTGCATATTTAATGCATTTTCCTGAAACAGAGGTTGACTGGTGGTTTTCCAATTACAGCCTTTGCTCCAATGCAAGGTCTCATAGAGAAGTGGCAATGGTTGCAAATAAGATGGCGGAATCTGAAGTACAACTTCAGTTCGTAACGTCACACTTCCCGTCTTTGTTCACCCGCTTTTAGGTACAAACCCGTAACATTTTTTGCACTCGGCGTGATTGGGCAGATAATCGTATACGCAGTTCTTGGGTTACCTGGCCAGGGACCATGATCTAATTTTCGAACTCAGACTTAAGTCAGACTCGGACTTGGAACACGATTGCGATTCAAACTCTTGAGTTTACTTGAAACATGTCATGAACGTTGGACCTGAGTTTCCAGAGCGGAGGTTAGAGCCCGGTCCCTTACTAGATATTCGACTCGAACATTGACCAACCGTTTGGTACGCTTGGAGTTACTTTTCCAATTTCATTGAGATTGGTCAGTTGGAATCTAGAGGTGGTCACTGGCTTAGGAACAATGAGAAAAATCTTTAAAGTGTGTTTTACTTCAAAAATTCAATTAAACGGTCTCCTCACCCGTGCGGTGCCAAATGAACAACGGATTCATTGAACAGGTGCGTTATAGATTGATTTCAGCGAGAAGTTTTCCAAAAAAAAACTGCCTGCAGAGAAATACAACGGTATATGGTCTCACATTTTTTCCTTGGTAGAAGACTGTGATGAAACTGGGAATACGCGACATCGACCACATTTGTCGTTTGCATGCGCTTGTTAAGGTAGAGTGTTTACAGTAGGAGAGAGATGTTAGTGCAGCAAAAAAGTGATTACTTAATCAATCTTAATTTCATGCTAACAATTGACTTTTACGATCACCTTTAATAATAACTACCACGTGGACGTCATTACGGGTCGTAATGGATATTTATCGAAGATGAGATGAGAGTCTTCGGGTTGAAAAATGAGTTTACGTGCTCTAAACCTCAGAGAGAAGAAAAACTATTGTGATGTTTCGTCAAGCAAAGGCAAGAAGATTGAAAGATATTTGACTGACAAAAATAAACATGAGATCAAATACACGAACGCGGTGCGATTAATGCTGTACGTGCAGTGGGCACGTTTCTGACAATCTAGTGAAATCACGCGATATAACGCGACAATTTCTGTTCCCTAAACAAAGGTTTTGCGTAATTAGCTAATCCCGAGTGTCTATAGGATTAGTGAACGCACGTCACTTCATGTATAGGCGCGCTTTTCTATAATCTTCTGTGTCGTGGCTGTGGGTGAATCAATAGAAAGTAATTGCCAAATCACCCAAGAACATTCATAACGTATTTGTATTTTGCTAAATTCGACGTGTCAGTATACATGTTTTAAGCCGAATATCTAGAAAACTACAGATTGTAACTCCGTAAAAGCCTGCAGCATTTGATTTTTGACGTTTTACGAATCTGTAACTAATTGGTCTCGTGATCAACTGTCTTTTGAGTAAAATAATTAGCAAAACAGGTACACTGAATACAAAAGAACGTTATTAACATCATTTCATTTTAATGTTTCAGGTGAGATATCAAAAACAGTTAGTTCTCTAAAATATCAGTTCTCTCTGTTCATGCATTTTTCATGAAGATCATAAAAGTCCTTATTTGATAGCCACTCATGCAATAATGGGATATTTAAAAATCCTGAAATTGTTTGCGAAAACAAAACGTACAGGATCAGTGAGTTTCACATGAATCCTGTCAGCCCTTTCTGAGATATGAGGCTTCGAAATCAGTCAAATTTTAGACATTTTTATAGGGTCTTGGATAACCTTACATGTAACTTCCCCAATTTCACAGGTTCGACTTTTTTATGGGGATCACGAAATTAAAACAAAACGTCCAAAAACTCGCCATTGCTCGGAAAGGGATGACCCAAGGCAGTAGACATACAACTTAAACTCTTGTAACTTTTTCAGCACGTTTTCTCCATCTCTTTTTGATGTCTTACTCATACGTTTCACCATTTTTGTAATGTTATTTTGGTGGTAAATCTTAATAATAATTGAAAAATAAGTTATTATTATTATTCGACAAAGTTTGCCAAAACAGTCATTGTTTTACGACATTAACTAATTTAGAAAACGTATGAAAATATTCTTAGTTTAAATTAAAGATTGCTTTATTTGAAAAATTTTGATTTTGCTTTGATTTTTAAATATTATAGCGTTAAAAGGCGTGACATCAAAACTCTGACTATAGACCGGGCGATCGGGTCCAATGTTCTCCACGACCTCTTTTTAAAAATCACGCATCTTCTTAATAATTGCCCTTTACATATTCGACTTAACGTCAACAATGTTGCGACGAATCTGAAAAATTGAGGTGTGGGCGCTCGAACGCTGAGCCAGTGAGTCGCTCTGAGCACTCGTGACCTTTGAAATTAAAGTAAGACTACACAGACTCGTTTAAATGATTTCCCGTACTGTCAGGTCAGTTGTCTACGCAAAATTTAAATCGGTGCTCTCTAACAAACACGTGTATTCGAGTAGCTAAGTAAGCAATTTGAAATAGCGGAAAATAGACGTTGAAAATTGCGCGCCAAAATTCTAGGACTAACCGGCCTTACGAATGTCCTGAAAGTCGTTAAACTACATATTAAGTCTAAGCGCAAACTCCCTCCATTTGTTCGCGCTGTTCAAACTTTTTCCACTCGAATGATTGAAAAAGTTGTTGTCAAAAACTTGCACGACACACTGTATGCTCATGTTGAGTGACTTATTGATGCACGAGAATGTAGTAGTGTAAATTCCACAAGAAAAAAATCTTGTGTTTAATGTTGGTTGCGTGTTCAATAACCTGTTATGCGTGAAATAGAAAAACCTCGAAACACTTCGACTTTGAGCGGAATTCCATGATTGGAAGACGTCATTTGCTTGATTGGCATTGCGTACATACCATATATGGAAAATAGGTAAACCACAGAATGTCACGTGTAGACTACCTGACACTTTGGTTTCAGATGGGAACCTGGCAGCGAGTTTGCTCTTAAAATTGATACGCTGTTCTAGTTAGCGCGAAGCTGCCAGCATCTTGCTGGAGGCGAAGAACGTGGCTAGACTTCTATTCCACTGATTATTAAATTTTAGAATGGGCACTATCTTGCTCAAAGTAAGACCATAAAACTCTACTGAATGTCAGTCGAAATAGTTGTCTAATTTTTAATCCTTGGTGATGTAATGATGTTCAATGTAATGGCCTTACTTTAGATACTGTTCTTCCATTTTCAGTCGAAGAAGAGCAGACGAACATCATGCTCCGCGGTCCAGTTCGAAGTCAACTTCTCAGAAGAGCGAAATCAAAATCGTTGCGCATGACACTCGTAATCGTCCTCTTCTTTACGCTCTGGTGGCTGCCATATTGGATTTGTTTTGTCGGTTTTGTCTACTTTGGATGGGACGACCCTGAAAAGTTCGACGCTAGCTTACACTCGTGGATATTTTTCTTCGGCATATCTAACCCGGTTGTCAACCCCATCATCTACGGAGCCTTCCACTTCTGCAAGCGAAAAAGGTTGGTACGAACGCCCAAAGTTCGTTTGCTCGTCAGACTTGAAATAACCGTAAGCTGACATGGCGACCCCAGCGGCGGACGGGACAATCAGGAGTGAGGGACAGGTACTTTTAAGTAAAATCGCAATAACGAGCCTCAGTGAGGATATTGTGCGCCTAAATTCGGTTCACCTAGCTACTATGTCAGACCGTTCTGATATGCTTTTACTCCTCTAGGCGCAGAGACGCGTGAAGATTGGTTGACAATTAATGTTTATGGTTTACGCACCTTCTGTCAAAAATCCTGATTTATACGACTTAGTTGTTACAGTGGCTGATCAGATTGGTATGGAGATCGTACGCTAGATGGAGTACAAGTTAGTAGATTGGCCACAACGGTTTCGTCGCGTAACGTAGCCAGTTTGTTCACGCCAGATTATTAAAATGACGGAATCGAGCTTACTGGCGAAGCGCATTTGGGTTTATTTTTGGGTAGAATTAACTTTTTAACCATTTTGAGTTTTTGTTATAAGTCGCAGATTTCTAACAGAGGCTCCCAGTCCAAACTGAAATCGAGGCGGCGACCTCCTA
This sequence comes from Phoronis australis, assembly GCA_002633005.1. Lineage (NCBI taxonomy): Eukaryota > Metazoa > Phoronida > Phoronidae > Phoronis > Phoronis australis. Next base: position 226,251 of record NMRA01000485.1, read on the forward strand.
GCTGCTTTGTTGGTGGTCTGTAGGGGTGATCGAAGCCGGCCTGATTTTACGTGGGAAAAAGTGGCATAGAGACGAAGCACACTGGAGGAGTAACCTATATAGAATAAGCATTTGGAAATAAAATAGAGGGGCCCAGAACGGCAGAACTTGTTCAGGTAGACAACGGGGTTGTTTTGCATTCCTCTCTAGTCTTCCACTAACAGGCTGGCACTTTCGTGCTTACTTTCGACTGATTTTACGCGAAAACCAAAACTTGCTTTTGCCAAGCTTACAGCTTACAACTCTCAAACAATTGCAAATAATCTCAGTCAACCGGCGGCGTAATTATAAAATATCGATATCGTCAATGGCTAAATCCGCTTTGAAAACCTTACTAACATATGTAATTTTCTCGGCTTTAGCTATTGTCAGAGTATTATGTGTGTGTGTGTGTGTGTGTGTGTGTGTTTGTGTGTGTGTGTGTGTGTGTGTGTGTGTGTGTGTGTCTGTGTGTCTGTGCGCGTGGGTGTGTGCGCGTGGGTGTGTGCGTGCGCTCGTGCGTGTGAATGATGCCGGAAATTTAAAATTACATAAGGGGCAGAGTGAGCTTACGAGTAGGCCGGTGCCTTCATGTTCGAGGATGCGTTGATTTGGACTGTATGTTCAATGTAAAAAATCATCACACGATCAAGTTATAGATAACATTAGTGTAGGAGTTTTCGCTACGGTTCGGGGTAGTAGCCTAAGCGAACGCATTTTACTAAAAAATATTCCTTTATCTTTCATGATAATCTCTTTAATAATTAAATGTATTAACTTACAATGTAAACTATGGGATGATTAAAACGGCTCTTCCATCTCTATATACAACGTTGTTGCATGCTAAGTTGATTTTTCTGGGATGGGTCGGTTGGCGGCTGTTGTTCGTTGTTGTCGTTGCTTATTTGGTCATGTCGACATGATCAGATGGATATCCAGCTTCCTAGCAAGTTGTTTCCTTAAATTCATAACTAGTTACACTGGCGGGCCCAGTGATGGTTTGTCAGCACGTATCGAAAGGCGACCTCCAAGCTGATCCTGATCTTCCGTCCAAAGCCAACGCGTTGTTTTATCTGCTTCCTCACCAAATCTACAACTACATTGTATCTGTCTTCCTTTTCTTTCTCCGAATGCCGAGAGTCTGGAACTTCCTTCGTACGGACTGTGCAGGAAAACCCCTACATCCAAGTTCTACTGGGGAGAGCCATGTTCGCCAGCCTTCGACTCTAAGAGATTCCATTAATTCCAAATACTAAGCTCTCTTTTTTTTCTGAACACCGCGCGCGGCAGGTGGTATGGCGTTGTATCCCCAGACGTGCGTAGTGTAAAAATGCCTAGTTACCGATTTTGAGAACTGAATGAGGGACTGCTCAAACAAAAGCTTTAACAACGGGTGTATTTTTTTCGAGTTGGAAGGAATTAAAGACATCGACGGCCTCCTAAGTTGTCCCTCTATGCTCATAAAGTATTTATAACAACGTGACTTTGATGTTTTAGTCGGTGTGAGGCATAATTTGCAGAAAAGCATCCGACGTATGAAGCGCCTATAGGAAGTACACCGTCTTTTGAGCCAGCTAGAGACGGTGGTGACTATTTAACTTTATCTTCGGCAATTGTGAGATGATACCCTTTATTTACAGTAATCTTTAAGTAGGATTAAGGTCATGTGGGCCCTTATCGACATGTCTGTACATTTAGCAAAATATATAGACAACTGTAGTTTTCAATTCCATTTTCTCAAAGTACAAAGCGTGTAGAATATTTATACTGAATTTTTACCAATCTGATATTAATATGGTCACCTGACCTTGTGTTTTTATTAAAATTTAACAAAACAAAGCAGGTTCGTGGATAGCAAAACAGCAGCATTGACAGAATGATCAAATTTTATTTGAAGAAAATGTTTCAAATGAAGTTTCAAAAACGATGTTACAGTTGTCTGAAATATCGTTCTGCTTTTGTCTTGTAGAACATAAAAATGTAAGATTTTTCATGAAAATCATGAAAGTTCTATTTTTGACATCCCCTCATGCAAAGGTGGAACATTTTTGAAAACAGTTCCTGAAAGCGTTGTTCAACAGTGCATGGTTTCCTATGAATCCGTGCAGCCTTCTTCAATATGTGATGTTCCGAAGGTGGCCAAATTTGGCCATTTTTATAGGTTTCTACACAAACTTAAATCTCATGGCTGATTTAACGGTACTTCAGGATGCAGACCATAGATTCCAGGGGCGGATCCAGGATTTTGAGTTAGGGGGGACCAGGGCAGAGTATTTGCCAGGATTTTGCCCGACAGACATTCGCACCCACGTACTGCCAAATGGAATCTGGGAGAAGTTTAGGGGTGTCATGGCCCCCTTGGCCCCCCTCTAAATCCCCCACTGGATTCAGAATGACGTCTCGTACATTTTTTTTAAGATCTGCCAGGTGGATAGCCATAATTTTGAAACATCTGTCGGCTTAATCCATTGTTGTTAAGATTAAAGTTTGCACATTTCCAGACGTGAAACACCAACCACCGATAATTTGAGGTTACGAAAATAGCCGTGGTGTTTCGAATGTTGCCGAATGTCACTTAGCTCCAGATCGTTATAGTGCAGACTTATGAATTTTCCGCCTACGTATTTCGTTCGGATTAGTGGTTATTGATGTCTTCTTTGTGACATGTATTAATGCCTTAACTGGTGTTGGAATTACCCACAACTAGGACTTTTTAAGTATCATAGATTAAGCTCAAAGGTGCTGTGACGGAAATACCCAAATCGAATGTTACTTTCAGCGGACGAATCTCACCTGCAAATTATATGACGCTCATGTAACGTTCATGAATGCCGTAGAATACATTGCTTCGAATTTCACAGCGGGGATTAGTAAAACTTCTGGTCCTAGTGTGTCGCAACTTACACTGGCCTGTTTTGGTGTGGTCTCGCGTGTTCTTTCAGCAACGGAACACACTTCCTGTCAGCACCATGACTTCAGCAGAAGTGGGACTAAAATCCACCTTGTTCTGTGTTTCCCAGAAGGTTTATTGAGCTTTTGTGGTCGTCAGTCTCTTTGCAGTAGTGGCTGGGTTGCCGCCCTGTCAAACTCGACCGCTTTCACAATTGCTGCCGATTCAGATGTTGTGTTCCAACAGTTACACCAGTGGCGGATCTAGGATATCACAAGGGAGGGCAACATTTTTCCGGCTGTAAGCATTTGCGCAAACCACGATTGTAGATGCGCACAGCACCGAATGGCGGGAGGTCGGGAGGGGGATTTGCCCCCCTCCCGCCCAGGAAATTTTTCTGTTTTTTCCTCTAAAAATCAAGCATTTTCCTTGATTTCTGATGTATTATCCAAGAAAAAAAGGGAAAAAAACACGGAGAATGTGTCACACAGGAAAAATTGCGAGTTTCACAGACTCGAACTCATGACCTGGCTGACAGAACGCGCGTACTTTGCCACTACACCATCACGACTTCGCTAGAAAACAGAAACTAAGAGACCTACTTGTTTATGGTCCACAGCGTTTGCGCGCGAAACCTTCTTCTTTTTGTAATGCTTATTACACATTTTATATTTTGTGTAATCGGTTTTTAACAAATTTGTTGTATTTAAAATAGTGTTCACATGCCCAAAAGACCAAATCCGTTTTTCGTGTTGGCAATAATGACGGGATTGCTTTGGAAATCGCCTTAAGTTAAGGTTTGACAAAAAGAGAAGTAATGAGTTTCTGAGTGATTCACTTAGGCTTCGATTAAATTTCACATCTTACCCGCAGCTTCTGTTTTTTCATCGTCACTCAGGCTCCATTTTCTCTAAAAAATGAAGTAAATTTTCTCCATTGCACAGTGGAGCAGACGACGGAAACGGAGTCGTAGTGCGCAGCGCCACTGCCGGTCGCCTGGGATATCGCGGGAGATCCTACACTTAGCCATAGTTCCGTTACGAATGCGCCGTGTTCCGAATTTGACACTTGAAATTGGATCTGAGCCCCCCC
>NMRA01000485.1:230353-330418 GCA_002633005.1 Phoronis australis
AGGAGCCCCCAATTTGTCGAATTGGGCAGAAAGGTTCGCCTCAGTGAAACAAAAAGTCCGAGTTAACGAGACAAAAGTCCACCCCCACGGGAAGTCAGGGCCGATGCACAATTCGTGGGCCTTAACCTAGTGGACCCGTTTTTTTTAGTCTTCGTCGATTTCTTTCACTACAAGGTACGCACACCGAAAAATGCGACACCCCTATACTTTAGGCTGGGTGCGCGCATGTTACAGATGTTACAGTTCTAATTGGGTCTCCTGCTTGACCCATAAGGTTATCGTTCAAACACCTGGGGATCGGCCGTTTCCGAAACAGCGTCCAATTTCTCCAAATGATTAGTGGCAAGCGTCTTTCCGAAACTCATTTGCGTGCATTGCTGGCCGTCGTGCCAACATCGGCAGCCGGACTCCCTCTGTCGCCAATGATTTAGCTGCTAAAAGAGGAGTCCAGAGACAAACTAGTCGATGAAATTGTCAAGCTCAATGATCTTTAAGAGAGCTTTTAATGACCGAAATCGACAAATTGATGACATCTTTCAGACAACTTGCACATTTGTGGCAGATGCTGATCCACTGGGGTCAAGGTGGTCATAACTCGGCCTCTGGAGGCCCGTTAAAAAAACAAAAAAAAAACAACACCTCTGATATTATTTAGAAAATACTGAAATCGTAGACACGTCAATGTCTGTGTGAAGCCTTCTCCGACACACAAAACTAGCCTGCGTGAAACCGCATGGGCGCTGGGTTTTTTACGAGCCTTGTGGATTCTCCGGTTAGGTCTTCAAGTTCACGTGGCAGATGGTTTTATAAGCGTGTCATTTGGGGTAGTTTCTGTTGTTTTTCTTGGAACTGATCAACGCACCTTTCAGTGCAAGCCTTTCATAATTGAGCTATTGCCGGTAATTCATGATTAAAACTAGTCATATTGATTGATAACGCGTGAGTTGTTTTTAATCTGACATGATTTGAAGTACACATCAATGCACTTTCTTTCGAAATACTTGTACATAGTTTAGTTTACAAGTTGCATTCTGCTGTGATGTTAAATTAAATGTGAGATGAAGGACAACCCAAGGGATGAAGTACATTTACTTTGTAATGAATAAATCGGTCATTCAAGAAACGTTGCCATTTGGTAAAATTAGTACATAAAATCATAGACAAATGAGAGCATTTAAAAGGGAATAAAAAATCTCAAAATCATGATTGACTGGCGCTGCAGTTGTCAAACAGTCCTCGCTTTTGCTTTCAAGACCTATGGTTATAAATATTGACTCTGTTTATATTGACTGTTTAAAAACCTGCTTCAAACGCATTATCTTGAAAATCAAAGCTGCTTTGAAACCACATTCATCGAAGTTACAGCGTTTGATTTACATTGTAGACTAACATTCTCGTCGGAAATGACCCGTCGTGATGAGATAGCACTTGGCCTCCTACAACAACGAAATGTCAGTCCATGAAATCAAGCCCGGAAATCTTCTAGAATTTTACTAAACAACACCGAGATAATCTCAGATGAAGTTCACAACGTTAAGTAGTTTACATCGCAGGTGAACTTAAAGCCCCCTGTCTCTTACCAAAGCCGACATTTTCCTGCGAAAATTTTAATTGTCCTCCCCCTCTTACGGCATCCTAGATCTGCCATTGAACATCAAAACTTAGTTTTGATCGACAATGGATTCATAATAGTTTTAAATGGTAATTCATCCCTTTGAAAAAAGATTAACAATGGAGCACGAACTAGGTTATTTGAACAGTTTTCCAATTCGGGGGATCTCGTCTGCGGCGCTTTTATCGTTTTTTAAATCTATTGTGGGGCGGTTGTGGGCTCGTAAACATACGATGACTTCTTACGTATCTGATTTGTGATTTCGTTACTCACGCAACTCCAGCGTGACCGATTAACAAGAAACTTAAACACGACATGAGTCTACTCTTTTTTATAGACACTAACAGCCGGATAGCGCTGGGGCGGCTTAAAAGATATTAAATTTTCGCTTATGAGAGCTTCAGCTCAGCGGTCCCATGGCGGATCCCGTTGAAACTTGTAACTTCAACAGACGTCTTGCAATTAGAAATATGCCCGATTAATATTTTACCGGATTATAAAAACATGTTTCAACCAGTTATGGGAATGTGTGACTTTTAGGTCTGATAGGTTTGGAATTAAAATGCAAGCGGAAGTTGAGGAAATTTGTTCGAACTTCTGGTATCCCTGTGTACATTACGGCGTTTTCCCGTTGCTCCCAACAACAAGTTGGGAAGTTTACCCCTGTAGCCAATATCTTACACGACTGATTAACTCCATTCTGGAATTTATGGTTGGTGAGCCGGCAGCTCTCTTTTGTTCGATAATTGCTCTAATCTCCAATAAGATCGTATCTATACCCTGAATGGGCTGTGTTGTTAAAAATAAAAGTTAAGTTATAACATATTTGAACTTAAACCAATAGCATTTCTGAAATCTTCGTCAAATGGTGATCATGTTTAGTTTTTGAATTGCCAAAATCGCCCAACTGCAACCGAAGTTACGACAATCTATTCTTTCCGAATACACCAATTCACTCTGAGTTTGACTGCGTTCACAGTGGTCTGCAATAAGCCTGGTAGATAAGTGGCCTGCTTGCTGTCATAACAGACAAAAGAGTGTGCTTGGCAGTTAACAAAGAAGCTAGATGTTATCACACGCTCAGAACCCCCTACGTCTGGTAAAGTCACTGAACGGGAAAACGCTGTCATGTAACTTCGGATTTCCATCCTGGAGTTTGGATAAGTGAAAGGTTTTCTTTCTTCTGATGCTGTATACTGAAAATATAGCATGTCTTCTATAATTCTAGAAAGACGTCGGTCATCAAAAAACCGAAGACAGACAGCACAGCAGAAACCCCTGCATCCATTCGTAAAGGCACAGATCGCCCACAGAGTGCGCACCAGTTGCCAGGAACCAACGGCTTGCTAAGATTGAATAGCACGAACCATGCGGCGCAGACGCGGGACGGCGGAAATTGCGACATTTATCAATTTTCCACTGCAGCGAAAGACCCGAATTATATCGTCGTTGTGGACAACAGATGTCAACGCTCATATCTTGTCTGCAACCATTACTGAGAGTCGATTTGTGATATTTTATTGTCTTCATGAGAGGCTTGCCGCAGAACCTTGTAATGTAATGGATATCAAAAAGAGTTTTCGCAGTTCGTCTTTCAAAAGATCCACGATATTGGTCGAAAGGAGTTTATCTTATTTGACTCTGCTGTTAACAGTTTTGTGTGTACTCGAATACAGTTATACGCGTAAGGAATGTATATATAAGGACCAGTATGAAAGTTCCATACAGTGCTGTAGTGGGGCGTAGGCGCACGTAGACGCAGCTAACCACCTTTTGGCATTTGAACGTAGCGCCTACGCACCGTAAATTACGTTCAGTATTCATGGTAATACGATGGGCTTTGGGCGCCTACTTACCTCTTATTTTACCACTACAGCACTGGTTTCATATAACATGGACTGTTATCGTTTTGATTTCAAGTTTAATCTTCAGCGTCTGCTTACTCAATTTATTATCGGCGCTGATGTCGTTTTTCAAATGTGTGTTGGGTGGTTGTCGTCTCTTAAAGATCCGGTGACATCACATATAACTTGGTGACCCCTGCAAACAATAAGACGGAAAACAATATTCACTTGAGCGTACCAGATTGAAAGGCACTTGTCCACATCAATTTATTACCATGGCAATTGCGTGAATTGGTCAACCCAGAGACAAAAAATTAGAACCATGACAATATTGACATTTATGGTGTTTTCTGAAAAACTAGTCTCTTTAGTCTCAAGACCTATATTTAAATCTCTGTTTTTCTTAAAAGGAGTCCAAATTTTACGTGTGTTGCCAATTCTTGTAATTAATAACTACTGGAATTCAATTGTATTATCAAATTTGTTCAACCACACGAAGCCTATACTATTTTAAAATATCATTTGACCCCTGGCATCTTGGGGTCAAAGACCAACTCCTGGATATCATGGTGTCGTAGGTACCTCACAAAAGTACTAACAAGTTTTGTTACGTCAAAAGTTTTTAATTAAAATTAAGATAATGACTGTTCTCTTGGAACTTGTTACTCAATACTATTGACCAAAATTTTAGATCCCATGGGTTATTCGTAAACACGAAAATCGTGTGGTACCCTCGTTAAATTTTCACTTCCATTGCGTACCTCCGTCACACTCATGAAAATGTAATTATGATTAGTTGTTACTGTTACTTTGCAAATTTGCATAATATAACAATTGTCTAACACCTAAGAATCAAAGACGATATTAAAAAAGAAAACATCACTCAGACAGCGGTAACATCAAATGAAGAAGTTGCTACTGATTTGAACTAAATGAACTAGACATTATCGGTAGAGAAGTATTTGCTAAAAAGTTATATTTCACGTTGATGTAATCTCACTTATTCTTGATGTAAATCTATTTGTTTAAATTAGGCACTTGGACCACAGTCTAATAATGTAAATACAACACGTTAATGTGAAGAATTTATGGATTGTTCTTGTATATGCCTTACCAAGATATTCCGGCTTAGTTTTTGAAGTATTACAGAATCGAAAATTATTCTCATTGTGCGCTGGAGTTTGAAATATCAAGAGCCCCCAAAGGATTGCTTGTGATGTTTTTGGTCTAGAATCAACGTCTTAGTTCTATACTTACATGACCTGCGATGGTGTGTTTTGTGTTGAAAGAAACGACGCTGGGAATTTTTAAGCGGTTGCTATTTGTGGCGGCGACTTCATTCTGCATCGCGTCTTTACGGACTATAGTCACAGTTGTGTTTTTCTGTGTCTTAGGAAACTGGTATGAATTGGTTTCACATATTCCTGGCAAAACTAGAGCATTGCTTTGGTAATTTAAGAAACAATAGATATTTTTGAATGCTTATTATGAAATAGTCAATACGATAAGATCCAGAAACCACCAAGAGGCATGCTATCTGGGCTAAATGGTACAATACAAAGAAATCTATATACAATTATACACACATACATAAATTTGCTGTACTTTGGTATAGTTTTCCGTTACACAAATTTGGTTGACTACACGACACTTGTCGTTGTTTATTATCTTTATTCCACTCCGTTCGTAACCTCTGAACAATGTCCGACAAACAACAGAACATTGGTAAAGTAACTGACCAAGAGACTGTGGTGGTGCTATTGCGTCATTTTGTTTCCACTTGGGAATGAAACAAATATGTTTGGAAATATCCTGTGTTTTTTAATCATGTCTCTTGGTCAGTTATTTTACCATTGTTCTGTTGAATGTCGAACTTTGTACCTAGGATACGAACGAAATGGACTAAAGATAGTCAACAAGGACAAGTGTAGTGTATTTAACCAATTTTGCCTACATACAAAAATTGATAAGCTAATGTTAATATTACAATAATATATATTTAATATAAATTTGATTACTAATATAAATAAGTCATTTTCATACTCAACAAATGATTTTACAGTCAAGGTGACGATTCGAAAATAAACACTTATGCACCCTGCTATCAACTCACACTTTAATATTGAAAGAAATTTTGAAACTATTTCGATTAAAACATTACCACTATATAGAAAAAAAGTTAAACATTTGTGGAAGATCTCAATATTTTTGTAAATATAATTATATATTAGTATTCATTTTTTCTCCTGAGCTTCGCGAAGACTGAACCAACATCGAGAAGGAAATTTTTGGAGACCATGGAAAAATAGGCTACATAAAGGTGCCGACTAGGACAAGAACAAATATCTGGCGAGTTGTTCTCTGAAACACGACAACATGCAATTAAGGATCAAGAAATTGATACCTGTACCTGCGTTTACCGTGACGCGACATTCTTTTACGCCTCCTTTTAACATTTAAAATGAAACATTTGTTACAAGAGCGACATAAAGAGCTCACGACTGCACCGCGAACGGTATGTTGGGAGTTTATTAACACCAAGAAAATGGCCACCAGGAGGCCTCAACATCGCATAAACCAAATTTAAAACAAAAAGCATCGATCGGTGATTACTGAGATTGATCTTAGCTTTACAAATCATGAAAGTAGAGGCAATTACCCTTCTTCAAATCGTTCCTGGCTCAAGAAATAGCGTCCTCATCGCCAAAAATCGCACAACCGGCCAATGTCTCTATAGCAACTGACCTGTGTAGTGCAAGATGATTCAAAATAAAGCTTTCAAATATTAATTTTGGCACTCCAAAAGTATCAAATGCGTATTTGAGACAAATAACACGGGTTGACAGAAAAGAAGGAGTAGCACAACATTGCGGGAAAGTTGCCTTTGTCCTAGACGATGGCCAAAGACGTGCGTGTACTCACTTTCTCGAAGTGTATTAAAAATTGAGTAGAACTCTTACAAGTAAGATATAAATACAACGAACTAGAAATCCAAATTTCAAATTAAATGACTAATTGATTAAAATTAGCTTTTTTCCAATTTTCTCGTTTGATGTACAATAAAATAATCTGAAGCAAACCCCCGGCCAATGGGTGGAAAAGTAGCAACTGAAACCCCAAGAATCGGCAAACGTAAATAAACAGGCAAAACAAAAGAAAAATCAGGCAGAGAAGTATTTAAAGGAACAATACATGAGACATAAAAACTACATGGGGTAGACGAGGAAAACTGAGGCAGGGAAACTAATGTCACGAGGGGAAGAAATCGCTGTCATAAAATAGTTTTCCGTACGCATATCATTCGGGCAAACATAGCTCCCGAACAGCCAAGCACAGAGTATGCCTACGGATGTCGGAATCCTAACTCGCAGTATGGAAATCAATATTCTCTGTTTCTACACCCACAATATCGTAGATGTACACTGCGGAGGGTTCGTAGACAAAGTTCACCAAAAGAAAATCGGTAAACGAGGCTTTCACACGCAGAATAGAAGTACAACCAGTTCAGTTAATTGTAGTACCTAAAAAAAGTTTTCGGCAACCCAAGATGTAACCGCAAGAAATCGAAATTATTTCACATAGATCAGGGCACCATGAATGAACACTGCCAGATAAATTCCAGTTGCGCCGGAATATCCCCGCCAGACAAGGCCCAAACCTTCGAGTTCAACTAGATCAACCCAACGGGTAACCACTGATAGAGTTGAAATTATCTGTATAATTATGTCTAGCATCACTCCACGCGGCGCACTATTGATGTCAGACAACAGTGGTGGTGTGCCCGCCCCTGTCAGATAGGATCCCATTATTGAGGTAGATCAACCCAAGAGCCTACTGCATAAAATCTGTAGGATTCATTTTACCACCCGTGTATCATGATGAATAAATGCTGTCATAAAAATCCAGCCGTGGCGGGTTAACAGCCCGCGAGACCGTGAAAAGTGCCGCCGAAACCTCAGAGTTATAAAATCTGACGACTGATGTAAATCATTAGCTATGAAATCATTTTATGCAAGACACCGGATGCTAACTCGAACGTCCAAACACAGATGACAGCAATATGCACCCACAAATTTGTATATATGGTGGCATAAAAAGCTGATTGAAAAGATAAGACGTTAACTGATAAAGATACCAGAATCTGATACTTCTATTAGCACCACATATTCTCAAATCTAATATTAATCAATGCCTTTGCCTTCACCAAGCAACTCAATCAGCAACTATATCTTGGATCAAAATATGAACTGTCGTGTTCAACTAGCCTATAAGCGGCCATGCTGAGCCTTTAGTCACTTGACCTTTTGTTAGAAGATTCCTGTGTTACTATAAATTAAAACACCACAATCTATAATTAACATGGACATGATGCATCTGAAATATTGACACCTAAAGGATTAATGTAAATTTATTATTTTCAATAAAGCAGAAATTTTTGTAATGAAGCTTTCACCTCGTTGGTTTCTTTTTTGGGCGGGGGCTGGTGATGTTTTTATCTAATTTCTTTTCTTTCTCTTTAAGTTCCCTTTCTCACTTTCTCTTCTCCTTTTCATGTTTTTCTCCCCCAGTCGTCTTGCCGATTCTCCCCCAGCTTTGCTTCTAACCTCGGTTTTAGTTGCTACGGTTTTTGCCGCAATTACGGTTGGGCTGGTGTCAAAGAGGCACGGGCAAGTACAAACCCATTGCCGCGGGTACCAGATTAATTTTATACACTAAACCATTGCCATCTTTTGTGCAAATAACAAACTACACCTACACTTTTTTTACCTTCACTGCCAAAGACCTATCCCTCATTCCAGACATCTGCTTGAAGACTTCGCGTGCTGCTCAACTTGTTGGGTCTACCAGTCTGATGACAATATAAATATTTATGTAATATTAGTTTTTACCAATGCTTCAAGCTTGCCTGCTTACTCTTCAGATCAAATGTACACACATCACGGCAAAGAGGGGCCAAACTGGGACGATTACACGCTGATATTGGTGAGTCCCACAATGCACAAATACAAAGTCAGTGAGTCAGTCTCAGAAGTGACACGATCCGTTGTCGTTCATTAGTGACTCACTTGTGTCATTATTGCCAGCTTTGCTCTAAGGCTAGTGTCAGTAGTAATCAGCGTGCTAACCATTCAGATAACAGACAATTGCCCATTAGCGAATAGCTAACAGGCTCACATGATTCACTGGTGGAAGCACATCTACAACATTCCCCCCTTTCCTACGGAACAGGCACACCACCAGGAAGGTGAACACCAGGATGTCTTGCATACAGGTCATCAACGTCCCTTGGTACCTTTACCACCACAACACAGGTGAACACAAGGTAGTCTCTCAAACAAGTCCTTGACTCCTGGAACCTTCCACACACGCCGTCCCGAGATCCACGGGTACTAGTTGGCAGTGCTTCATTTGTAGATAATCTGTTTGCCGATGTATGCCATTTGTAGTTATAGCCGAGATTTCCTGACCAGGGAATCGAACCAGGGTCCCTCATAAAACCAGCCAGCGTGCTAACCATTCAGCTAATAGGCAATTGCCCGTTAGCGAGTAGCTAGCAGAGGCTCATATAAGTCACCAGAAGCACATCTACAACATTATGAAGACGAGTGACAAAATATTGTAGTAGGCCTAATATCCAAGATTAGTAGTGTAGTTCTGCTTGCCGCATCAGCTGTAGTATCAAAATATCTCTTTTATGACCCACAACACATGACTGGACTAAGCCTTTTCAAATTAGTGTAGAAAAGCCAGTGTAGCGTGAGACCTGTAAGGTCCCTGTCAAGTCCTTAGGACAATTCCATCTCATGTTTTACCGTAATTCTTTGTTAGCTCTGTGCTTAATGTGTACTTCATTGTCTTCACTACAATGTGACCGATGGCTTATCCTTGGTGCGGTATCATCTACTGAAAACTTTACATCATACACATAATTGATGTAAAATTGATGTAATGGTCCCCTTGACCAGTTTCCTCTGTGAATATCGGGCAGCAAACTGGTTCTCAAAAAGTGGGCACCTTATATTCGAATATTGACTATTTTATGCTTAGAGATTGTTACACATTCCAATAGGAATGTGTAACAATCTCTAAGCATAAAATATGCTTGAAAATTAAAACTTAAATCTACAGAAGTTTTCACAATAAACTTGACAACGTTGAAACTGGACAAAGTTTCATTTCACAAAACCACAACTAAAATATCCATTTATTGTCGTCTAGAATTTTTCCTGTTAAATCTCAACAGGAGTGACTCTATCCACATTGTCACACTGTGGACAACTGTGCGAGCCTATTACATAAGTAAGCGGCTAGGTGCAATAACGTCACGTCAATCTCCGACAAAAGTTCGACAGAAACGCTTTTTATTGTGATACACATGTTAGACAAAACTGCCAAATACTAAGCAAGATGTTTAAATCCAAGTTTGGCAGAGTCCGACAAAATCTGTCTAGTTTACTATGAAACCTACGGTGTCATTGGAAAATGGTTACCCTAGTTGTTAGCTACAGTAACCATTCCTGCCCTCAAGGCATTTCTTCTTGCCTTTACTAGTACCCTCCTACGCAGTACCACCTATTCAATACCCTCCAGAGTTGGGGCATTGTGCTAGACTTCAGAAATGAAGTCCCATGCCAAATGATGTTGTACGGATGTTGCAAGCTATTGTTTATCTTGGGAGGTCCATGTGATGTGTGTAAGCGCGTCGCATGGTTATCACCTATAGGACACTACCATTAATGTCTTCCTTTATTGCATCTTTGTTGGATATAACAGTACAGGTGTCACGGATGTTGTAGCTTGGATGCCCATCAGCCAGTTACCAATAAATACTTACCATTATCTTTATTATAAGAAAGAAAAACAAAGTGAACAATAGTTACGCCTATCTACCAAATGTGAAGAGCTTGCGCCCTAATTTCCCATGGGTTTGGACGCTTATTAGAACAGAAAGAATATGTTCTGATTGATTTGTTTATTTCCAGGCTTCAGTCTCAGTGGGAAATGTAGGTCAACTAGCCGCAGACTTGCTTATTTCAACCCTATGGATGGACCATGTGGGCTCAATGTACAACGATTGCTTCACGCCAGTCATAGGAAATGACCCATTCTACACTGGTGACCCGTGTGCGACTTGTGAACTCGTTACATGCTGTGAAGGTGACAACCTTTGACCTCTTACCTGTTTAAAACTAAATGTTTACCATACTGCTTAGTGAGTTATTAGGTGTATGCGAAATTAGTTATCAAATATTAGTTGTACATAGTTTAATTTTAATTTTAAGTCTGCGGCAACTTAAAGCCCATATGATTTTTGATACGGCAAGGGAGCATTCATTATTACAGAGTGAAGGCAGTTCATTGGCTGCTTATACCGAAAGAATCACTGTCGAAGTTTGAAGTTTGTGATGGTTTGACCTAATTATGTGTAGCTCTGTATGCTTCTTTAATTTGTTTTAATTACTGATTGGAATTAGTGTCTTCAGTCTCACCAAAAAACCATCCAAACGTTGATGTGTGAGTAGAAAAAATTACAGTGATTGGAATCAAAGTTTAGTTTCTTGGATGGACAAGGTTTTGTTGCCACCAAATGCTCAAGTTGATAGCATCCTGCATAATGACTGTTAAGAGATCTGATTCAGATGTTGCTTTGATATTAAAATTTGCCGAGAATGGGTACTGTGTGCCTTTAAATCTGTTACGTTTTTTCTATGTTTCTAGTTTACGAATCTTCGAGCAGGAAAGTTGTGGTTGTACAGATTCGGGCTCCATTGATAAAGGTAAAACTGAAGGTTTTATGTAGGACCCTAGAAAAATGGCCAAATCTGGCTGACTGCGGAACGTCATACCTCAGAAAGAGCTGATCAGATTCAGTTGAAACTGTCAGAAACTACGCTTTATGTACTTTTCTCAAAAATGGTGTTACGAATTGTTTTAAAAATTTCTACTTTAGCTTGAGGGGCTATCGTAAAAACAAGACATTTTGATTTTCAGAAAAAGTCTTTAAATAACAGATTGGTCAAAAATCAAATTCTACAGAGCTTTCTATTTTCAGAAAGTGTATACTTTTGCTGTCAGAGTTAAAATCCATAGTTTTCTAGGTATTTTGCTTTTCGATAAGGTCCTGCATAACCGTAATACACTCCTGATGTAAGTGATAGTATACTAATACTAGTATCAGCTCTTGTGTGTCAGACAAACGTAGAATATTTTGACATCCATATATTCTGTTCACGTCAATGTGGTGGTTACTTTTAAAACCAGTTTCAAGGTTATAACTCTCAGTGTGAACACTTTAGAACTGGTTTTTAAAGTAAGTTGTAAATGTAGCCCGGTTATAGAATTTTAGCCCAGTAGGTGGCACTGCAGTCGAATCTGGCGCACAGAGGCACTAACTGGGATTGAATCAGAAAGCGGTAGCAATGACAACTGGCGATTAAAACCACAAACTAGGCTTAGTAAAAAAATAAATACAACAATTTTAACTGTTGGTGTGAATAGCAGCGATTACATGAGGGTTGCAGAGAGTTACAACTGGATTTATTTGGTGTGAAGACAGCAATAGTTACTGAAAGTCATTCAGGGGTCTGGTTCATGAAAATTTGGTGTTACGCTTCACATTACTATTTCTGAAAAAATAATTAAAATTCATCTTTCAATAAGACAATTAAAGAAGGAATATACCCATAACTTCTACTTACTGAGCATTTTGTTATAATTATTTCACGGTAGTGCTTATAATTAATGACTAATCCTCTATTTTGTTATAATTATTTCATGGTAGTGCTTATAATTAATGACTAATGCTATATTTTGTTATAACTATTTCTCGGTAGTGCTTATAGTTAATGACTAATCCTCTATTTTGTTATAATTATTTCACGGTAGTGCTTATAATTAATTACTAATCCTATATTTTGGTAATTGTGAATTGAAAGCTTGAGACCAAAGTTCTCCCTTAAGTCCCAAATCATTGTTCATGAAACAGACCCCTGTTGGCACGTTTATGGACTAGTTAATCCATTGCGCATTTGAAAATATCACGTATAATATTATTGCTTTTGATCTTCAACTCAGGGGAAGAGGAAGCAGTTTCACTCTGAGCTATTTGGCTGGATCCACGCCCATCAGTTTTCCAAGGTGGTGTTGCTATCCAGTACCCATGCACACGAGAGGCTCGACCAACAGATGTCTGGGTAGGCACGCAAACATGCTTGGTTTGCGTAGAATTTTTCTCATATTACATACAGAATTTTTAGAAATCAGTTGAAGAATAGAACCCTAATTTGCACAAACAATAAGAAAGTGGTAGGTGTTTTCTAAAGTTTTCCTCCACTGGCCGTTGGTTCTCCCTTGGCATCTATTTACTGTCCACGAAACAATGGTAAGGGACACGAACAGCACAACAAAAGGCCTGCTTCTTGGTTCTGCATTCACTTATTGAGTAAACACAAATGATTAACACAGACCTGTGTTCAGTACCGCACACTTGGGGTTTGTATTATGATGAGTTAGCATTATTGGTTCTGTGCAATTATACCATGGACATAGTTCAATTATTTGATTGCTTCTGAAGTTAAGTGTAATGTCAGCTGTAAACTTTGTTATGGTATGAGCACCTTTAAATAGTATGAACACCTTTACATAGTCCTCATTAGGTCACCAAACCATGAAGCAAACACTTAAGAAATGATTTTTCAGCTCACAGACCCGGTACTTAGTTACTCCCAAGATGTCCGAGCTCTACGGGTCTGTGTTTGAGGATACGCTTCATTGGACACAGCTGGAGCAGAGGAGGGCTCTGTCTGGAGAGGAGGAAGTGTTCATGCCAGGGGCTAGCATGGCGAAAGCCCTCTTTGAGGAGTGGTGGGTAACAGGAATCTGGAACAGGTCCTCGACTAATGTTCAATTTCTGCTGTGGTTATTGTAACAGAGCCTTCTATGGGCGTGTTAGGTATTCAAGAAAAATGACCCGGGCACTGTTTCATGAAAATGACGCTCCACACAAGTGCTTATGAAAAAATGATTTAATCTTACCTGAGCAAACATCCAAAGTCTACGAGAATGTACACATAACTGCTAGTTACTGAAGTGATTTCTATAAATCATTTTTAGAATGTATGGCACTCAGAGTTACAGCTTTTTTCAGCAATTGTGAAGTTGGAGTGCAAGACCAAATTTCTGTCTTATATCTTAAGTCACAGACCCCTGGAATTCTGCGTCGTTATGGCTAAATGAAATTCATTGCCACTGTTGTTGTCTGTACTCAAAACGCGTCTTAAAATTGACCAATTAGATTGCTTGCTTTAGGCGTACTTACAAAATTGTTCTTGAATGGTGAAATGTGATCGGTAAAGGTTTGAGGTTGAGTCAAGATCGGAGTTTGGAGATTAGGTGTACTCCTTACCAAGGCAACTTTCATTCATTGATTCATATGAGTGCTCATGTGTTTCTTTATTATGTGAGCATACACACTTGAGAGATCTTTGTTTCCTTCTCCGGTTTGTCATTTGAAGTATGTGTATGTGAGTTTTAGTTTGCAAATTATGTGGGAATCTTAAAAATTATGGAAGTCACAAGAAGAAAGATTATAATGGACCATTTAGTTGGAGTTTTTGTGAAAGTGGAGTTTCTTTTATGGACACAATTTGAAACTAAAAGTGACAAAGAAACATAACAAATTGTGGCATAGGCCCCGGCTCGGCAAAGACTTTTTGATTCAGTATAGAGTGGATTCAAATCTCAAAGTGATCATACAGAATTTCACTTCTGCAACAAGAACCTACAATTCTAGTTCTCATATAAATCTAATGTCCATTTTTTGTGTCATTTACTCCAAAGAAACAGGGAAATAAAATTAGATTAATTTTGTGAAGTTCAATTTTAGTTCTATATTTTCTCTGTTGATATTTTTGTCTTTGATGAGTGTTTAAAAGTCTATTGAGGGGACAGAATAGAGGTAGAATTATTTATAGTAATCTGTCTTCTCCTTTCAGTTGCCACAGAAACATAGCTGCAGCCGTGTTATTGACATTCTGCTCAGAAGGTGACAATGCTCCTGATGCTGTTACCTTGGTAACATATCTCAACCAGTGGCTCTCCCTGGTGGAACTGCAGGTAAACCAATAGTTCCTGGTGCTAGCTAGTTTCACTATGTGTAAAGTTTCTGATTAGATGTGTTCTTGTCTGTGAAATGTGTGGTTCAAAGATTATGAATCAATTCATGATTCATTTGATTTTAATTCAACTGTGGAGTAGGTTGCTTTAATTTTGGTAATCAGACATTTATGAAATTGGAAAAATAATTTTGTTATTGAATGTTTTGTAACCAGTGGTCTATTGTTACAGCCTGCTCAAGGTGACGAAGGAAAAGTCAAGGTCAAACCATGGAGGATACCCAACTCATGGAGGCTGAACTATGGAAGTAGTTTTGACCAGACAATATTCTGGTGATGCGTTGTGGGGTACCATCTGACGACGCTCGTATTTTTGCATCTTTTCACGGACTTAAATTTTCAGACTTCATAATGCGTACACTTGGTTTCATCCAGATTGCGTCATCTGGTGAAAAGACCAACATGAATTGCATTGTTTTCGACGTCTGCTCATCATGTGGTACTTAATGAGTATTTGATTGTGCACAATCAACACAAAACGAAAAAAATGTTTTCAAGTGAGGTTTCTTTGAAATCGTGTCTTGAATGAATGACAGGTGTGACAAACAATCCCAGCTAAATCATGTTAGAATGGAGCCTGAAGTTCTAGTTTTATGCTTTCTCGTCACATCATTTTTACCTGGAAAAATAACATGCTAATTATTTTGTGGGAAAATTTTTAATACACAGAACTTAAAAAATAATAACTTTGCATTCAGTGTTACATTTTTCTCCAAATAATCAATCATTTGACAGTGACACTTGTAAATATTATGTGGCGTAATGTTAATAAGCTGCTGTCAAGTTTCAACTGTTAACAGTGGCTTTCAAAATGTACCGAACAATGTCGAAATATGACAGTTTCTGTTCACAAAACTGCAACAAAATATCCATTTATTTTCAACCAGAATCGGTTCTGATTCTGGCTAAATCTCAATAAAATTTCGACAGATGTTGTTCCATCCACGTCGTCAAAATCGCGACAGCTTACTGCACAAGTCCATTACGTAAATAAACGACAATTAGTGGCTAGCTGCAATGGCACTAAAATAGCTATCTATGACAATAATTTATAATTGTCAGTTGGCGGTGTCTTTCTAGACTTGAAGAGAAGCAGCATACACTGCAACCTATTGTGAGGATGGGAAATCGGAGGTTTGACGAAACTTCCAAAATATATGTGGCAAGATGTTTATCCATGTTTGAATTATGTCAAAGTCTTACTAGTTGATCTTGAAAACTTCACTGTATTTTGTGAAGTAGAGTCAGATTGCATTGTAACACACCTCATTTCAATGCGCATCTGCTTGTAAGGCATTATCTCACAAGACCCAAGCCAATCGTATTGTATTCAAGTTCGTGTGGTTGGAACAAACACTTTTAAAAAGTCCTAGGAAGGATTGTACAACTGTAACTTGGTTCAACTCTGAATAGGAGAGTAGCCAATCGGATTATGGTTATCGGCCATTTAAAACCAAGAGTGGTGCTGATGAACTTAAAAAGAAAAGGATTTTCTTCTTTTCTTAAAAGTACTCTCAAAAATCATATACCGTAAACTCGCGGGTTAATGCCCTGGGTGCTCAAACTGGGAAGCCTGAGACGGGGTGGACGATTACCCAAGCAGTGGGAGCATAAACCGAAAAATTGACAAAAGTCGGGAGGGCAATTACCCAAGCAGTGGGTGCTTAAACCGACAATTGACAAAAGTCCGGGATAGGCACTTACCCGGGCATGGGCATTAACCCACGAGTTCACGGTATGATGCTAACATGGGAGGTGTTGCTTCATCTCGCTATACATGATGTTCACATGGACTTATTAGAGACAGATTATCACAAACAAAATATTCTTTATTTTTTCAAACAACTACTTTGTGAACAGTGGAATGTGAGATACAAGATATACAGCACAGTTGACGAATATTTTGCTGAACAGGCAACACCTGGATGTCTAACAGGGACAACACAAAAACAGTTGACGTCTGGCGAATACGGCAAATTTGAAAACCAACCAAATGCATGTAGCCATGGCAGTTTATTTAATTTCGCACAAATTTTCAACTTCATCCAGTTTTCTGTATTGGATGTGGAGCTGGCATCATGTTGAACGAGTAATTCCTCTCTGGCTTTTGTTGGCTCACATTACATTGTTTCTACCTAGTCTTAGGTTTCTGTTGGGTGTATCCATCTTTGTAGTAAAAACACTCAGAATTTGTATTTGAAGCATCAGAATTAGCCCAGAAATAAAGTCCGAGTCCTTCAGTACAGTGTCCAGAACACATGGCTTATATCAATGACATGAATCTGCTCACAAGAACATACCGATATGGCCCGAAACAAATTGTTGGAGGACAACCTTATGTAATGTCTCTGGTGGTATCTTATTTTCACCACAATTTGCCTCATGTACAGTCCTGACTGGTTGGCCACCTCTTACACCTCCAGACATTTGGACGTTGCCTCATTGCCACCTGATCAATACATATTCGCGAACTGCACTGTTTACACTATGAACGCAGATGAGCAAGATCAGCGTACAACAAGTGGGCATTTTAGTTAGCACACGAAGAAATTTTGTCGCACGAGGTGGAATCCATGGTTCACAGGTTCTGTAACCATTGAAACTGCAAACTTACAATATAACTACCAGTAAAATTGCGCACAAAAATAATACCGAGTAACCTAAAATTGTAGTTTTCATTTTTAAAAAGGATGACTGCCTCGCTATAAATAAACAAAAAATCAAAAAGCGTTCAATTTGTTAATGGCAGCTGTACAGTATAAGCCACTGAATAGAGAACGATTCAGTTTGCTGAGAAAATTTATAAACAAATCATAAGCCTGCCACATTGTTCCAAATAATTGAATAACCAGAAAAGATAATTCACAGCAATTGTTGGATTTCCCTCCTAAAACTTAAAGCAATGTTACATGAACAGTACACACCAAAAAGTACAGAGACAAAATGTTCCAGAATTCCCCGTCATGACGGCCTGGCTGGAAGCTTACATCATCGACAGAGTAGTCTTCCCACGGAGAATGAAGGGAAATTAACATGAAAATTTGTAATGTGGCTAAACCATTATACGAATAAAACTTTGATGAAAAAAATAGTCATTTTTGCAGAATTGGCCATAATGTCGGGGGGAAATAGTATTTTGTCCGATTAATTTTGTCTTGTACTGTAGTCACTGGTCATTAACTCACCTGGAAATAGCAGTAACGGTAAAACCCACAAGTCGTCAATTATGTAAACCCTGCATGCCTAACAGATTTAAGAATCCCCACACCATCCAGTTGATGTTAAGAAGTTTGCCCTAAAAATGCATTCTAATATTTTTAATAAACTCTGTCAGTGAAACTATGAAGTTGAACTTTAATTTTCAGACAAATATTTATGCAAAACCATGTTACTATAGATTTTTTCTGAGCAGAATGGTTTGCCACTCATATCTGTGTCATCATCATCATAGAAAGTTGGCTGCTTCAACGACTGAGCCAGGAACTTGTTTCTTTAACTCTCAAAAAGCCAGTTATATATTAAAAATTCAGACACAAAATATAACCAGGTGACCCAGTCATACAAAATATGTCACAAATCTTACCATACACAATCTATTCGAGGCATCAGCAAGCACAAAGGAGCAGTTATGACCAATCCCATGAAACTGTGGCCACCCATATGCAACTGTAGATTCATTACTCTGTCTGTAATGGGTTTTTTTAATAGTAAACACTAATGCTATAAAGATGAGGACAATTTTGAGACCATGTCCTTGGAGCTAATCAGCCCATTTTGTAACAAAACGTCTCTAAATACAATTTGAAGCTAAATGTTTTATGTCTTGGACATTACACTGCGTTTGTTTCGTGAACCTATGAAGATCAATTGTCAAGACTGGTGCAAAACCTATCTTGAATGAGAATGATATGAAAGTAATGGTCTCCTCTGCCAAGTTTATGTTATAAAGCAATGGTCTCCCCTGTCAAGGTTATGTTAAAGTTCACCATGAGGCGCTCTTGCATAGATGACTAACTTGGACAGCTTGTGCTTGAAGTGGCTGGGGTTGTACTTCACTGAAATGAGACAGATGTAGAAAATCAAACAGAAGAATTCTGAGTCATCATCCGGGCCTGGGTATCATTTTGGGCTTTGAAGGGGTAACTAGTCTGCAGTGGCTTAGAACTTTGCAGACATGGGTGTCATTCACATGCAATAGACCTTTTAAAATTTACTGGCAAGTCCCTGCTCTTAGTCATACAACTGTCCCACTTGGACGTGAGTGAAACACAGCTTAACAAAGGCTTTATCGTCGTTGGTGAGGAGATAATTGTTTTACTACCCCCTAAGGATACATGTAGCTGAATAGCTGAGCCAGTCCGAAATGTGATCTTTGTACTCGAAATCCAACTCGTTATTTTTTGAAATTTAAATAGTCGGCACTCAAGATTGAGTGTTTATTGGTATGTGCTGGAGTGTATTATGGTTTACGCAGATGAGTGACGTTCTAAACTTTTCTAGCACTTGATGACCTCTAGATCCGAGCTACAGACTTAAGTAAAAATTCAAAATTTCGAGTTCAGACTTGAATTTGTAGCTTTAATACGTAGTCCATGACAGCGTTCTGTCGTTCAGCGACTTTTCCAGATGTGAGGAGTTCTGAACCTGCGATAACATCTGGCTCTTTTGTTAACTGATCAAATTTGACAACCTGAATTACACTTTCACACACAATTTGGTGAAACTTCCCTAAACCTCGTCGAAAAAAAGTTGATGAAAACAGGGAAGTTTATGATTAAATGAACAACTTAATGAAGAAAAAGAAGACAAGAAAAAGAAAAAGAAAATAAAAAATCTACAAAGTGCCACTTGAACCTTTTTGTCTAGAGGAATATTTATTAAATTTTTGATGTGTTAACAATTTCAGGTAAATGTGTTTTTAAACAATGAGGAATTCAACAAAGCCATTCACTGGGTTGAGATTAAGCCACCTACCAACACCCTTCTTTTTGTCCACGATATACTCTTCTTCCTTAAGACCCTGAAACAAAAGGTTTTCATTTAATTACCATTTTCCGATACTGCAACATCATATTAATAAATAAACTGTGTCCCTAGAAGGCAACAGTTTAGGTGACCAATGTTCAGCGCCATCTAAAGATCACCAGGTGACTTAGATAAAGATTAAGGCAGGCAAGTCACAGGTTTTTTTGATATAATGCTTGCTATCATTATGCTCTCAATTAACATGACTGTAAAAGTGTAGTTTAATGTTCAAATGATTGCCACAAAAACTGTGTTACAAAACGACCATGAATGATAGCAATCATAGCATTTTAGAATTGTCAACATGGTACGCAAAAACAGAAATAATCATGAATGAGCAAAGTACGAGTGAGATCAGAAATTTTACTGAGTTTTTCTGGGACCTTACCTCTGCATATTCTGGGATGCCGTTGATAATTTCTGCAGAGAACTCGTTAAAGTAAAGGTAACTAAACGCTCGACTGACAGAGCACGTGTAGTCGCGCTTGTCTTCACTACTATCTATAGCCATGGTCCATTTCTGAAAGAACCAAAACTTTGCAGCAACAGTGACAAGTTATTAGGCTCTCCCCATTTCAAATGTCTGCATTTTTAGGGATACTTAAATCATTTTGATAAAAAAATTAATTCTAATCGTGTTATTATGTCCAAAGGCCAATTCAGTCTATTGTGTAGGAATGCCAGCAGTTCTAACACCAGGAGTCACCACTGTTCAACCGTCCTAAACAAAAGATGGCAGACATAGACTCTATTCACGCGGCGGACATTAAAATCCAAAGCGAGGCTCACTGCGATAAACAAAGCGAAAGTAGACATTGCGTGAGTTAAATAGCCAGTCTTTCGAGTCCAACCTGGATATTGAATTTTAATAATGTGTCAACAATTAAACCACACAGACGTAGAAAATTACATTAGAGAACAAGTTAAGGCGTCAAAGACTTGTCTGACGAAAGGGTTTAATTTTTTTCGGAAAACTAGGTTCGAAACATGAAAAGTAAATATGACCAAATTGCGGCGATCGTAGTGTTGCGGATTAGGTATTATGCTGAATGCAGGGTTACTTTTTTCTTGTAAATTGTTGATCAAAATACTTTCTACGCGGACCAGGTCATCTGCTCGTATTGTTGACGAGTTGAAGACATATTCGACAGTGGTGGCTGTCATGTGCAATTAGTCACATCTGGTTTAATTTGTTGATCAAGAATATTAAAATCAAGCATAGCCTGATCCTATGCACTCCCTGGGACTAACAGTTGATTTGTCATTGATCTGAAAGAATAATTGATGTTATTAAATATATTTTTATTAAAATAATAAACCAGACTCGTAATTGAAAATAAAAATTATTTGACCATCAATTCTGCTTTCTTGGTTGTAATAATTCTTACGTCTATTTCATGTGTTAGATTTCAAGTATCAATTTGGACCAAGTTGAATTTTAAAATTAAAACACCTAATTCGTTCGTTCAAAACGTAACCTCGTTTAAGAACTCAATTTCAGTTAACTGGACAGTGAAATCATAGTTATCATGTTTCTGCAGGAACCTCGTCATCCGAGGGGAAAGGTGCCAGTGCCTACTGAGAGGCGATTTTTTCGCCGAGTGAGGGCGGGAACAGTCTACCTCCCGATCACCATCAATAGCACCCCCGCCCTGTTGCAAGCTCTCATAGGCTCTGTCTCATTTCAAAGTAGCCTTTTGTGCTCTTAAAAATTGTCACCTGTGTGGTTACAGGTTATGTGAACTCAGAGAGATTTTTCACTAGGGGAATTTTTATGCCTCGTGGGGGGAATTTCGCGTGATATTTCAATATTTTTGAGAGGGGAATAGGGCCGATATTGGGCCCTAAATTTGAGGGATTGAGGGCTCTGTCCTTTTTGGAAAGAAAAATTATAATGTTTCAACCCATAGCAGGGGCGGATCCAGGATTTTGAATTGGGGGGCAGGCACAGGAATAAGCAGCATTTCGGCAGATGCGCGCGCCCAGCCTAAAATCTGGGGATGCAGGGGTCTTGAATTCTTGGGTTTGCGGACCTGTTGACTAAAAAAAAAAAACGGTAAACGGGGTTCATTCAGCGCCTATGCGTTGTTTATTCATCCCTAAGAACCCCTGGTTGCGCACGTGTGCTAATCAGCAATTTGCACCCGAACTCAAAAATGGGATCTGATACAATTTTAGGGCCCCCCCCCTAAATCCGTAGTCATGAAAATACAACCTGGCTGGCCCATTCTCCGGTCGTTACTATGATGCTTGACAACTGACCGAGATGCGACAAAATATGATCTAACTTTTCGAAAACATTTATTTTACATGGACATATTTTTCGGCGTATGGCAACGACCCAACGCTTCCGAATCTAAACGTCTTTAGAGATTGTGAAGCGTGTCTGTATTTTTTCTAGCCGTTCGGGGAACAACACGGACTGAAACACAGACTCCTATGCCGATAAGCTAACAGAGCTATTGTAGCGAGCCTCGTTCTGGAACGCGCCTCCTGTCGGCGTGAATAGGGTCTATAGTAAATGTATTTGAGGCTAGTGCTATTCAAATCTCAAACCCTCAGAGTCAGAGTTGGGAAATAGGTTGCAGTATCTCATGTGTCAACCAGATCTAGAGCAAGTATGACTAGTAAGGCATTTAGCCTTAAATTATGGCCTACACATAATAAACAGGAAATAGCCAATATTTGTAGGAGCTGTAACACTGACAGGTTTAAAAAATTATGTTGCTGTGTCAGCATGTGACTTCTGCCATCAAGAGAAACTGAGAGCTGAAAAAATTGTCAAGTATTTTGAATTCGTAAAAAATACAGGCAGTGATAAATCACAAAACTAAAATTTGAAGTCAAGCTGAAGTCACCACCAGCATTCTGAGGGCTCATTTTGTGTGCTCGTACTCCCCAAATCAGACCCCATTGCTATTTTGGAATGTGACTGTTTTATTTGCTTCCATACTCATACCAGTAATAAATATTTTTATGTCAGATGTTAGCTGCAGGAATATTTTCCATGTGGTTACATAAAAACTAAAGGTAGTTTCAGAAAAAAGTTGACAATTCTCATTGAAACTTTCCAAAATCTTGAGGCAAAACCGTCTTTTTTCCAAAGATTTAAATTTTCATTAGATTTCCTTATGGGTGTTTGCCATGACTGCAGTGCAGCTAGATGGATTTTGACTTTTTGAAACGTACTGTATGAGAGAACATCAGACTCACCTCATAAGTTCCACCTTGAACTTTGTAATGAAACCGACAGATAAAGCTGCCCTGTAAAATAGAAATCAAAGATGCATCATCTCATTAATTAATGTGAATACACAAATGAAGTACTAATTTACAAACAACTCTGGCGAGTCCTCCAGTGTACCGGAAACCATCCGAGAACCAGGTACCAATACAATCTCACAAAAGTCTTGTTAAGCGAGACTATTTTTATATAAATGAGTATGGTAATATTTCGTCATTATACTAACGAAACAAGGAGAGGCAGTGAGGTCTATTGTGATAGGTACTCTCTTTCATTGTTTCTCGTAGTCGTGGCGGGTACGCGTCTCTCTGAGTCACAGTGCAAGACCATTGAGTCAGGTTTCTAGCTCCTTCGGTCAATTTTAACTATGTATTAATAAAACACAAAAATGGTTTTAGGTGATCTGTGCAATGGGCCCACATACGCGGCCCGCAAATGTCTGGAAGAACGTGTACAGGCTTGTTATTCATTTAGAGGTCAACTTGTTCAAGCCTCGGAGATCAGTGACTAAAAGTATAAAAACGCCAATAGTCTTCAGATTTAAGACCACGTTCACATCAAGGTCTAGTTTTGGCCAAACACTTTAAAAGCGACCAGTGGCGAGTAGCTGACACGTCGAAGAATTCGATTGGCCGATCAATCAACAGGCACCTGGAGCGCGGTTTCCATTTGGTTTTCACCTCGCTTTTCATTAGTTTAAACTAGTAATTAGGCACCTGAGCCAACTCCACGTGTTGTAAGTCAGCTGCTGGGCGTAATTCAATTTCTTGTTCTGTTGTCTCGGCTCCAGCAAGCGCACACAACGCAAACAAAACGACAACTTTCAGACACCACAACATATTTACTACTTGGAGCCGCCGACACACTCTAGAAAAGGAGACATAAATGTTTCAGCTGTATTTCCGCTTCCGTGTTTATGACCGTCCGTCATTTCTTATTTTGTTTGGAGCACAGGCGTCCTCAGCTTCTGATCGTCCCCAATACACTACATATAATACTACAAGGTAGGACACTCTCGACTAGAAATTCCACGGGTGCTTCACTTCACCCGTCCATAGCAAACATAAAACTCAATAAATTTACACAAAACAGGGGTTCAACAAACCATGAAGAATTGTTCTTTCTCCCAATACTATTCACGGTGTCCTGTTCCGGCGACTTCGTAAGAAATTCGCAGTCAAAGAACAAAAATGTTCACAAAAAACCCCCGCGCACGTCCATCGGTTGCCGCTCGAGGTCAAGGACGGTACGAAAATTGCCGGTGAGTTACGGAAGTACCGACATCGTGACTTTACGCGACCGATGTCGGTACTTCCGTAACTCACCGGCAATTTCCGTACCGTCCTTGACCTCGAGCGGCAACCGATGGACGTGCGCGGGGGTTTTTTGTGAACATTTTTGTTCTTTGACTGCGAATTTCTTACGAAGTCGCCGGAACAGGACACCGTGAATGGTATTGGGAGAAAGAACAATTCTTCATGGTTTGTTGAACCCCTGTTTTGTGTAAATTTATTGAGTTTTATGTTTGCTATGGACGGGTGAAGTGAAGCACCCGTGGAATTTCTAGTCGAGAGTGTCCTACCTTGTAGTATTATATGTAGTGTATTGGGGACGATTAGAAGCTGAGGACGCCTGTGGTTTGGAGGAGAAGTTGTCTGTGATCTATGGTTTGATGCACTCTACAAGATGGTCGTAGTCTTCTGAATTTACTTAAAACATCTTATGAATTGTTAAAGTAAGATAAAACAATGTAAATGAAGTTCGCTTAAGTTTATTGTCCTTGTGAATGGTAAACTGGAGATGGAATTTCCAAAGCAAACGCAAAACTCTGAATTCAAGGTAGTTAAAAGTTAGCATGATGGATTTCGATTGCGCTTTCACTTGTATGCCTGTCAAAGACAAAATTTTGAGTTTCATCAACCAACCCCTATGTCAATTAAAGACAAAGTCAAGAAATTTGTTCAAATTTAAATAATTGGGGTTACTAAAATTAGCCTTCCTCTTTCTGATAGCTCATTTTTTCACTTAACTTAGAATTTAATTGCAAGAGCTGATGTATGTTGTCTTTGAACTTGAAATGATGTGCTACTTCTGTTTGAAGCACAATGGGCACTAGGCTTTTGGCGGAAATTTACGATATCTGACCGCACGTTTAGTCGTGGGAAATCATCTATCAGCAACTGATGGATTTTGCAGTAGGCCTTCATTAGTATCCAGTTCTAAACAACATTGTTTTACAAAACCTGAGTTTAGATACACTCAAATTCACAATAAATTGGGTCTCTCAAATTACATTCGTGGGCGCGCAAAAACAGAGCTTCTGAATTGCTTCTGAAGTATGGCCGTGAAAACCCTGATATTTACATAAACGTCACAAAATAAGGTCCTTAAATTTGTGATTTTGTTATTTTTTACATTTTTGTTGTGAAATCACCACTTAAAGGCATTTGTTGTGATCAAGTAAAGAAGGTATTCAAAGATTTGTTCAATGCTGATTTTATAGAGTATGTTCCATGCACATTTGAGTACAAAATCGATTTTTAGTGTCCAACCTTTATGTTTTATTGGTAGCGAGTGACGCCAGTGGTGATCGAGGATCAGATAAACTGAAGCGCCTGTGACTTGAACCGGGGTTCCCTGCGTAAGAGTTGAGCATCGAAACCCTTCGGCTAAGAAACAGTTGTCTTACTCCCTTAAACCTTAACTGCTTTCCACTTTTTTACATTTCCAATGATGGTGAGCTACTTAATGCTTGCCTTGTGCCAACCACTCTTCAGGTACTGTTTGTAGATTGTCAGCAGTCCTGCCAATTTGTGACTATCCCACTTTTTGAAGTTGTGTCCCGCCTCCTGCCGCAGCATCAAAATGATCCACTTTAATTTTCATAAATTATACTGTATGCGGCACTATCTGTATGCCCACGCACACTTTTATGCTTTTCACATCCTATACCCCTATTTCCCAGTCTCATATTTTACTTGGCAACATGTAGCCAGTACTTGTTTGTCATTTGGCTGCAATTACTCCCAGTTTACTCATCAGCCTTGTACACTATGTTTTTTAAGGTGGCTGTCCCCACAGGCAAAGTAAGAGGTCTCTGCCTGGTGAAAACGCATTTTATAAGTTGCACTTAGTTTCTTTAACAACCCTTTCTGGTTCTATGCACATCCTATATGAAGCATGTCTATGGTAATTAAGACAAGTTTTACAAAAGATTGCAACTCCATATTTTTTGTTCGCTGTGATCGAGCTTTTCATGGCGTGATAAGTACTGATATGGACGTCACACCAAATAGAACTGAGGAATAGACTGGCCGGTAAGGGAAGTTCAATATAAACTCTGACAGAAATTCACGGATGTGGTCAAATTATGTTGACTAAATTGTCGTCAAAGTCTTGGTACGTGCCAATTATAGCCAATTCTGTTGGTATATGCGTTCTTCATTTGAATCTGTTATTTGCTGAAATGAGTATAACTTTTGATGAAGAAGGACTACCTCCTCTGGATGGGCCTCACAAGAGGTTGTGCATCTGTATGATATTTCACTGAAGCATTCGAACTTCAGCAATAAATATGTTGCTGGGCCAATTAGTCTGAAAATTTATTGGTCCAGCTGCCAAGTTGTGGGCCCTGCTTCTAGTATCCTATCTACGTCTTTTGCTGTACACTAAATGGGCACTTGCTTGAGAACCCTATTTGTTATGTTATTACATGTAACTCTAGGTGAGGAGTTGTTGGTAACTGAGACGTATACATAAACACCACATAAGCTGCGGTTACGAAATAAAAGCCCCAAACTGGATTCAATCAATACATTTTTGTAAAACACGTTTCATCAGTACATAGAACTCTAGGCTAGAGCTCTATAAGTAAACAAAGTGAATTGGGCAGTCACAGATTTATTGCCCACTAAGTTTAAACTCGTTGGTGTTCAAGAGGTGAGAGGCAAACAAAATTAGTCAATAAACCTTTTTGAATTAATTGAATATGAGACCACATCCACATAAGGCCTATAAGTGAAAGTTACTTGCCCGGCTGCAAATCCACTGGCCCCGGGCCACCGGGCCAGCGTGTATTTCGAACGCTGTTTCAGAGGCGAAACTAATGAACACTGACCACATGACTATGTCGGGTATTATGTCGAACATTTTCCCCTAGATTCAGAGGACTCTTTCATTTTGACGTCTACACAGTATCTGTAATACTAACGACACTACAGTGTTACTGTTAACTGTCCAATTATTAAGTAAATGATTGTTCTCTTTTTAGCTGTGCAGTGATGGACCAGTGTGATAGCTTGGAGGACTGGGTGTCTGTTAAGAACCATCCTTTTATAGAGACTGGACCTCAAGCTAGACTTCAGTTCCATGTAGCGTGGAATTACGTGGAAAGAAAACTAGCCATAACATCTCGCGAGCATAATCGCACGGCTAGCAGTGATAAAGAAGACACCGTAAAATGTGACTTGTTCACATTTAGAGACATACAGGGTGTGCATGAACAACTCTCGTTGATTAAGCCTTCGTTGGGCCCCTATCTCCCGAGCCTGCCGCTGGAGCCGAGGGGCATATGGGCCTACCTGCAAAACTTTGAAGTGGAGGGTGAGGACGAAATCTGCCAACAAATTGAAAATTACCTGAAAATAGCACTGGAAGTCTGTGGAAGTAAATTACTTGTGTCAACGTTGTACGAAGAACATGAGTTGGACGATTACTTTGAGAATATTGGTGTGTTGAAACGTAGGAAGTATGACGAAGCTGTGGAAAACGCAGTGGAACAGCTGAACAACATGGGGTTCTTAAGGGAAAACTCCACCAACGTGCTTGACATTTGCCAGGTGTACTTTGAAGAAGACAAGGCATGGTTCAAATGGAGTGTAGCTCAGGCAGAGCTGTATAATTATCAACTGCAGCCATTCTTGGACCTGAGAGAGGTATAGAGAAGGAGGCACTGTTTAGTGAACATGTGCTTCGTTTTAGGATTTTTCAACACGAATAAATTGAAAGCAGCCTCTCTTAAAGACAGCATCCATTAAATGCGTGACAGTGTTGTCAGTTGGCAATTTTCATACGGACTCGCTCAAATTCTCTGTAATATTGCCGAGAGATGTAAGAAGAATAATTAAAATGATAGCTTTATTTTGAGACAGGTCATGTCTTATCTTTAGGCAGAAATAAAATGTCAGACTTAGCAGCAATTGGTGCCAAAAGGTGACCATTGTCAACTGACAACATTGCGGTGTATTAAATGAATCCTGATTTGTGCAGCTATAGAACGATGCAATCCAGCATGACGAGAAATATCAATTCAAGCCTTTTGCGTAACGTGGTCATGCTTTTAAACAAATATTTGGTTTTGGACTGGTCCTAAACTTAATAATTATTTGGCTAGAACTCAAAATCATGCAGGTGCTTGTAGATGTTGGGTACTTATGGAAACCTCGAAATACACTAGGTGGCGCAACTACAGCAAGGGCCCTTCCCATAAAAATGCCTGCGTTCAGTTAATCATGTGGGACTCTAGTCACATGAACGCCCCCGTTCTCTTGAAGTACACTCTGCTCGCAATTTATTCACATGATGCTAAAGAGAGGGCCTCTCTTTATGATCACCATCTAGTGAGTATCTAGCCTCCTACTGCATTAGACATTTAACACTTTATCACCACGGACTGTCCCTTTAGGTCGCCTTTAACAAGATCCATGATGCCAAACGACAGCTGGACTCGGCTGATATTGGTGACAGGGTGCGCCGGGAGTGTTCGGCAGTCATCACAGAATGGCAGCAACATTATGTACACGCTCTCGACATGATCAGTCAGTTGTACCTGCAATATTATAAGATTACAGTCGATATGTTGACTGGTGAGTAGAGTTATATGTCATACTGAGTATCCTTCATCACTATGTACATGGGATAGACATAATCAATCAACCAGTCTGCAGTAGGGTAAGATCAACGAGGCTAGTGTTGAGTTGGGAGGTGTTCAGTTGATGGTATCCGTGTGTTAAGAAGTGGGTGTTTAAATTGCAGATAATATCCGAATTCTTGAGTAAATCAGACTTTGTTTATCACATTATCACAATCTTTTCATTTGTTCACAAATTTCTGAAGAATATTGAAATCTCACTTGAGCAAAAATCCTAGAGAATATATGGATAATTGCTTCTTACTGGCAAAAATAATTGCTATGAATTATTTGTGGACTCTCTTTACCCGGCTAAACCTTTAATCAGCAGTTGTGAAATGGAAGTGTTAGACCAAATTTTTGTCTTAAGTCTTGAGTCACTCCTCACGACACATACTCAATAGCACGATTATTATAGTTTTATTTTCATTTATTTCATCTTCAAGTTTGCTACTCCGTGCATCCATAAGTTTCTGGACATGATCTTTAACAATTCGACTTACTTGAATATTTTTTATCCAGGACTTGCAGACCAGATGAAGGTCGACAAGCAAAAGTTTGGCAGAGCTGCATTTGAACTGAAATGTCAAGATCGACTTGACAGGTATCACTGACTGAAAAATTACAAACATTTATTTATGTAAATTGATTGTCATCATGGGAAGGACAAGATGAACACGATATAGCTAGAGTGATAAGTTACAGCAAAACTTGCACAAATCTTCTTTTTTGCTTAATTCTGACAATGTTCAATGATACAGTTGTGCACTTACCTCAGTCTACAGATAAGTCTTATTGTGCTGTACTCAGATAACAACTCTCGGTCCAATTGGATCTGACTTGTGCTAGTTTTAGTGTTTGTATTGATAAGCAAGAATAAGTAATAATTAGTCTCAATATACTGATGTCAACAATTTGGTTGTCACCGTATAATGATGCGCGGCTCTGAAAAGTACTTCGAAATTTCTCTTTTCTCTTATGCAATGTTGAATTTTAGACTGCTAGAACAAACTGGGTGCGGGTCTGTACTGATTAATATTTTGATGCACCTTTACAACATGTCAGTGAAGACTGTTCAGGAAATAGAAAACTCTTAAATGAATACTCTCTGTTAAAAGTTTGAGGACAATTTTTGGCACCCATTCTCTTCAATAAACACTAGTTGTTGTTACTGTAAAACGATCATGCAAAAAGCTCGTCATTGTAGCATATTCCTAATTTCACCTTCTCAAGTATCTGCGGTCATGGCAGGCAGCAATTGTGACGTCTTGCTGAACATTTCAGCGTGGTTTGATTACTTTGGACTTGTAAGTAGACTTGGTTATACAGTCATTTAGTGCATGTGCACTGGCAATTATTGATGTTTTGCCTCATTTTGATTTATCTTTTCCTTTTTTCTTCTAGGATTGAGGAAGACTTAAGTTTAGATAAACTTCAGTATCTTCGAATGAAGAGAATTCATCTTGAGCAGGAACGAGACAAGGTTCAACAACAGGTGGGGCTACTTACCTTTGTCTACCATGGGTGATGTCTTGTAGGTCGTTATTTAGATATTACACTTGGCAACTGTTTCTTGGGTTGAGTTATTGTTTTGCAATCGTGATATGCATTTGCACCATTGTGAGATGAAGTTGCCCAAGTTAGATTTATTTTTTTCTCAAACATCGGTTTGTTTTTGAATCATGTTAAATGTTTCAAAGACAAAGTGGATTTTACAATTTCCAGCAAGAGTAAGTTTACTTATGGGTTACTTTTATTTATTTTGTAAATGTGGTTACTTTTAAATTGAATTGAAACCATCAAGTTTTTGATTTTACTTTAAGTAATTGATATACTTCAGTATCAGCCCCTCACTTTCACCAGGTTTGCAGAATACACAAGATATTGGCTCTATCAAACAGCAAAGCCAGCCTTTCATAATTTCTCATGCGAGTTCTGTTAAGTGGCAACAGTGCATGTAGACATTGTCCCAAGGACATCATGATCACATAACAACAAAGGAGCATACTAAAACGTACATATATTCCCATGATCAAACCACTGTACTTCGGCCATCATAGACCTTCAAAGGTGCAGATAAAACTCACATCCCCTCTTTCTCGACAATAGATCAAACTACACACAGTAGGAGTTAACATGTGTCCCTGAAAATCGTTTGCATCAAATCACAAAATATGTTGTCACGATCGCATCATACTAATGTTGATCAGAACATCACACCATGGCTTGTGCCTATGTGGAGAAATAGGCATTAGTTTATGTGGCAATTATTACGTGCTGTCTTCAGATTGCCAGCGTAGAGGAGAAGGCAGGATGGCAAAGTGAAGTGGATACGCTAGAAGAGGAAGTATATAAATGGCAGTTGAAAATTTATGATGTACGGCTTGAGATATTAACAGTAGAAGAGTCTTTGCGTTCGCTACAAGTACGAGTGTACAAGAGGCAGATAATGGGTACGTACTGGGTGTTTCAAAGGACATGATTCTGAAAATTGTGAATAAGACTCTGTATTCGTATCTTGCCTTGGCTCAATGTAGAGTCAATGAATGAACATTAATTTTGAATGAAATATTAAATTGAGTACAGTTGTCCGTATAGACCACATTTTGTTTAGGACTTGGTCACTTCTCCAATATTAATTATCCGTTAAGTATATAATATTGATTACTTAGTACTTATTTATCTCTTTCCGAGTCGTGCTGTATCGCTTCACCAACTTATCACCCAAAAGTGTTAGAATTATGACATCTTGTCAATTTAGATTTTTTGCTCAGTTTGTACTTTCAACATTTTTGGTTTCCATTATTTGCAAGAACAGGGTAATGAGCTTTAGAACAAAAGACATCATAGCAATGAATTTGTGCAAAACAAGTGAAGAATTAAGGTTCCTATCTTATTTTACCTGTTTTATGATCAGATTTAAGGGCCAGTTGTTGTTTCAGATGCCCAAGAAGAGGCTGAGTGTATGTTCCATGATGCTGTTGAAAATATGGACGACTTGAGCTCTGATGACGAGGTCAGCGAAGTGACGTCAGCTTTAGATCAGCGCATCCGTCCGCTGCATGCACAACTGGGCGGGATCAGGAGGAGGAAGGCCAACTTAAGAAATAAAAGGGTTAGTGGTACAGATCATGTGTCGTCTGCCTTTAGTATGTGGTTTTTTTGGCATTATTCATTCATTTGTTAGTGGTACAGGAGATCATGTGTCGTCTGCCTTTAGTATGTGGTTTTTTTGGCATTATCCATTCATTTGTTTTACGTTTAGCATTGATTGTAAGACTTTGCTTAGTAGGGACCCCATGGTGGGGGGGGGGTTGCTGTGAGTCATAGTCAGGTGATCAGCGTTGTGCCCAGATCATTTGTTGTCTTCTTATAATGTGTGGTTCTTTGGCCTGTGCTGTCCTTTTGTTTTACATATAGTATTGATTGGAAGGCTTCATCTTGCAGGATTTGGTATTAGTTTTGCTAGCACATTGTCATTGAAAAGTAGATTCAGTTTTGAAGCAAAAATTAACATTTTTAGAGACCTCTTGGAAAGCAGATATTTTACCTGAAGAGGTCACCTTCATTTTAAGGTTAACTATACAATAAATAATTTACCAATAATTCCCTTCTGATTATCTTCATGTATTTCAACTTTACTTCAGTGAAAAAATAACTTTCATAAAATTTAGTTCGATGAGTCGGAGGAATTTTAACAATTGCAATTCTCAACTTTTTGAAAACTATGTCGACTTGCCTAAATCATCTAAGTGTAGTATGCGATACATATATATTGTGTCGGTACGTACCTCTCTCTCTCTCGATCACGGGACTCATGGCAGACTTGAAGGAATCTACATCCCTACTATGTGTTGCTTATTTCAGAGAGAATTCATGGAGAAGAAGAATATCAAAGTTCAGGAAAAGTTGGAAAAAGAAGAAAAATTTGTCAAGCATCACAACGTCCAGATAGTAAGTGTCACGCTTTGGGGTTTGTTTATCTTCAAGAGACCTCATGGATCTGTTCAATAAGAACATCATGTGTAACCGGTACATGTGTTGACATCAGACTATGCGATTCTTTTTCGATGGTGCACTCGGTAAAATTACAGATCCCTGGTTATCTGAGAGATACATTAATTTTTTCATTACAATAGCTAACAAATGTTCCACCGATGTGTGTACTTTGTGTAACATCCTCATATTACTCTCTGTGAAAACGTTGCAAACAACTTTGGTCTGTTGAATAGAAGGTAATCCACAGCTTGTATTCCACGTATTAAATATTAAATTAACTCTGCCTGGGCAATTCAGAATAGTCCAATTACCATGAATTAGTCACTAGCTGTTGGAAATACAGGTAAGCCAAGTGTCACTAAGGAGAAAATGGAGTGGAAGTGAGTTGATGTTCAATCTTAAAAACTGATGGAATATTATTATATTAGAGCCTTTAGAGGTTCATGGGAGTTATGGCCAGTGGATGTCACTGAGTAATTGTTGTCTGCTTTAGAAAATGACTGCAAAACTAGAGGAGGAAAAAGAAAAGGAAGAATTTATTGCCAAGGAACGCAAGAAAACCATTGAGAGATTGAGACAGTATAAAAAGAAACTTGTAAGTATGTGCTGTGTTGACTGAAATTTTAAACTTCGTAGCACGTTGTGTAATTTCCTGAAGAGATGAGAGCACCCTGATTATGTGAGAGACATTTTAAGGCTTATGAAAATGCGCTGATCACAACTAAGTACAACTCGTCCTTTGCAGAAACACCCATCCCCCAAGGTGCTCAAGTGTCACTCCATCTGCCCTGCTCCTTCAGATGGCACTTTTATTGTTGACACTGAACCTCAGAAAGGTGGCGCTAAGCGAGTACGCCGAAGAAATGACAAGGTTGATGGTGATGCTGCAATTGGCGAAGGCTGTGGCGATGTTTCGCAGAAATTGATAGGTGGTTCGCTGTCAGCCGACTCAAGTATGCTGGACAGACCCCTTCAGTCAGGTGGTGGTTCCAGTGTACCACCACCGCCGCCACCGCTCCCCAATGTACCTGCCCCTCCACCTCCGCCACCACCACCATCAGTACCGCCATTGCCGCCACCACTACCAGAAATGACTATTGTGAAAAACAAACCACGTGTAGCTCAAGAATCCAAGAGACAGGAGACAAGTGGTGCCTCGAGTGGCATTGACCTTAGTACCATCAAGTCTGCACGCAACAAACTGAAGAAACTGGAGTTGGCAAGTGACCACCAGGGGGCACCAGGTATGATTAATCTGGCTAGAGTTCTTAGAATAGTGTCTTTCATTGGATGTGAGAGCCATACATTGGCAGAGCACATTTGCACGCATGTTAGCTACTGAGTAGGAACTTTGGCAGAAGCCGAGGGGAGGTTAATTGGGAAAGTTTCTGAGGTGACTAAGACATTCTGTGGTTGGAAGTTTGGGACCTCTAATAGTCATTAGCAGTCATTTTTGCTGTTAACAGAATAAGCAGTTATGATGGGAAAAAGGCATTTTATCTGATTACCATTGCTTTGTACTGTATGGGTAGAGAATATTTCAGGCCTGGCCAGCCCTTCCAAAATTTTGCCCGCCTCGGTAGACCTGCAAGATAAGAGGGAAAGGTGACTTTTGTTCCGCCTTCCTTTGCATCATGGAGCTAACCTGAAACTGGACACCAGGAAATCACCCAAGATTTGTAAAAGACCTCATGCCGGTTTCCCATATGCAGGGCAATATTCCTTATAAGAAGTCATGCAAAGATTCGGGATTGTGTCCGACTTTCGGGCTAAGCTATGAAACCTGCAAGTGGTCTATTCAATCTCGGGTAATCTCTCTATTCTAAATAAATGTTGAAGGGAATACTATCATCGGAATGAAATTCTCAAGTTCAGTTTAACGACCTTGTTGACGTATTACTTGATTTAAGCAGTAAACGGAGACTGAGGAAGCGTTGCTCTACATAGTATGTGCTTGGCAGAGGGTATTCGGAAATGTGACACTGTCATTACATTGTCGCTCTTTTGTCAGGGCACTCATTTTGAAATTTGATGGTAATTGCAGGCCCAATTGTCTCATAACGCAGTTTCATAGTGGCAGGCCATCTTGAGTAGCCAGCGTACCAACTCGGGCAGGTCAAAATTCCTAATAATAGCCAAGACATGGTTGCATATCACGTTTTTCAATTTCCCTCACTGCACGAATGTGTAATAAAATACTTTGTCAGGTTGATGGTTCGTGAAGTCCCAAAGATTGAATCACGGCCATTTTGGATTTTTACAGCTGCCAGTGACCCTGTAGCTGATATGATGCAGATGATAAAGAAAGGTGTTAAACTCCGTAAAGTCACTGCAGAGAACAGAGAGCTGAGGACACCTAGTGAGCCACATCTTCAATTGTTGAAGGACAGGCTTGAGAGTATACAGGAGTTTACATGTTCGTCTTCTGCGGAGGAGAGTGACCATGGGTCATTTGATGACTGATTTGTGAATGGACAAAGTGACCTTTGGTCAATTGATGAATGATCATGTAAAAATGACGTTTGTTTGGGATTTTTCAGTGGTGGGTAATGTGAGATTCTGTGACTATGTGGGACATCGTGTGAATGTCTGGGAGATTGATAGCTTGTTAGAGAGGTGTGACGGTTTATACTAATTGGTTTATTGAGTGCTACTTTGATAGGTCAGAAATATTCAACTTCAGAATAAGATGAAGTTAGTCGTGAAGTGGTTCATTAAGCCAAAAATAACTGCACCTGATATGAGCCCCATTGTGGCCACTGTATGACCCTAGAAAACAGTGTTAAGGTGCCTTATATCTTGACACAAGTTTTGTGACTGTTGCAAACTATAAAAACATTCAGCTCTCACCACTGTGCGAAACGGTATGCCCCAATGTAATTGTCACATTACTGAAACAGCGTTCAGCATTACTACTTTGCCTTTATGTACGGCAACAACTAAAGGTAGTAGCAGGGATGGGCAAAATTTGGCGTTGGTGCAGTTTCTTTAGCATATTATTTCTCACCCCCCACAATGTTTTGTCCTTTACTGTGGTGCTTATTTTGGTAGGGAGATTAGTCAGTATATTTTGGCATTATGAGAGTAACCAAAAGTGCTCATTGTGTGTATTGTATTGGCAAACCTAATGGAGTTTGGAGGGACCATTTACAACCCACCAAAACGTCCAAGATTGGTTATAAACGTGTTAAAAAGACCTGTCAAAATATTTATTATGGAAAAAGTGCTTCGGTCTTTAAAATTTGGTACACCGAAATTAAAACTGAAATTGAATTTTCTTGATTCAATTTTGGCATTCATCATTTCTCGAATAACGGACAACGCATTTTGTATCAACAGTCCAACAATAAATTTTTCATAAATCGTCATTTTCATGTGTCTCTATAATGGGCAACGTGGATGTGAATGATTGTTTGTCGTTGATTATATCTCTAATTTGGGATGTCGAGTATTGACTATTTCTAAAATTCTAAATATTTCCATTAGCAAAATTATTTTTTTTTCACTGGAGAAGTTTTTGTATTTTGAGGAAAAAAATTGGTCACTTATGTTATTAACAGTTTTATGACTAATCATGTTATTTTACACTGAACTTCAAGTGGTCGAGTGTCTAGACGGAGACATCGCTAATAAGATTGCTCGTAAAAAATCCTTCGATGACATTTTACCTGTCGAGATTGGGCAACTCGATATCCGTCGGCATTGGTCAAAGACACCACATTGTTGTAGTTATCAATTAGATTGTTTCAGGCTAATGTTATTGTACTCTAGGTAATCAGGCCCATCATAAAGAAACTTGGAGCAACAATAGTATTTTTGTTTTGAAAGTTTCTAAATAGTATGTTGTTGAATAGTTCACGAAAAGTACATGTAGGTTTTTGAATTTTGAAATTTGGACATGAGAGTGGCGGATCTAGGATATTATAAGGGGGGGAGGGGGGCAAAATTTTGTCTCATAAAGAATCATGCAAAGTACGATTGTAGAGATGCCTAGCACTGAATGGGGAGAGGTTGGGAGGGGGGGCTTTCTCCCCTCCCGCCCACGAGAAAATTTTGTTTTTGCCTCTAAAAACAAGCATTTTCCTTGATTCCTGAAGTATTATCAAAGCAAAAGAAAAAACGGAACGTGTCCATCTGGAAAATCTTTAGATGCTGCGCTCTTCAACTCACGACCCGTCTGCCTAAACGCTCGCGCTTTACCACTGCAGCACCGTGCTTCCACTTACGATACGATACAAAGAGAAATACTCGACATTGTTCACAGCATTTGGGCGCTAAACCTGTTTCTTTCTGTAATGTTTATTACACGCTTTATACATGTATTTATGCAATCAGTTCATAACAAAAGTCCCCCCCCCCTAAATCCGCCTGTGTTGTGACTTTTACATCCTGAAATGTTTGTACAATACTGCCATATAATGTTCTTCATTAATTCTGCTGGATGTGCAACATACATGTTATTGAGCCAGTTACCAAACTACTAGGCAGCAGGTAAGCCAAGTGTCATCGTACAATTCTCGGCATGTGATTTGTCTCCAGTATAATCTACATTCTTGTGCTATTCAGTGTTAACTTCATACAGCATTTGAGAGCAGAATTTACACCCATAGTCATTACCCGTCTCATGTATTGGTAAGATGTAAAGGGTGCATGGTTTGATATTAATAAAACTGTGAAGTATTGTGCAGGACAGTGTGTCAGAAGTAAATACAGTGCTCCCTGGAGTTTCACTCATCTGTATTTTGACTTGCTCTGTTTTCATGTTGAGCAACAAGTCATGCTTAGATTTTAAGTTTTTGAGTTGAGGTAATGATCTGTGATGTTGTGATTATGTTGTTGAGAGGACAGTCCTTTGAATGCAGAGTTTGGAATGACCAATGACAAAAAAGAAAATTTTCCAGGTGATGTATCGTTCCACAAATAAATGGGCTTGTGAGATACAACTATTTTTTGTGGGTAAAATTGAACTGAACTAAAATGTTCTTGCATGAATTAAGTCGAAATAATGATAAAGAGGAAACTGGAAGTCAAGTAGGAGGAAATCGAAGCAAAAAAGAGGAAATCCTCTTAAAACGGGAAAATTCCAAGCCCGAGACTGATTAATAGCTGGTTTCCTATCTGACAGTTCAATTAATTTATTTTTTGTTTATTTAGGATATGCCATGTGCTGGTCTAATTTGGAATGTTATCACGGATTGTTAAACTGCTTTCTGAGCTCTCCAAATTGTAATCCGTAGGCCCACACTAGTGTTTGATACTATGTTACTTAGACGTGGAGTCCGGACAGATTATCTACCCATGTAACCATGTATAGTATTTTCAGACGAAAAACGCACGTCTCTTACCATATAGCATGAAAAGCATTGCCAAGCAACCATTTCCGCTTTTGAACTTCATCTGCTTCCTTTTCGTACAAATTGTCTCTTTATCAAACTATTTTTGGGCGTTCTCACGAAATGTCGACGTCATGACCGTTGATTAGCAGTTCTAGGCGAGCCTACGCATGGACAAGATGGTCTCTCCACCTGGCGACTGGGCACATCCCAAAAAGTATTGAGACTGTTTTGACCAATTACCCCAAGGGCATATTTCAATTTTGAACCAAGGTGATTTCATGACCTTTGACCTCAATGAACATCTTGTTGCTACTTGTCAGTTACTAATTAACTTGTATAGTCACTTATCTAAAAATTCCTCAGGAAATGTCAGTGTTAATGCATGTTGTGATTCGTAATAAAGTGCCGCTTGATGTTAACTGTCTTTAGCAATCACTAGGTGGCGTTATAGTCTCTGTCAAGTCAATAGGTGGCTCTACAATCAAGGTACATCTCTTTTGAATGTTCCAAATCTCTAAATAACATATCCCAAACTACAATTAAAGTCAATGAACTTAATCATAACAATGGACATCTCCTGAAAGTGGGGGCACTGGTAATTTGCAATTTTTTAAACAGTGTGTCCAGTGCTTTTGCTGCTTATTCACAAATTACTGTTTATCAATGAAAGCAGTTGAAAAAGTTATAATTACGGATTCTCAACCAGTTTTTTTATTCGCAAGGCACGACTTTACTGCTGCGTCATGAGCACGACACTCTAAATTCTTTTTAAGCCTTTTCCTTCATCTAGTGCCTGACG
Source organism: Phoronis australis (assembly GCA_002633005.1). Classification (NCBI taxonomy): domain Eukaryota; kingdom Metazoa; phylum Phoronida; family Phoronidae; genus Phoronis; species Phoronis australis. The sequence goes on from NMRA01000485.1 coordinate 269,295, forward strand.
TTGGCTATGCATCGGTCACTATCACATTTTCGGAAACTCTATATATTGCACACTGCATCTATGGCCTTGCTCAGTAATTATGATACGCGTCTTCATTAAAAAAAAGTGAGACAAGATGACAATCAAAACCAATGGAGATATTACAGGATTATATTCATTCAAGCACTTCAACAGGGGCACACAAAACAAACGTAAAAAAAAAAATTTTACACAGCTATCCACAATCACGTAAACTTCTTACAACTGAAGACTCGTTGCACTGTGGACATCCTAGTCACCTATTGTCTGAACCAATGAAGTCACTGTTTTCAATTAAATAGCAGTACACAGGTTCCAAGATATTTGCTGGGTGTGTACAGAAGTATCGTCAGCCACCGTAAGTACGTCAAATCGTAGTACTTTGGTGTGACTGACACGCGCACGTGCTCCTACTGTTCGGGGGCAGCAGGGGCGCTGGGCTGTCCCTCGCCTCCGATCTGTTTCTTGGTGCCAGACACGATATCATCGATTCTCAACAGTAGGATGGCAGTCTGTAACCACAACATGTCACAGGATCACAAACACAGCTGACACATGCCACTAAATTTTCATGGTTCACTTTCAGGCCACCCAAACGACACCGCTCACACACCAATGACTGTAGCCTCAGTTCACGAACTCTAACTTGAGCCTGCATTCGCAAACCATGACATGTATCCAAAAAACACAGCTCACGGACTCACATCCATTAACACGTCGCTGAGCAATAAAGAGTCTGAGCATCATGTTTTCAGGTGCAAAGCCATGTTTGCGGTCCACGAGCCACAGTTTTTGCAGATTGAGTCAGTGAGCTGAATTAACAGGTTTGAGAACATACTGTTCATATTGCATGTGCTGTGTTGTTCAGGTAGCAGGACTTTTCACAAGGATGGTTATTTTTCCCAAAAAAGGAAACATGACATGTTATGAATGTTGTAAAGCATTACTGAATGCATGATACGACAATATGACTTGAAAAACAAGTTTTCTCATTGATCACATTAAAGTTTGTGTGATTTTGATTTAACACCCTTTGTTTTCTCATTTACCGCAAATATTTTTTATTATTTTTATACAGCCATGGCCTAACTTTATACAACACATGTTGTATTGTTTTCATTTGTTTTATAAATAATTCATTGTACACTTTCATGGAACGGTTTTAGTCAACCAATATTTTATTAAATTGACAGCACACAGCATTGTGATCATTACTGATTGTTGCATTTTAAATGTTCCCAAAAATGCACAATTAATTCCACCAATCAGGCCTTGGCCTTTTATACAGCACATATTAGCCGTTATATATCCCTAACTTTCACAACAAAAATGGCCGTTGTTTAATAAGTATTTATTGACTGGAATACTTAAGGAAGTATCTTCTTTGAAAAACCACTAAGATGTAGGAATTCCAGGATAGAGGTGTTACAAGATCGGAGTAATGCAAGGAATGACAATATTGCTCTGCTTTCGTACCATATCCTAGAGCTCTTCATAAACCACTGTACTGTGTTCCTCATTATCAAAATGACCCAGAATTAACCCAAATGACAACGGAGCACAAGCAGAACCCCCCCAAAGTGAATATCCAGTGCACGCGAACTTCCCCGTCACAACTGAGCGCAAGAGGAATTTGAGCTAGCATGATAAGACGAGAAACATAATTTCTGAGCGGTTATTTTTGCCATGCACCATGTCTACCACACTGCTCAATCTAATGTTTACCTCAATAGCCGTCTTGAACGTCTGTGCCTTGACTGCGAACGGCTCCCACACACCATACTCCTTCATGTCCACCAGTTTCCCTGATTCTCCATCCACTCCCCAGGTAGCGTTGCCGGCTGTGGCATGCTTTGCCTACAAACACAGTACACCACTATCAATCATAACAGTGGCTGGATCACCAAATCAAAGGCTCCCTTATGTCAAATGGGAGTACAAACGTTAAACAATAATAAGCACAACAGCATCATTAAACTGCACTAAACCATCAAAACCTAAGAACAAAGACATCTGTCACTGAAAGTTAAAACACAAATGAATCCTTTTCTTGGGGACAGGCATTCAAAGCAGCCCCATGGCTTCAAAACAACAATTAAGACCAGTTGTTGGTGCTATGTGCCTTGTGTGGTCATGTAGATCACAGTCTGACCAACACCGGACAGGGGCCACTCACCCTAAGTGCAGTGATGGTCCTGATGGTGTTGGCGCCACAGTTCTGGATCAGTGTCCTTGGGATGACCTCCAGAGCCCGTGAGATGGCACGGTACGGCCACTGGTGAACCCCTGTGATACTCTTTGCTTTCTCGTTCAGGGCCTGGGAGTGTGGATAACAAAACAGACATTTTAATATAAAATCCGACAACATGCAGAGCTATGGTAGCACACACAGAATCAATGGCAAATCATCAACAAATGTTTCAGCATCTTATTAAAGAGATGCGGATTCAACGTTTTTAAAAACTGAGCATTTTCTCAGTGGCATTTTCGCTGAAGCTCCGTTTTACCAATAATTTGCTGCTTGCTCAGTCGATTGGTTCTCAAAACAAAAAAAGAACATTACCGCTGTCAGATACAACCGACAGCTACTACTAACAAATGGTTGTCCACTGCAAAGCAATCGTCAATCCACTTGAGTAACAAACTTGGAGGATTCTGAACTGGTATTTAAAATGTAAAAATATTAAAATTAAGGTAACTAGTACTGAAATATATGAATACCGCAAAAGGAAGATAGACTAGACGATGAATTACACCCATTTTACGGTAATGCATAAAACACAAGATCACACGGTCAATTCTCAAATTCCTTTACCTCAACTACCACCTTTGTTTCAACTCACCACAGCACAAGCCATCTCACCCGCGCCGCCTCCTGGCACAAGACGAGGATCGACCATGACGTTACGAGCGACATTCATGGCGTCCTGGAGATTCCGTTCGACTTCATTAAGAATGTCCTTACTGGCTCCCCGAAGCAGGATGGTACAGGCTTTGGGATTCTTGCACTCCGTCAGGAATGTGAAGTACCTGCAGTGATGAAGAAGCGCAGTGCAACAAAGGGGAATCCGGTTCTTGTCATGACATTTTCACTAACACAATTGCTATTTCGCAAACAGCCCACTATTTTCTCACCACTTTTATCTTTTCACACGTATTGTATCTCATCTCTTGAACATTTCTTCCCCTAACACCACAGTTCAGAACAAGAACTTCTGACTCGTAGGTATTCCTTATACCTTATAAGGAGAGAACACCTACGGAGATGTGAAATTGTTGTGTGTGTGTGTGCGTGCGTGTGTGATAGAAATATGACCACAAAATGTGCAGTACATGAGAAAGTGGACAGAGTGTAATTCTATTAGTCGATCCATTGTGCTGGTGCGTTCAGTATGGTCTTCAGCAAACAATCAAATCTTGTGGAAAAAATATACAGTCTACTTCTAGTAATCAGTTCTTGTTGATTGCCACAAAGAGAAATAATAAGACCAGTGTAGACTTACTCATCGCCAATGTTCTTGATCTCATACAGTCCACACTCGGTACCAATGTCGTCCTCTTTCACTTCATCTGTTCGGTTCACGATAGTTGCACCAGTCGCCCTGACAATACCCAAGGTGGTAAAACATTTCATACACCCCTTAACAATTACACAGCCGCCAACAGTCGAAAATCAACAAGCGGGATACTTGGGTGTAAGCCATATTCACTGCAACGGGCAAATTTTTGCCACAGCACCCAGAAACATCCTGGCATTATTTTTTTAGTCGTACCAACGGAATAGGACTAGGAAATAGGGTGGAAAAGCACAGAACTATACGAAAATATGTAAACTGCGTCGCGTTTTCCAAAAAGCACGACATTCCCAGGCTGTGGAAAGACACAGGACAAAGCTTCAAAAGTGAACGCTGGTGAGTATGCAAATTAGCCATGTCAGTACTGTAGGCAGATCCACGTTAAGTTGGTCTCGTAGAATATCCTAAATAGCAAAAGGGAAGCCTCAAGGCACAAGGCACAGAAAGGTCTAAGTGATCAAATGTTATACGAATACGGCGTTGCATTGTGCGGGAAACGTGACAGTCACGGGAAATTACTATGTACATGAATAAAACAATGAAATCAGCGATGTACAGGACCACCCATCTTCAACATTCATAATATCAACACAAAACCCCATTTGACACTTTTTCCTCCAATGTACAGGAATTCAGTGATTTCATAGACTTAGTGTTTGTCACAACTGGATTCAGCCACTGCGTCACCTCACCTGGCTATCCTGTTGTTGTCCGACTTGCGCACCCGTCGTATTACGCTAATGTTGGCTTTGACCAGGAAGTGCTGGGCGAGGTCGGACACACCCTTCTCCGTGATCACAAGGTCGGGCTTCAGAGCGATGATGTCATTACACACGTTACGGATGTATTGCTCCTCTAGCTCAAGGATACGGCTGAAATAGGTCAAAGGTAAGGAGACTACAGCATGCGTGACATGGTGAGGTCCTGAAATCTCATTCCGCAAGTTACCGAGGTTCTATTTTACCTCTAGCTCAAGTATACGACTGTTAATGCTATGTAGGACCTTATCAACAAGTCCGCAATTATCCAAATATCTACAACACTACAGATTTTCACTTAGCAAGTGTTTCTGAAAGGTATATTTGACAACAAAGGCCGCCAATAATTATAAAAATGTTCAAGATCAAATGCGAAAAGCACCGTTACAATTTTATAAATTTTCATTTCACTTTCATTTAACACAAAACTGACAGCGCCTCCAGCAAAAGTGAAACAGTTTCAAAAGAATTCCCAAAAGCGCTTTTCAGAACAGTGCATAAAGCATTGTATTTGACAGTTTCATAAGAATTCAATAAGCCATTTCTGAGATGACATTTCTCTAAGGTCCAACAAAACCTTAAGGGACTACAGCATATGCGACAAGACAGAAGTGTCCGAGTCCATACAAACTCAACGCACCATAGTACGAAGGATTGCAACATGATGATGGGCTTGATCGCAAACATTTTTAAGTCTGGTTTGCACGCCACCCAATGAACGTAAGTCTGGAAAGATTTCTGCTCCAACCAGGACTCGAATCTGGGATCTTATGCTAACTGTGCAGACACTCTAGTCCACTGAGTCATTGGAACCACCGGTTGAAAACAGAAATCCAATCAGACGTAGTTGTGGGCTTCATGACCCTTTGACAACAAAAAGAATCTGGCTAAATTCAAGGTACAAGGTTACATACTACATTCCGCCATCTACATTTCAGAGCCTAAACAAGTTAGCTTCATGTGTCATTTAACACCAAAAGATGAAGCGGCCTAGATGGCTTACGCAAAGTCCATTTCTTTAGTGATCTCAATGTTGGTCTGACTCTCGCCCTTCTTGTACTCCAGTGAACAGTCTAGCAGCATGATACGCGGATTCTCTATCTTCCTGTAAATGCAAACACACAAAATAAAGTCCGTGTACAGAAAGATGGTACACAATCGCATACCAAAAAACAAAGATTGCAAGCGGTGTGCTTTTCGTCAGCAGTGTAAGGAAAAAAGCTAGATATGATAAATGATAAGACTAAACATGGCAGTGTGAGCTGCTAAGTTAAAATGCGTCATAAAAGAAAATGCGAGCACGAACAGAATTGAACTGAGACATTCTACGGGTACTCATAAGACACGCATGACCTAACAACCGACAAAGAACCGGGGATATGACAAACACAAGCATGCTTGGACAGTACTAGTATACAGATGGGGAAGATCTGAACAGACTCTCAGATATACTCGAGTGTTCGAAAGCCTAATTGTGCCAACTAACAAGAACTTGTAATAGATTCATTGGCCAGGAGTAACAATAAGCCAAAGCTTGTGTTAGTAATTCTGAGTAGACCACTGACTGGCAGGTTAAACCTAAAATGACCAGAAGAAGGAATCCTACTAAATCTGAAGTGTTAAACAACGAGCATGGAACTTATTAAAAACTTTAGATCTACGGAAAAATGTAGCTGAACCTGAAACCCTACAGTACTGAAGGACCATACCTCCTCATTTTGGGGTGGACAACATCCTTGTTGAACATGACACCTTTAAGAACACTAGACTCCTCTATGGTACCACCAGGTATCTACAAAAGTAAAAACATGTCAACTGAACAGTACAAGTGGTAGTTCGTGTTGAATCTGTTTCTAACACACCACATCCCCTTACAAGTGTAATGTCGAGTAATTAGCACAAGTCAGTATCACAATGTACAGCGTTTGGAGACTTTGACCAAGATGGTGAAAATACGATTTGCTGAAGGAAAAGCCAAGGGTTTAAGAGCAAAACTCTCACAAATATAGCAGCTTTTGAAATGAAGTTGACAATGTCGAAATTCAGTTAAGTTTCAGCACACAAAACCGCGCCTAAACATTCATTTCTTTTTACAAGAACCCACTTCAATTTTGGCTAAATCTCTGCAAAATCTCGATAGGTGTTGCTCCACACACATAGTCGAACTGGCGACAACTAACAGTGCAATTCCATTAATAAATAAACAAACAGTCGCTAGGTATGATATCATCATGTTGAACTCTGACAAAAGGTCAACAAAAATGCTATTTCATTGGAGCAAGTTTGGCTGGTCTGCCAAATAAGTCTGGCAGAGTTCTGTCAAAGTTTGCGTAATTTACATTGAAAACTAATGTACAGCACATGAAAGAGACATGAAAATGCATAATGTTGCAATGCACCAGTAACCAACAGGAAGCAGCTACGGTTGCTCGTGTCATTGAAGAAGACTTTTCAGTATACACAATATTAAAATTTTCGAGGCCTTATCAAATTTAGGTTTACCTAGATTAAACACATTAAAAATAGCAACTATTTGCACACAGTTCACCTCAGTCTATCAACCCTTCCTTCTAACTTTGCCTGCTGTCCCTAGGTGTCTCCACTGCTATGCAGTGAGCAGAAAAGTCCACTATATAAAAATGCTGAAACAAAGTGGCAAAACAACTCCAAAATTACTCACTTTTTCAACTTTGGCGTATCGCTTAATATCAATCTCCTTCCTCCCATTCTCCTCCATAGCAACGGTTGCCGTGGCATCAATGGCTATTTGACAAGCTAAGTCAGACCTGGAGGAGCACAACGTGTTAACTAAACAATCACCACTGTCACCGAGCACTCAAGAATAACTACCCTCACATGAAACCACGACCGCCTTGGTTTAATTCCTCGTTCAGAAGTGGAACGTCAAAAAACAGATCCGATGTTTAAAACAAGCGTTCACAAAAGGCGTCCTCACTGCAGTCTTATGCGTATTTAGCAGAGATTAGACTCAGACCACAATTGGTACAATGGAATGGAACTGCAACAATGATAAGCAGACAGAACTGCTGTCTGATTTAGGACAAACGACAAGACAGATGAGATGTGAACCTTTTCCATGAGGCATATCGGACACTTTGACTCTGAACCCTACATAATTTAACACACAAAGAGAAAGCACTCTTATGATGCAACATTACAAAATAATGTCTGTATGTCCGGTCTGACCCATTATGTACATAAGGGCACAAGTTCAGGTGACTAGCCAGTCACACTATACATTCAACGGTCGTTAACGCCCATCTGTGTCCAGCTTGCTAGTGAGATACTGAACTCACAACATAAAATTTGAAGATATATTAAGCTACTTTCAAGGATCATGACGTGGGGTTGGAAAAATCGCACACCAGAGGTCGCCACAGGAAAATGCTATCTTCACGCGAAATGCTGGAACAAGCATCAGCAGAAGTACAGCATAATTATATTCAAACCGAGAAGACAGCGAAAGTGAAGATTTTCTGGTTACTTCAAAAAACTTACGCAGGGTGTTTATTTTTGTCATATGGCTGACCTTTGACCTAATGTGCTGTATTTCCATGTTTCCCCAAGTTATCTGTGGACACAGGTTGTTGTCACTGTCTTGCATTAGCCTAACAACCTCGACAGCGGTGTAAAAGAGTGCCGTGAACTTTGCACTGTTGTTGCAATATACCCCCTTTAGTTGCAAATCAAACTCTTTGTTGCGGGTCAAAACACGGTATTCGTGCCAGTTCAACTCAACATATCCGCTCTGCAAGCTAACCACTCACCATTTCCTAATGAACTTTGTTCCTACACAACTCTTGACTATCTTTAGCATTTCCTCCCTATTGTTGACATCCACTGGTATACTGAAACAGTAAGCAACGCATTACAAACACCGCTGACCTACAGCCATTTCTGATACAATGGCAATGGACTGTTCCAAGAAAAGAAAGTCCTGAGCCCTTTAGTACTACATGCAGCAATTTTTGTTAAAATCTGAAGAGAGCAGATATTTTGCAACCTCTTGTATTGATGATGTTTACTTGTCAATCATACTGCACAGTAACCATGACAATGTCCCAATACAGCAGGATCCCTGTAATAGACGGCACTACCATTTAAGATGACCTAAATATCATAAAAGCGCACAGAACAGCCTTGGGAATGATCTATGACCTGTGTACCTGACTTGGTCGCGTAGTATTTCCACAAGATCTTCCAGAGCCTGCCTGTAGGCACCAATGATGACGGTGGGGTGCATCTCCTGCTCCAGGAACTGCTGGGACACGGCCAGCACCTCACCGGCTGAAATATCAACAGGGGTGACTGAGGTCAGCTGATAAGGTCATCAAGGTTTAGGAAGGTCAGCTGACGAGGTCAACAAGGGTTAGTAAGGCTAGCTGACGAGGTCATCAAGGACTGGCACGAGACACCGACAGTCTGATTACATGCGGATGCGACAATACAGTAATTTTCAAATTAAGTTGACGGAGCACCTATTCATTGACAGTTGGTGAAACTTCGGAGAGTACAGGCCAAAATGTAATTTATTAGTAGGCTGTTAGTGACAGACTAAACAAAATTTCATTTTCAATATCTGGTATAAGAATTCGATAAATCACCTTTTTACAAAACTAAACCCAAAATTGACATTTTTCATTTTTCATGGGACTCTGACATTGCTGTGCTCATAACATTGTCTAAGGGTAGCTATCTAGTATAACAAATTCACTTTATACTACTTATCTTTCATGAAAATAAAATTTCACCTCTTATATTGTCTCCCAAATTAGTGAGATTTATCCGTACAAAGTCATTCTATTCAAAACTTCTAACAACGCATTATGTGATAATGGTAATATAGAAATAACACCACAGGACACTAATGACAGTTTAACAATGACAAGTCACAACACAGCTTATGGTATTAGCTTTCCAACATCCACTCTAGATAATTCCACTCCTAATACGGACACATCTAAGAGCCCTTTCTTGATGCAAGTTTTACTTTGGGGTGGGCGTAAGTACAAAATCATGCCATGCGGACAAGTCACTGCTTACCCAGAATGATGACGGACGTGGTGCCGTCCCCCACTTCCTCATCTTGGGTGCGGGCGATCTCTATCATTGACTTGGCAGCAGGGTGCTGCACGGTGATCTATAGCAAACAACACTCAACTTATTATTCACAGAACACACGCATCAACGGGCCCAAACAATTTTTGCGGAATGATTACGATGACATAGCTTTACTTCCTTTAGGATTTTGAGAGCATGCTGGGATGTGTGCGTGACAACTTCGATGAAACTTGGGACTTTTACCAGGTCACCAAACAAAATCATTTGCAAAAAACATCTAACTTACAGTGACTAATGAAGAAAAATTATGGAATTATTTTGAATATGAAAACAGCATTCTTTCAAAACGAGAAATTCAGATGAAGTTTTTCTTACTTAATCAATGAAGTTACTTTCAAAAATATTGTAAAGTTGGATGGTCTTCTCTCAGTAATACAACATGATAAGTTAAAGAATGCAATTCAGCTGACAAACACATCCCATCACAGACAACTCGCTTAGAGTTTTAACAGCCAGCATCAAGCTCCTACAACATAAACTGAAACTGAACACTGCGAGTAACCTCAATTTGAATATCACAGCAAATGGGGAAGTAGGTCACCTACCTCTCTGAGGATGGCGTTGCCATCGTTGGTCATCACGATGCCCCCCATAGGGTCCATCAACATCTTCAACATGGCACGTGGACCTAGGCATGTTCGGATGATGTCAGCTATCGTCTGCAACAATAGTAACCTCAATAGCTAGTCGTACACTGACTCAGTGTCTCAATACATGTCGATTCAACTACATCCATACTTTAAGACTGGCAGCTGACACATGAGTCTTCATTAAGACTGGGACAAAGAAAAGATCTTTCTCGCAGAGTCAAAATACAATCAGAACTTGTAAGAAGGGTTGCCGGATCCAGATGTCTTGTCTTATCATATAGAATGTTGGCGATTATCGAATACAGATAGAGATGTACTCTAATTCGTTTATTTTTGAAAAGGAACAAGACCAACTGCAACAAGTAGTGGCGCTTTAGAAACTATGTGAAGTGCAAAGTTACGTTAATATTGTGCATATTGAAATCAGAGAGAAAATAGCTCTTTGTATCTGTCATCATAACTTTGCATTTTTGACAAGTAAATAATTTCTACAGGTAGGCTATCTTTTAAAACCATTATTAAGCTGTCATAAATCGCAAAACCTATTTTTCATTTAAACCACTTATGGTAACGATTATGAAACAAGTTTACGGACTAAAATTTTCACTTCATTCAAGGGTATGTGAAGAATCTTCAGCGATATTTATTACACTGCGGTGATTTGTTTTATCACTAAATTTGTAATAAGGGAGGGGGGGAAGGGACTTTTATTTTGTACCTACCGCCCATGTTTTTCATTTAATTCTCCAACCCATGACCCATAATTTTTCAAATAATAGGTTACAATATCAAATCCAACACTTGCAAACAAATTGCCTCCAGGATGACCTTAAGAACTTAGATCATCGACAGACAAGAACTAGTCGTCTTGTCCAAAACTGTCAAAAACTAAAGTAGCCAAGAGGGTGGTCAAATACGAAAATGACTTCTGTCAACGCATTCATCTCTGCTATATATTTTTGTGCCAAATTTCCAGTTGTGCCAAGTAATTTTTTTCATGAGATAATCAACCTTTCTTGTCAAAAACTAACAGGGTGTCACAGTAATTGAATCCAGCGTCCAAAAATTGACTGGTGCCGGCACATTCTTGCGATATACTTCTATTTCGAATTTCATCGTGATCAGTGAAGCAGTTTTTGAGACAATCAACATACAAGGAAAGGCTACTCGAAAACTAAAGTGGCCAAGATTGCCAACTCCACCCGGAAATTGACCGATGCCTTGCCAAGTACCTCTTTACCAATTTCATCACGATCCGCCAAGTGGTTCTTGAGATAATTGATGGGCAAGAAATGATGACGACAGACAGACCCACTACAAAGTTTTTATGGGTGCAGAAAAATTCCATGTGAGATCACTACTCATATCAGTTACCAGAAACTTGCTTTTCAAAGACACCTGTGAGCAATACTTTTGGCAGCCACCAGGTGTCTCTGTTCACCATGTGTCTGTAATTTCAATAAGATTTTTTCAATTTCATGGATCTGTGAATCTCAAACTGTCTCCAGAAACGCTTTTAGAATGCTATGTCAAGTGAATACTATTACAATATCTATCTTACTCTTCATACTTTTTATTTAAAAATCCTCAATTTTCTTCTATGTGTTAACACCAGTTAGTGTTGCAGAAATTTTCATTCTAATACGACTGCAGTACAACATGAGCTTGTAATCAAGTTGCCCATGACTTGATTAATGGCGTAGCGTACATATTGCACTATGTACACTAGCGACATGGGTTTGTTTTTAGTTCTGGCATGTGTTTGGTTGTTTGCCAAGTGAATTTTTGGCGAGTTTTGATTTCTTTTGAGATGTGCTGAAAATACTGACCGCTGGACATTTACAGGTCAAAAAATACCACCCAGTTTTAATGCTATACTTCTTACAAGAACGACCACCCGTAATTTGAGTTTTTTCTGAAGACCACCACCCATGAATTTTTGTTTCAGCTGTGCCCCCCCCCCAAACGGATTTTGCTGGTACAGCCCTAAGTTAAAATATCATATAAAACCTAACAAATAACAAGCTCATTAAAAATATTTCTGACCCAGATTACCCTGGTTATAGATCCCTCAAGAAACCTCGACATGGAAGAAACATACCAGTGCTATGAGTACTTAACACACTAAGTAAAAAAAGTTATTTGAATGAGACCCATTCACTTAAATGTGCTGTTTTTCATAATGGAGTACTTCAGGCAACACCTACTCACTCAGAAACTACCAGCGTGACACCGGGTCTCAAGGAATAACAAATTCTCAGTTCTTAGAAGACCAGAAACAGTTTGGCACTAGTCGGATATAATGGGCTCTTGATTTAGAGAGCCAGTTTCATCCACAGGCGTCCTCAGCTTCTGATCGTCCCCAATACACTACATATAATACTACAAGGTAGGACACTCCTGACTAGAAATTCCACGGGTGCTTCACTTCAGCCGTCCATAGCAAACATAAAACTCAATAAATTTACACAAAACAGAGGTTCAACAAACCATGAAGAATTGTTCTTTCTCCCAATACCATTCACGGTGTCCTGTTCCGGCGACTTCGTAAGAAATTCGCAGTCAAAGAACAAAAATGTTCACAAAAAACCCCCGCGCACGTCCATCGGTTGCCGCTCGAGGTCAAGGACGGTACGGAAATTGCCGGTGAGTTACGGAAGTACCGACATCGTGACTTTACGCGACCTATGTCGGTACTTCCGTAACTCACCGGCAATTTCCGTACCGTCCTTGACCTCGAGCGGCAACCGATGGACGTGCGCGGGGGTTTTTTGTGAACATTTTTGTTCTTTGACTGCGAATTTCTTACGAAGTCGCCGGAACAGGACACCGTGAATGGTATTGGGAGAAAGAACAATTCTTCATGGTTTGTTGAACCTCTGTTTTGTGTAAATTCATTGAGTTTTATGTTTGCTATGGACGGCTGAAGTGAAGCACCCGTGGAATTTCTAGTCAGGAGTGTCCTACCTTGTAGTATTATATGTAGTGTATTGGGGACGATCAGAAGCTGAGGACGCCTGTGGTTTCATCCACTAAAAAACGACCGTTATTCAGTGATTGCCTGGTTCTTTAAAAGGTTCCTGAAGTACAATAATATTCATTTTTAATGTAATATAATTGATGAATAAAGTCTATATCAGAAATCCCATCTTTGTTACTCTTTCACATTTTTGTAAGATAAGCGTTTTTTCCAATGTTAATTGCTATTGGCTAACGCACGTCTGACGTCGCTGAGCCAGTACCGTGGGTGAAGACAATAAGATAAATCAAGCTTATTATGTATGTAGCTCACTGGGTGAATGCCTCTCGGCTACAGAACTGTGCTTAATGTGCCTAATTCGTCCGCAATCTCGGCTCTCAAAAGTTCATAATACAAGTTTACTGCAGTGTGGTGTTGACTATTAATGGAATGATGCCGTTCTCCGCACAGGCCAGGAAAGGACCCCGACTGCGTAGCCTTACCTTGGTGCAAGCTGTATAGTAAATATACAGCGGCCGTTTCATTGACGTGCGTAAAAACTGATTAAATAAAATCTGACACAAAATTAGTGTCATTAAAAATTACACTCTTCCTTGAGTAAACTAAATTATTGACTGGTGTTGAAAAAATTGGCGTTCAGCTGTTCACTCAGTTGGTTGCCGTTAACTTTTTCACCACGCGCGCGATAACCACCAAGTATGTCAACTGAGTCACGTGAGTTAGGCAAAGCCTGCAAAGGCTAGCGTGAGACTGAGCGAAGCGCGTGACGCTAGCGCATAACAATTGTCAAATAGCATGAGAAGACAGGTGAAATTTGTAAGACTTGTGTCCCTTGGACTTTTTATGTGTCAACATGTGTGATTTCACATAACCTCCTCAAAATGGCACCCGGTAAGAGAATCTTGAGCAAACCGCGACAGATTTTCATCGATTTGTTCAAATTATCTAGACTGAATGTATGTCTCCAGAATGGTATATGAGTTGTTCATAACTCCATGTGCATTTTATTTCCTATATTTTGAAATGATTAACTTTTTGTGGGAATGTATTATCGTCCATGTATGCCTGCGGCATCCAGGGCGATGCATGGACCATGGATGGTGCTTATTGATGATGATGTTGAATTAAAAATGTTAAATTTTACACAAGATGGCACTGCACAAAAAGTCTATTTTCTCATCAACAGCTCAATCAGTAATTCTTCATAGCATCTAACACCTAGAGTGGAATTGCTACAGCAATAGATTATACTGCAATAAGCAGGACTAGAAGCGATTCAGTGTACTAAAATTCAAAACAGTCACAAAGCACGTGAGATTCTGGAAAAATCCAAAATGGCCGCCTCCTTTCACTCACCTTTGCCGCAGTAACATTTCCCAGCTGCACTTTCCGACCTTGCTCACGTTTAGTGTTCTGATCTGAAAAATAAAGTGGGTTAGTTTTTACGCCTTATTTTATTGAACACATAGTTTCAAATTTCCACAAACTGCCTAAATACTTACTAAGAACGATGACCGGAGCGCCACCGCCGTACATTGTCGCTATGAGAGTAGAATTGACCAACAGGCACAGTGAGTTTCTGTTTTCTTTGAGAAAATTGGTTGCACCCTATGTTATTTTCCATACAATAATGTCGTTGTTTTATTTCATTCTGTGATTTCCAATATTTCGTTCCTCCTCTTAACCGTACGATGTAGGCTTTACATTGCTTTTTCTACGTCGAGACCCCCAGCAGACCGGAATCTATGTCAGAATAGTCAATTAACACGTAGGTGAGTAAAGTTAAATAGAAAATAAAGAACATTGGGTAGTGGCTGTATTTGTTTGAATTGACGCTAACGAAGAAGAGGAGGTGCCTCATACAAGAATATTCTTTTTCAGTAGCAAATTTGTTGCTGTTTTTCACGAAATAACTATTGCCAATAAGTTATCGACTGGTCATACTAACGTCTCCCCCCCTACGTCAAAAATACATCTGACGGCGTCGGCCATTGTCTCCGAAAATGGATCCGTGAGAGTTTGTTGAGACGTCCTCACTTTTCTTCGACTACGGACTCAAACTTTGTGATAGATTTCACTTTAAGCAGCGGTAAGATCATCACGTAACACTCTTTTAGTTTTACGGCGTTTGCAACCACCCACGTTTCGATCGTTTGTAACATTTTATGAATGAAACAGAAACGACACAAATTCTGTAAACGAATGTGTAAACTAAACCAGGACGAGTTGTTGTCCTTGATTCGTCTCTTAAAGTTTCTAGATCTAAATGTCATTAGAATGTACTGCGACTAACACATTTTGCTGCCACATTACGGGTTTGTTATGTATTGAGCCGGGTTTTCAGTACGTGAGCTGATGAGACCCTCCATCGACTCCCGCTTTATCGATGGCGTTTTCCGATTTCCAATTTGATAACGTCACCCAGCGTTCCTAGAGAGAGAATGCTTTCCCGGAGACGCATTTTCATGTTGAACTATCATTTTCTATTTGGTTTTAAGGAACCTGAATATATTCTGTGTTTTTGGCTTATGACCCGTCATAAATACATTGCAGCTCAACTGTTGTTAAATATGTTACTTGTTAGTTTCACATTCACAATTTGACCGTTCCAAGACCAATTTAAGTTTTACAATTGTAACGTCCAGTGTCAATAATAATTGCTAAATATAACTCTGCTGTTTTTACATTCTTGGTTGTTTTGTTTCAGCAATTGAAATTATGTCTGCCGAGGTTTCGTTGTCTGACGATGGAGAAACAGATGTGCAAAGAGATGAAAATATGAGGTGGGACACTAGCATTGGTCGACCCTCATTGGTTATCCAACAGTAACAGGGTTAAACAATTTTTTTCGTGTTGCTCTATCATTACACAAAATTTTATAACTTGTAAAATAATTACCAGGGCTTGGAATTGTCCTCTTTTGAGAGGATTTCCTCTTTTTTGGTTTCGATTTCTTCTGAATTAATTTCCAGTTTCCTTGTTTGACATCTCTTATTTATCATTACTTCGACATAATTTGTGCAAAAAAACCACGTTTATTACAGGTAAATTTTACAGCACAAAAACTATTTCTATCACACAAGCCTATTTATTTCTGGAAGAATACATCACTTGGAAAGTTATCCTCTTTTTTTTCTCATTGGTCATTCCAAGCCCTGAATTACTCAAGATTACTTTTTTTGTTAAAATGTATTTCATATTTAAATTTGATTTCCACTATGTTCACACTCTGAAAACTGTCACTTTGAACCACGTGGTTAAAGGCTATCAATCTAGAGGGTGATGACAGAGGAAAAAATACAGTGAAATCTGATTATTAAACTGTAAAGGTGGTATTCTGCCTGTATTTGCATGTGTAATGTAGAAGGACAAATACAGTTGAACGACACTAAAGGGAATGAAAGACCTAACCGTACATGGAGAATGTTGTTTTGTTGTGGGATGTGTTTTACTCTCTTTTCTGTGTTTTTCCTGTTTGGCTGGTTTACTGAAGTCCTAGCTGTTCATTCATTAGTGACTATGGTTTCTTGCAGTGATGAAGCCAGTAAAGACAAGAAAAGACTTGCAGATGACATACACGGCCAAATTTCAGACACTGACGATACAAGTTCAAGGAGGTGACATTTTTTATATCAGTTTTGACCTACCAATTCCCATTAGTTTAAAGTACTGTCGTTATACCTACCTGGAGTTGCACAGTTCAATGTAAGTATTTGAGGATTTAAAGATAAGAACCATAAGTTTCGTTGGAAATCGGTTGTGATTTTTACAACAAACACAGTTCCATGCAACTTTGAAGAAAAGTGGTAACTGATCAGAAATGATGAGAAATAAGTGAATAAGTGACTGGTTGATGGGAGCAACAGCTAAATTTTCTTGCAGTGATGAGCGCAGTCAAGGCAAGAAAAGGTCAGCAGATGATGGAGACAGCCACACGTCTGATACTGAGGCAGCAGGTTCAAAGAGGTACTTTTTGTTTTGCTAGAACTCCATGCCTTGTCTCTCGCTATTGTTTTACATTTTTAGATTTTAAGTGTTAGCTCAAGATTATTTAGGACCATGTCAAGAAGTCTTTTGCCAAATATCAACAAAACTATAGATTTTAACTTGGTAAAAGTATATATTTTGTGAAAGTAGAAGTCTGCTTTATTTGATCTGTGACTTCACTGGTTTGCCATTGATTTGGTCATGTGACCTTGTCATATAGCAACAACAAAAGGTACATTGACAGCAACACAATAGTATTTATGGGTATGAGGAAATTTCGTTTGATGTAAATGTATTGTAGTTAAAATCTCAAAAACACTGTTACAGTTTTCTAAGTGATCATTTCGTTTTTTCCGTTTTAAGCAACACACAGCCATGAAAGTCCTGTGTCTTGATAGCCCTTTATTCAGTAGTGGAACAATTCTTGCATTTTCTATAGTATCTGAATCCACACAAACATTTCAGAGATGTGATGTTCCAAAGTTAGCCAAATTTGGCATTTTCCTAATGTTCTACATAATCTCAATAGTGTTGAAGTCACCACTATCACGAATATCTCTAGGTGAAAAATGATCGCCAGCACATTAATTGCTAGATGTACATTTGACATTTCTGTGGTGGAATATCAAAAGAAAAATTGTTGCAATCAAACCGCATTACAACGTGCCATGTTCATAAGTGTTCGCTCGCTTTTAACATTCTAGTTTACATGACCAAGCCAAATGCACCGAGTTCGAATTGATTTTGTTGCAGTCTTCAATCAATCAATTCAAAGGCAAACTTACAGTGACCTTCAGTTATCACAAGTGTTGAAATATCCCAGGGAGTTGGTTGCAACGCCGTTCAACTATACCTGTAATATCTCTCGTGAAGACCAATGACTACTAGACACCTATGTGTCAAAAACTCCCACGTTTTTTCAATAATTCATGTAAAGCGTGGTACCGCTTTGAATTGAGACGGTTGTCCATAAATCAGGGCACATGTTGTATCTTATTTCATTTGAAGTTCTGATGCATGCATTGAAGTAAATGAAGAATTCGACCAATGAAACGAAAGGTTATAGACATTTGATCTGCCAATTATAATTCACGTCATTGATTATTCAGGTTAAGGGATACTCGATGACAGTAGCACGTCAGCGACATTGCTTCAAATGTTATTCTAAGCAATTCTCTCAGATTATACTTCGTTTAATGTAAACTGGATATTACGAATCCCATCTATTATTATCAAAGCTGGATTTTGTATGAAATAATAAAATTAGAGACCCACTGTCTTTGTTATTGACCTGGGTCAGGAAAATGAGTTTACCAGATTTGCTTGACTAGCAGAACTTCGTCATACATTTCTCTGATGTGCGTTCCTCTATCGAGATACAGCCTAAGGGCCAGTAAATTAATTAGCAAGCATTGATTCTGTAATGGGGAATCGAAAAAGCTGTTTGTCCTCAAACTTAATTATTTTGAAGGTAAACTATAAACACAACACAATTATTGGAAAGTATGCATAGTTTAAGAAAAACAAGGAGGGAACAAATTTCACTTTCAAAGTTGGTGCTGATTTAAGTCACTAAATTTTATAATCTCAGTTTGTTTCTTACTCAGATTAGAAGCCATTCCTGTGCAAGAAATGAAGCGACAATTCGTTATTGCTAGAGTCTGTGATACCGTGCTTGACGTTTGACATGTAAAATGGCCATACGGGACGTGTGAACTTGTAGCAATAATCTACTGTAATTTCAGGTTTCATCTATTTGTCTTTTATTTCTTGCTACTATTGTGGCCAAGAACCAATTCAATTTTGTAACCGTAAGTTGTGAAAATCAAAAATTAATTTTTTTGATGGAAGGTAGTTTTACAAATGCTCGTTTGAATTCTGTTGTAGAGTCAAACTGGATGAGGATGTTGTTGATGTTAAGTCTTCTGGTGATGACTCTCAAGATGGCAGGAAGCAACCACCTGTCTCCAACATGGATGTAGACCTCAATCACAAGGACGCAGAGTGTGTGGAAGACGGCGACAGTGACAAAGAGAACGATGGGGACGCACCGATGGATCTGAGTACTAAACCTCCAGGTAAATCACCGGACGTGATCACTTTGTCAGACTCTGACTCTGAGGATAGTGCCGTCCACTACGCTGTGGATTTTGTACAACTGTCTCCAGAGGAAGAAGCAGCCCGCAACAAGTTGATACGCAAACTGCAGACAGAGCTTCGCAATGAGGAGGCTAAACTCGTGTTGCTGAAGAAGATCCGACAGAGTCAACTGGCCTCTCAGCAGAGTACGGATATAAGCAAGGCTTCGCAGCGACTGGGAGTGTCTGCAGCCCCACTCCCTGTTATGAGAGGGGGCAACCATCATCCCATGACTAATGGCACCAAGTACATGTCATCGTCTCATCACTCTGGCAGGACGTCACAAGTGGGACCTCCGCCACTCGTCATGGCTCCCCGCCAGCAGACCACTCATCAGTCACTGACCTCTAGTCAAGTGCCAAGTTACAGGCAGACGCAGGCGCCGTCCCAGCCCCCTCAGCCAGTACAGACCCCAGAACAGCGTCAGGCTGCGGCTAAACTGGCTCTAAGGAAACAACTGGAGAAGACTTTGCTTCAGATTCCTCCGCCCAAACCGCCGCCGCCCGAGATGAACTTCATTCCCAGCGTGGGCAGTAACGAGTTCATCATGTTGGTTGGGCTGGAGGAAGTCGTCAAGAGAATCTTAGACGCTGAGCAGGGCAAACCAGAGATGAAGTATGTCTTCAACCCATTCACATGTTGCCAGTGCAGTACAGACTTCACTCCCGTGTGGAAGCGCAACAAGCCCGGCTCGAAGGAGGTCATCTGTGAGGTGTGCGTGACATCAAACACCAAGCGGGCCCTGAAGCAGGAGCATACTAACCGCCTCAAGAGCGCCTTCGTCAAGGCCTTACAGCAGGAGCAGGAGATTGAGCAGCGCCTTAATAGCCAGGGTTCTTCCTCCCCAAGCCCCGCCACGTCATCGCCCGTTAACTTAACCTCGTCGTACAAACCTTCAGCTGAACAGATGAGGCAACACCACAACCTAATTCAAGCTCACCAGGCACAGTTGCGCTCCCTTCAGGGATTCCAAGGAGCTAACTTCCCCTATCAGATGTCCTCGTCTAATCTACAACGTCAATTCCTGCTAGATATGATTCCAGCGTGGAAGAAGTGAAGTCTTTGAACAATTTGTACGTCTTGTGGACAGTTTTATATATTGAAGTAGATTCAGTTTTGACAACTGAGAAAGGCCAGTCAGTTTATCAGTGTTTATGGTTCCTTAATTGTGAACTGTTTATTGCGGAGGCTATAAAACCATAGTGTTAAAGGTATATTGAGCGCTGTTAGGGTAATATTACTATTACCTTGGGATAACCCGTTTTAATTTTAAGACAGTCCTTGAAATAGTGTTGTGAAATAAACAAAGTTAACACTTCTTTTCTATGGTTATACTGTGGCCGAAATGGACCTCCCAGGTGTTTTTATTTTACAGTGTTTTGAAGATATTGATGTAACGCTCGATATACCTTTCACTCACTTCATCATTTTAGCTCTGGCTCACCAGATTTCCTGATAGTTGACTAATAGTGTTTCTTTGTTTGTAGAAAACTCGTATTATTACAATCTAGTTTAAAATCTTTAGTATTTTTGTGTTCATGCCACTCATGCATCAAGCTGCAATATTGACAAGTCTACGCATTCACCAAATATCTCCCAGATTTTAACTCCGGAAAGTTTCCATTTTCAGAAAGCAGAACACCTGTAGAGATTTTGTTTTTGCAATTTTATTAATAATTGGATCACGTGGTTATGTCTTTTTAGTAAAAAGTAAAACAAAAGCAAGGTACATTCCTGGCAATGAGCAAATTTTATTTGTTCTAAACGTCGAGCTCTCAATAACTTTATTTAACAGTTTTCTAAAATATTCCGTGTTTGCAACTTCTGTTTTTTTCAAGAAACTCATTCAATTCCAATTTTTGAATGACAGTTTTGAACAGCGTTTCGAAAAATACTGCATAAATTATTGTATGTGAAAGTTACATACCAGTTCGATTAACTGTTTCTGATATTTGATGTTCTGAAGTTAGCCAAATTTGGACATTTTTTTCAAGAGTCCTGTGGAAAATCTTGCCAGCAGTATCAACCACTATGTATAGCAAACACTCTCAAAACTTATAAAGTTGGCTTTAACTGAAGTTTGCAGAACCGAAATCGACTTGTGAACAGTGTAATTGGATTAAGACTCTAGAGGAATGAAATATTAAAAGTTAATATCAAAAACCATGCACTGTGTAACATTTGACTGCAGTAGCATTCTTAATGTGTGCATTTCCAATGAAAGATTTTTGTAAACATAAGCCAGCAAAACCCCAAAATTAACCCAGTCGCCTCGAGCATGAAAGGATACACCTCTTGCTTATTGTTGATTGAGTTTCTCAAGAATATGCTGTTTCATCAGACACAGGGCTTGGAATGACCAATGACTAAAAAAAAAAAAAAAAACGTTACTACCATCAGTAGCATGCGTCTGCGTCCTTTTCGCTCGCCCGTCCACTCCCAACCCACACAAATTTGGCTGCAGAGCGGTAGTATTTGTCGCCGCGCTTACCAATAACACGAGCCGCCATTGAAAATCAGACCACGCTTTACCCAGATGCCCCGGCAATGTTGACAATTTACGTTCCTCCGAAACATAAAGACTTCCGCTTTCCGAGGTGAACGTCGTCTGCAACGCCGCGGTAAGAAAGGAATTTGCCGCGGAAATTTCATATCAAATCCGATTTTTTTACGCGGAAATATTATAAAAAAAGCGGAAAGCACATTTCAAAAAAGCGGAAATCCGTGTTTCCGCGGAAAATTCCAAGCCCTGCAGACAGTCTCACACGAAATTTAGAGACTTAATTTGTGTTCCGGACCACAACAACTAAAACTGCATTATGCCCTGTTTAACTTAGCTCACAAACCATAATCAAATTGACCCTTCTATCCTCAGACTGATAAAATAGGTTTGAAATTCCTAATATTTCTTACGGAGACCGGATTCCATTACCATTACCAACTCCAATATTGAAACCATCAGCAACTAGAGAATACCCTTCAGAGTTTATTGAGGTTGGCTAACGTAACCCTAAAATTGGGGATTCGAAAATGGAGCATATAGGCATTGCCCGCGACTTTATTAGGCAGCAATTAAAGATCAAAATAACATGTTTTCAAATCCCAAAGCACTTCTATTAAGAATTCAACGTTGACAATGGCAAAATGTGGCTTTAAATAAAACTGGCCAAGTTGGGTTCAATCGTTACCAGTGCTCTGCTTCTATTATGTTTTAAAACTAGAAACAAAGCTATCGGTTTCCCCCAAGTTGCTCCCACTATCAACATTATTGCCTTTTGTTGCACATGTAAACGACTCGAGGGGTACAACGAAAGAAATATTGCACTAAAATGGTGGGAGATTTACCTGCCCCATACACAAGCACGTAAAATACCCAAAGTGCCGCAGAGAGGTAAATTTTTCAGATTTTGACTTGTCTGTGATCAGTATGGGGCATCAGAACGGTGCATATTCTTAAATGGACAGGTGCTGACATCTTGCTTATTTACAGACATGTTCCTCTTCTTCCGGTCTGTAATGACCAATCAATCAATAATCATTAATTTTATTTTAGTGACCCATAACAATTGCCACCCAGCCACAACTTGGACTTATAAGTCACTATTTTCAAAGAACGTATTAACTACGAGTCTTTTCCAAATGTGATATTTTTATTACGACATGCAGTGAAAAAATTTGCCTCTACAAACATGTTCCACAGTGAGTTTTCTTGATTAGAAGTAATTGATTACAAAGAACATAATAATATTGATTAGAAAATAACAGCAGAAACTTATCGCACAAGACAGTAATAAACCTTATTTAACTTGTGACAATAATGTAGTTCGGTCCTGTTCTCTTCTATGGGATTGCCAACTGAGAGACAACAAAATATAGATTGTAAATTGTCTAATACAGAGAAAGCAGTCGAGTGTTTTAATAGATCGCATCACTTTGTTGCTGGATCACAGGAACATAACCCACACTGCAAATATTTAAGCTCAGATATCCCGAGACACAGCGACACTGCCAACATCATGCTGGCAGAATTGACAGACGGACAGTAGTCAACACAGCACCATTAAGTCATTCACCAGCACATGGACCAAGTAAGCCTCTCTGTGGAACCTTTGTCCTTAATCAAACCCCATAAGTACCATACACTGACAGTCTTCCACTGGTAACTCCTTGTAACAGTTTATAAAACTGGCATTAGCTAACAGACTTGAGCTCCACTTCAAATACTAGCGTGCTATTGGCTGGAATTGGACCGCTCCGCTGGCCTCCATAGCTAAAAAGAATAATATTATATGACAAAGAAGAAAAACAAGAGAGGGGAAATTAAATGAGCGACGATCATACATTCATCAACAATGAAGAGGGTATGATTTTAAAAAACAAAGCTTATTTTTGGTTTTGATTGTAGATAGTTGCATAGCAGTGTTCTCACCAACATCAAACTCAAGCGTGGTAATAATGACAAAATGCTGTCAATCACAATGCTCAGCTAAGTGTCGAAGACTAGTGACTCAACATTTTGGTACCACTAAAAGTACTGTACAGCCATGACTGATACAACAATCATCTAAAACCCGAACGGCTCACAATTTGAGCGTGATAGTCTGATTTGAATGTGGCGCCCACCACAATCACAATCCCTAGTGGGAACGCTGCATTGAGGGAAACTCAACACCATGAGAGTGACAAATGGAGGGCAGTGCGTTACTGACAGTTTGGTAAGGACAAACTAACCCTAATACAGTAATGTGAACACTACTCAAATTTAGTTGCCAATGGTTACTCGCTTTTTATTCACTCACTCTCCTCAAACGCGACGGACGAGCATGAAAGTACCATACTGGCTATTGTTGACTTTTATCGTAAGTACAAAAGATTCACGACATAACCTTGACAGCCATCTAGTCTCAAAGAATTCGATGCTTCGAGTTTGAGGTCAAATAGCAGTCTCATTCCTCTCTGAAAATACATTTCAAATTCCCCTGAACATGACACGCACGTACCCCTGAGAAGGAGGAACTGTTATTCTTCGTTTGCTTCCCACTTTCATGCCTGGAATGGACAGCAAAACATGAACCACAAAATGAAAGAATCTCAAAACAATCGATACACATGCGATGTGCGACAAAGCCATGCATGTACTGACGACAATGGAGTATCCAGAGAAAATAACAAAAATTATTTCTGACAAAGGTACGACATTTTACTCCACAGTTAATAGTCAAATTACATTTTTGCCCAGGGGCTGACACCTGGTTCACACACAAACTGACTGCAACCCCTGTGGTTCCACAACTTTTGCAACCAGCAGAAACATGAACAAATGCAAGGATGTAAGATAATTTATGCAAACACCTGTGTTGGTGGTTTGAGTTATCCCAAAATTGGTGACGTTGTCACTAGCACTTCCTGAAGTCAGACTGGATACTTCAAAGGACACACATGCTTTGCCTAGGAGCGATTTTGTTTGTCGTTGCACTCATTAATGAATGTGCTCAACCATCAACTTCTGCTTTCAAAACTGCGATGCGGATGGTTAGAAATGAACTTTACAGTAGTTTTCAAAAGTGCACAGTGTTGCTATTCGACAAATTTCTTCACACAAAACCTCGACTAAATGTTCATTTCTTTTTGATCCATTCCAATGCTGGCTACATATCAACAAAATCTCCACAGCTGTTGCTCTGCGCACTTTGTCAAAATCCCAAAAATTTACTGCGCAAAGCCATTCACAAATAAACAATTAGTGAGTAGATACAACAATGACTAATTAAACTCTTGACAAAATTTCGTCGACAAAAACACTATTTTATTACCACAAAATTTCGATTAAACTGACAAATAATTCTAGCAAAAAAATTGTCAGATTGATAAAACTTGAGTTCAGTCAAAGTCTGCACAATTCATTCTGAAAACAACTGTAAAATGGAAAGAAATGACCCCTACACAGGCAACAAAATTTGTCCAGAAAAAAACCTCAATTGGTGCTTCAACCACTGAAAAACCACTAACACTTTCACAACACTCATGTGAACGCAGTACGAGCTGGACTGTCTGCGCTTCAGGGTATCCTTTCCACTATCAGCGTTTGGAAATCATGTGGAGATAACTGAGCTGCTACGAGGCTTTTCAATACATCAACATCTGACAGAATTCAATCCAGTTTACGTTGAAAGTGAAATTAGCTTATGGGATTAAACCCGAAATACTGCACAAGTCAAAAGAAATTAGGATGTTACCTGCTAGCCCGTGATCCCAGCCTTTAATCACCTCACCCTTGCCCAGCTTAAACTTGAATGGCTTGCCTCCCGTACACGCGTCAAACTGCTTGCCATTTTGTAGCAGCTTGCCAGAGTAGTAAACTCCAACCTGCATTAGAGGAACATTGTGCATGAGATATGTACCTGTGCTTTACTGCAACTTTCAAAAGGCCTGCAAATTCGATCCGTTTCACGTTTCTTTTGGCTACAAATGTTGAAACTAGATCAACGCAAAGCGTTGAAAGGTGCACCCGACTGCACCGCAAACAGCATACTTCTAGTGGTGTCTATTAACTATCAGATCAATAATGTGGGGATAGGTCGTGGTAGTACAGTTGGGTCACCCAGTTCTTAGTTGAATGGTAGATAGTTGGTCAACAAGGTAGCAACAGCAAGTTGATAGAGAGCAGCATAGAAACTAACACAGTCGTTGAGTTAATACCGATTCAAAAAGTTCATTAACCCTAACAACATTATATAATTATATAAAGTGAATAGAATATGCGTGGGTTGTGAGTGCAATATTGAAAGTTCCGGTGATTTCATCCAAATCATAAGCATGAATGGAGTCTGGACAGCTGTATGGCATATAGGGTTTCACTATGAGTGGGCGCTGGTAGTGACATAGTAAACAACAACACAAGGATGTCCCGGAATTGTTATGTAACATAAACTGTTTTGTTGGGATTGTACTTCGTAGGAAATGATGAAACTTGAACTTAATGAACTTCATGAGAATTCATGACACAATTTGGTCACTGAGATGTCAAACCTGAAAAAGGACTGGTGCTGGCGCATTTCAATCATATATGTCTCTGTGAAGGATCCATTAATAAAAAAATGTTTCAAAATTTTGACAAAAATCAAGCAATACTTTGTCAAAAAACTGAAACGGCCAACAGCAGGCGCTACAGTAGACCAATCTGTCTTCAGATGCTGGAGAATCCCAGCCATAAATCCTTGTTTTATTAAATTCTTTCCAGCAATAATTGACAGACAGGAAAATGTACTCAAAAACTAAAATTGCATCGTCTGAAAATGTACTCAAAAACTAAAATTGCATCGTCTGAAAATGTACTCAAAAACTAAAATTGCATCGTCTGAAAATGTACTAGTGACGGATCTTTCCAACCACACTTCTGTGTTAACTTACAGCGAAATTTGTCAAGTCATTTTGCCAAAAAGTGACAGGCAATGAACTTGTCATTGAAAACTAAAATGCCCAACAGGAGTGCCACAGCAGTCCAAATGCACGTCTAACACTTTCTACATTTTGTATCTCACAAGACTTTTTGTTTTCTCTTCTGTTTCAGTGTACTTATCATTCATTTCATTTTTTTCACTAGTAATTGAAGGGGGCACTGCTGAACAGCAGTCAGATAAAGCAGGCCACTCTCTCAACATAAAACAAAATACAAACATCACCACACAAACACAGGACAACTACTCACAGTTTTGCCAGACTTTGCCTCAGGACCATGCCCTTCCTTCAGTTCCTCTACTGTGGTTCCCCCGGCAACGACCCGTTTGACTGGTGTCTTGGAGGGCTTGGTCGTATTTGCTGTAGGAGTTTTCTTCTGCAGCCACAAAAGGAGAAGATCACGCCATCATGCCATTTCTCATCACAGATTAAAACCAACAGAAGGCACTTAGACTAGCGACTTGATCAAAAGTTAAAGTTCTAGGCATTCTTCACCTTATAGAACAAATATGTTCAAATTTAAGAAATGGGATTGTGCGTGAATAATCTTAACTTGGTGTTCGGATCAGTTCACTCAAGTCAGATTCGTCGATTGAGTACCTCATATTGACATGGAAACTGTTAGGTCATGACATGACCCAGAGCCAGTGTGCGGTACAGATTCACGAATGTTAATAGCCTACAAAATGTGCTACTTACACTATCAGCTGGTGTGTTTGTCTTGTTCTCAACCTCTCCTGCTTGTTCTTTTTTCAGTTTCTTTTTTAGCCGCTTCTTTTGCGACTTGCTCAACTGCGAGTTGTCAACCTGAAAATGATGTCGCAAGATTCGACATAATTAAGAAACGTTATCCTTTAGCTTCCTCTCCCTGTTGTGGCCAACTGCGTCACGGCAAAACATAGAACAAAAGGTCAAAAGCACAGCACAAGACAAAAGTATTCAGCCAAAAATGACCCAGGAATTCCCTGTCATAAGGCTGGACGGAAGCCGAAACCATCATAAAAGTAGTCTTCTCTTGCGACTGAGAATGAAACTGGCTAAGCTATTCTGCAAATAATTTTGCACAAATAATAGTCATTACCAGCTATTTTTTGCAGTCGGCACACAGAGTTAGCCGTCATGGCTGAGAAATGTCAGCTTGTGTCAATGCAATACCAAATAAAGATTCTTCTCATGTAAACAAAAGTAAGTCCATAAGCCATTTATTGCACACAGCACTTGCAACAATCAAATACACGTGCATTGTCGTCCAACGCAGGTTTTAATGTCAATTAACTTTATTTTCTAAAAGCGTTTTGTAGACAAAACCCAAAATACCTTTTGCCAATGTGCTGAGGAACACATCAGTGTCATCAAAACTGGCCAATCATCCCTTAGAAAGACAAACTAAACACAATTTTTGAACTTCTGCACCATACCTGAATTTTCATGGACTGAAAAGAAACCCTTTGCAGTTTTGTAATCGTGTACTGGTGTTCAGTCTTAGGAATTAGCGCTAGGTGACACACATCTCATATTAAGTCCTGGGTCCTGAATTCCATCCTAGCACTCCACATACCTTATCCCCTTTCCCACTAGGTGTCACTGCCTCCTTGTTGGCCTGTTTCCCAGCCACTTTCCCTTGTTGTCCCTTCTCGGCCTTCTTGCTCTTCTGTTTTTCTTGTTTTGCCGGCTTCTCGTAACTACCAGTGGAGTCCTCCGACACCCCATCATCAGACTCTACAGCTGGCAGTTCAAGATCATCCTCCTCATCTGCAGGCAAGAAAACATTGCTCACTAGGTGGCAGTGCGCCAGCTGCACTTGGGAACAGAAACAGACAATTTGCACAAAACTGGCATTGTGGGACGTTGCCTATGAGCCTATTTCCGAAATGGAAGTTTTTCAAAACAATATCAGTTGAGTATTTTAAACATGCTTGTCTGGCATAGTCTGGTGTCTGGCATAGTCTGGTGTCTGGCATAGTCTGGTGTCTGGTATAGTCTGGTGTCCGTTCCACAAGTGCAAGTCAAGAATTAATTTGGCTGAGGACATTTGACCAATTACGCACTTTGAATTAATTCATTTCGGAGCAAAAGAAATCACCTGAAGTAACTCTCGTAGCCGTGGCAACAGACTGTTCAACACGTGAAACATCAACTAGCAGCTGTGTGATTTGGGTTTTCGGAACACATAAACCTCGACTGAGAAAAACTGGATATAAACCAGTTATAGTAAAAACACTATCCTAAATGGCCACACTGGCTGGCAACATAGTTTGTGTTGTTTACAATCTGCATTAATTGAACTCCGAACTTTAAATAGTCATGCAAATTTCCTGCAACTCAGACATTGGATAATTACAGAATGTCTTTATAGTCCAGAAATTAACACTGAAAGTTTGACCATAAAACAGCAAAACTGAATCTGGTCTGTGGCCAACTCATTATGAAACCGGTGCCTCGTGGTTTAAAGAAAAAAAGACATGTTTGCATAACTTTAGCGAATTTTTTTCTTCTAAATCTACCCAATGTATCTTGGCAAGATTGTTTTAACTATCTGGCTTGGCAACTGAGGCACAATCACCGACGTAATGGCCTTAATTTGACTGGTTATGACTCACAGAGGCATCGGGTGATTTTTTTCTTTCTGAAAACTGGGTAAAATTACTAGAAAATATGGTACGATGACATCAAATTTCTAAAAATACAGACCAGAAACAATTTGGCCATTATTTGGCCTTCTGTGACGTACCGCTTTCTTCACTCTCTCCCTCACCAAGAAACTGAAAAGTACGACAAGCATTCATGAGTCAGGGACCAAAGAATGGGCACATTGTTGATGTTTAGTGCATTTAACTAGGATGGTGTTAGATTGCATCAACCATAACAAGGCAATTTCCATGTGATCAACAACAACAACAATATGCACCAGGTTTGCTAAAGATAATGGAAAAGCTGCGGTTAAAAAGTTTTCACCATGTAAACATTCATACCAGCTTCATAATTTCGATAGCATCATAAAGGAGTGAATTGTAGAGACATTTTACAAACTAAGGTGGAAACAAGGCAAGTTCAAGAAACGTCATTTTTCATGACATCTCATATAACACTGTCATAGCCATATTGTTGTTGACACCTCCAATGCCTAAGTCTACACTAGAAAAGATCACTGGTATTCAAGTCAAGTCTTCACTGGAGAAGATCATTGATACTCAAGGTAAGCTTAGGTAAGGGGGCTGTCTACGACAAAACCAAATGCTTCAACTTGGGCATATTTTCCGAAACTGAGTCGAACCTTTTAGGATTCTGTTTTAAAGCAAATTATTCTTTAAGGTATTTTGCTGTGTTGTCACCAGTAGGAATTTTATTCATCCATACTAATTTCGCATTCAGCAATCACAGTACATTAACACTGTTCCTCACACAGTACTAATACAGTTAGTTACCAACAAAGTGACTCAATATCTCATTAACTGGTAGTCATTTGAACAAAATCTCGATCCAACATATAACGTCTTGCCAAAATAAACAAACAAGAGCCACGCAGAGCGTTAAAATGCACTCGTGAAAGCACCGTAAACAGTGTGCTTCTAGGGGTGTTTATTTGGAACATAAAAATGGCCACGAGGTGACAAAAAATATGTCGAATCCATCCAAAAACTGGTATGTGTCATCAAAGCTATTCATCGAATTTCATAAAAATCCGTCAAGCAACTTCAGTGTGAGAAACCGAGGAAAACAAAAATGAAATTGCAACTAAGAGGATATAGGCGAAAAAAATATAGCTGCCACTAAGAGGCACCACAGTACATGAAGTCATCGGAAAATCATCATCAGACTTCCTCTTCACATTAGGAACATTCATGCCAATTGACACAACCATCCTTAGAGTGGTTTGGTTGACAGTTGACAGAGAATCAGCGGACATTCTGTCACCAGGGCTTGGAATGACCAATGACAAAAAACGCGGAAACTTTGAAACTTTTACGACCCAAATCATGCTCGATAACCAGCCTTGAATGATCAATGTGAACCTTTCCCCGATAAAAATCGGAAGGACTAAAAAAAGAAAAAAAAAAAAAAACGTTACCACCATCAGTAGCATGCGTCTGCGTCCTTTTAGCTCGCCCGTCCACTCCCAACCCACACATTTTTGGCTGCAGAGCGGTAGTATTTGTCGCCGCGCTTAACAATAACACGAGACGCCATTGAACATCCCACCACGCTGTCCCAGATGCCCCAGCAATGTTGACAATTTACGTTCCTCCGAAACATAAAGAGCAACTTCCGCTTTTCGAGGTGAACGTCGTCTGCAACGCCGCGGTAAGAAAGGAATTTGCCGCGGAAATTTTATATCAAATCCGATTTTTTTACGCGGAAATATTATAAAAAAAGCGGAAAGCACATTTGAAAAAAGCAGAAATCCGCGTTTCCGCGGAAAATTCCAAGCTCTGTGTCACACTACATTTGGCGTCAACTGCTACAGCTTGACCTTATTTCTTAAACAAAGCTTACATTGTCCATATCTTCATCATCATCACTATCGTCTTCTTCATCGTCATCTTCATCATCTTTAGATTCAATAACTTCAACTTTGCTCTTTTTATTTGACTTCGGTTTCTCAGTCTTCTTTCGTTTTCCTGTAATGACACAAGATTTGTAGAACAAAAATTACTAAAATCAAAATCATCAAAATACCTCCTCTGTAACAGCGGCGTTATTTATATGCATCGGCAATAAAATACTAAACGCTAATACAAGACATTCAAAGTCGTTGCCATTATAGCCACCAACCTGCCCATACAACGCACCGACTGGTGAAAATCATCAAATGAAATCTTGACAAAAAATCCATACGTGTAACAATATGACACTTCACGATTTGGCTGTGTGAATGCAATTTTTTGCTAAAAATTCATTCGATAGTTTTGTATGGCTGAACATGAATTTCACTGAACAGAGAACAAACCTAGGCTCTCACAAGCTTCCGTCAAAAAAACTAACTGTTGATTTAGAACAGTTACTGTTCTTAAAAATGGTTTCAAATTTTCCTTAATCAAAGGAGTGATTTCTGGGCTTGTGAAGGATTAAAAGTTCATCCAAGTGCTTGAAACCATCCCCACATAAAATGACCTGCCGCGAACAGTGAACACATTAAGCATAGACCCAAGCAACAGGGAAGAGTAAGCCCACAAATCACACCATGCCAATCTGATATCGGCAAGTGTTCCAAATCCTTAATAGTAATTTTTTGACAAAAAGAAGATTTACACGGTAGAACTCACAAATTTAGGACACAATATCGTGGAAAAATGTAATTTTATTTTCTTGACGCATAAAATAAACCTCATACTTCATAATGTTCAACTTGTGTACTGTAGCTACCACCAGAAAACATTTTGAAAATAAGTGGACGTCAGGAGTCTTTGAAAAACGGAAAAGATAATTTTTGGCTATTATTTTATCCAAAATTGGCAAGATATTAACACAGCAGCTTTCACGTGACTCACAACTCCTCCCCCCTCTCCCCATGTGCGGCATCGGACCTACCCTTCCCAGGCGTCCAATCATCTTCTTCCTCCTCTTCTGACTCCTCCTCCATGTCCTTCAAAGCCGCCAGCGTTGGAACTTCTGAAATCACAAACTAGTCTTACAGTGAGGGCCAAGAATGTTTTGACACCCAGAAAATAGGGAGGGTGGCCCAACGACGGCTGATGTGCAATTTGCTTCGATGAGCAGTCAACAGCCCTTACTATCTTCCAGATATCTAGCTGGTATCGACTTGTTACCACTCATTCAACAAAATACCCTACAACAGCACTGTACCACCAATAGCAAACATTTGTTTAAAATTTATTTCATCAAAACAACATACAATAGATAACATTACTGCCACAGAATCAATTTAGACAACAGGTACACATTGTACAAATAAATAATTAAACAGTGAAACAATGATAACACACAGTGCATCAAGCAAGACATAGATAATAAATTAGTGACCAACGAAACAATTTCATGTGTCCCCAAGGGTAATAATCGTTTGCCACATAACAAGTAGCAGTTGGCCAACAAAATTGCAAAACGGCCATCAGTGAAGGCCAATTTAGCAGAATCAACCATCAGTATTCAGGCTCGCCTCAACTGAGGTGGCTCTGATCTGTAGATAGATTACAAATTCAAACCAGGTGACATTTGTAGATCATAGCGCCCTGATTTAATTTCTAGAAAAATGCCGAGATTTAGCCACGCTTTGTTGCATTTAAGAAAGTGTACAATGCAAAGATAGCTGAAAAAAGATTACACAATCGTTTTACGTGAAGTATCAAGAAAATCAAAACTCTTAAAAGCACTTTGCAGTGTTCAATCAACAAAGATTGCAAAATAACTCCAGATTATTACAAAAAAAGGATTATTCAAGAAGCAACAAGAGTAGGTTCTTCTTGACAGTCCATAAACTGTACCCAGGATGTCACACGGTCTCACCCAGTGGAAACAAAACAGCTTGCAATTAAAGTGACAGTTGACAATTCTTTGGCTTTTCCACCTAAATGGAAGAAATATCTGACTGGATTTACACGATAGATGGGCAAAGAATTACCGTGCTGAGCATTTCAAGAAAAATACTCAACGTCACGTACCAGCCTCATCATCATCCTCCTCCTCTTCGTCATCGTCACTTTCGTCCGTTGCATCCTCCTCCGACATTTCCTCCATCATGGTCTCATCTCCGGCCATGTCTTCGTGCAAGTATCCGGTCAGGTGCACAGAGCCTGATGACAAACAGAACGTTACAAATTAATGTGATGATTCTAGGTGCCATCAAACATAGAAACAGATAGATAGTCAATCATGTAAAAAAATATCATTCACTTTCTACATATAAAAATATCACAAAATTGTATCTGTAATAATACTGAAAATTAAATTCTCATATACTGTTATTTACCATTTGCAGCTAATTTAGACTGAATCAAGCACAAAATACACCGAGACATAAAATTTAGCACCTAACATAAGATCGTATCAATGGAATTCTACTTGATAAAAATTTCTCAATGAAAATAAATGTCAAGAAAACTAGACTTAATCATAGGCAGGGTGCGTAGTATATGGCTATTATGAAATTAAAGTAAAATTCGAAATGGAAGGACTGGAAATACAATCTTTCTCTTGTTTTCCTTTGAAAAATGGAAAAGTGAAATATAGCAAAATTCAGTATAAAATTAAAGAGAAATTACTGTGACTATGAAATCAGAAACATGAATTATACATTCTCAAACATTAAATACAAAAAGTGAGCTAATCTCAAACGCACAACCTAGTTGACCCCACGACCTTACCATGACCTGTGAGGTAGAAGATGACCTCTTCCCCTTCAGTAAAGTTCAGGTCCAGAGGCTGCTGTAACACACTGTGGGGGTTCAGAGAACACAGCAGGAACTCTGCCTTCTCATGGAGTATCATCACTGACACTGTGCCACCTTTCTTGTCCCCATCCCCTGAATAGGTAACAAATAAAATTCATTAAGTTTTCGTAAATCTATGTCCATTCTTCGGGGAGTTTGCAAGTTAAATATTGGAATGCATAAATTGAACTAGTAGCAACAGTCCAAACTGTTCTTATTTGCTTTTTGAAGAGAATATCAATATCTTAATACTTCAAACTCATTGCATAGGTTTTCCAACTTTACACAAGTAAGCTGAACTCGTCAAGGCAAAATTCAAACTAGACACAGTGATGAGCCATAGCAGGTTGTGGAGCACATTGTTAAGCTGTACTTGAGCCAGTGGAATGACTCACCTTTGCCAGGTTCCAGTGCGGCCATACTTATGTGGAAAGGCTGTTCCACAGTCTGCGAGTAACGTTTGCCTCCATCTAGGGTGATGCCTACACAATGGAAAATGATTGGACCATTTAAGATTATTATGAACACCATATTGTCAGGGAACTGAACATAGATTAAAAATCTGCATCAATTCAAAGTGACCGATATCATCAGTTTCAGACTCTAAAAAGTGGAAGTCACACTTAAACAATTATTTCATTCAAAATGAATTTGATACTTGGCACAGATTCTTAGGGCGAAAGGAACAGCTGGCTGGATAATGGAAACCGTGCACACATCTCTAAAGTAGAATTCAAAAT
The DNA here is from genome assembly GCA_002633005.1 of Phoronis australis. Taxonomy (NCBI): domain Eukaryota; kingdom Metazoa; phylum Phoronida; family Phoronidae; genus Phoronis; species Phoronis australis. The sequence continues at coordinate 304,070 of NMRA01000485.1, forward strand.
AACATGTTAAAATTTTCTAAATCCTAATTTTTTATGAGAAATTGAAACTCCGCTTGTCTCCGCTCATGCAAAGTAGGTGAATAATTGCCGCAACAGTATCTCCATCTATTGCCGAGGCAGGGAACCAGCACATTCCCCAACTGACAACAACCATATCATACTCAATCTATGATCATGGTTTCAACACAAGCCAACCAGTAGGCAATGCCTTGGAATACTCTGTGAATCCTTAACCTTATGTAGTAGTGTAGCCTAGACAAGTTTTGGCCAATTTTTTGGACTTTCTGATTTTCAGTACATTTTCACTACTAAGTTATCACCAACTCACGACGAAATTTATAGCAAGTTACCGATGAAGACCATTACGATGAAGCTAGAGCCAGAGAACAGCATTGATGGACCAACTAACCACCCCCTCTAGGGGATCTTTACAGAAAGCATGCTCAGCACAGACAATACACATCACATGAGGACATTAAAGGGTGGTTGACCAAAGTCGCTCAGCGCTGATGCGACAACTTAATATTTTTCCGGCAATCATCTAACCTGCTAATTAAGTTGGGTCCTGTTTGACCAGACAATTTCCACCATTTACTTAAGACTGTCAATGACTTTCAAGACACTGGATGGAGATTCCAGTGTATTGAAAGTGTTCTACACTCAAGTGGAGTGTAGAAAATTTGACATGTCAATGGCAGCTATCAAACACAGGCTGCCAGAAGTCACGCATCCAAACAGTTTGGCAAAGAGGTAATTGCCACTTCACTTCGCAAGCATTTTCAATAGGCTTTATATGACTTTACACCCAGAATAGGAAATTTACAACATCGTATATCATCAATGGCATTCACCTGGGTAGAGTTCAATGATAACACTATGCTCCCTTCATAAGTAAGATCTCGTGAAATATCGCCGTTACTTTCAATGAAAGCACATGAGTTTGGCTATATATTTAATCATTTCTCACCCTGACTCCTGAGTCACTTGTTGAATTTAATGGTGATTACTGTCTCTAGCTGGCATCAGTAGAGGCAGTGAATCTCCTACGGTAAGCTTTTTGGTGAATTATGCCTCACTTATTAAAACATCAAAGTCACATTGCTATAAGTACGTTCTGTGCACAGAGGAACACCTTAGCTTAGGAGCCCGTGGATGTCTTTCATTAGTTGCAACTCCAATAACTACTCCCGTAATCAAATTTTTTTCAAGCAGTCCTTCGTTCTGTCTCCCAAATCAGCAACAGGCCATTTTTAACACTGTGTATGCTCTGGCGGGCATGGTAAGAAAGTTGATTACGTGAGTTGGTGTTCAAGTTGGAAGGAATTAAATTTAAAGACATCCACAGCCTCTTCTATGCACAAAAGGTACTTATAACAACGTGACTTTGATGTTTTAATCAGAGTGAAGCATAATTAGCCGAAAAACTTATGGCGTATAGAGCTTCCTGTCTATTGTAGACAATGACCAATGAGCAATCCCTCGTTCAGTTGCCAAAATCAGTAACTGGTCATTTTTACACTTTGCACGACAGGGTATATGACGTCATAGCACCTGTCGTGTGTCGTTGCCATTGTTAAAAATACCCTATTTCCGATTTGGAGACTGCTCGAAGAAAAAGTTGAATAAATCGTTAGTATTTGTTCGAGTTGGAAGGAATTAAAGACACCGAGGGCTTCCTAAGGTGTCCCTCTATGCGCAAAAGGTACTTATAACAACGTGATTTTGATCTTTTAATCAGGTGTGAGGCATAATTCGCCAGCTTGTGGTCATTTTTAAATGAACTTGACACCGGTCTGTATCGGCTTGTGGAGAAAAACTCAACGTTCAATTGTTTATCGATGCAAGAGACTTTGATATCAAACTGACTAACGCTCCAGGAACATCATGAAGTAAATTTCGACTCTAAGCGTATATCAGTACAAAAGTGCGCATCTGATTCTCACCCCAAAACATGTTGGTCGTCTCTTTCAACACCACCATCTAAAAGCATGGACCGGAAATTATTTTTATGTTGCATGATTACGAACTCGATTAATTTGATAGCAAAGTAACAAAAATGGTTGCTTTGTTTCAGAAGAGCAATGGCATCTAAAACAAAAAGTAGAAAAAGTTTTTTCTTTATGCATCTAAGTATTTGTTGTCTTTAATTCGAATGAAAAAAACATTCAGAATAGCTATAAATTAAATTCTATAAAACGAAATATTTAATCTTTGTTAAATAGCTCCATAGACAGTTAATGTTGGATAACATAAAACAAAAGATAACAATTTTGCTGACAACTTTTATCTGGTATCATTTCCTTACTTCCATAAGGATTGGTAATTTTGCGTTTTATAGAAGTCAAACCATGGCCTTGTTGAGGAAAGTGGGACACATTTCATTTACACTGTTGATAAGAGCAGGAACCACTCACAGGACGTTGAGACTTGGGTAATATTTGATTGCCACTGAGTTCTCTATTGGATGGCAGTTTTACTAATTTCACAACAATTTGGCCTCACTGGTTCTTGTTCTAAAACAAAATGTTTTTATCACGGTTCGGTGACGGTGTAGCCTGCATTGCCACCTGAGCCGAGGCTGAGGCAGCCACCTAGCTCATACTATGAAGTATGAACTATGTCTACTCTCTGACCATGTACAGCTTTAAGAACTACGAAGACAGATAGGTGCCACTGTGCGTCTTAACTTACAATAGTACTAAAGGTGCTCCTAAATGTGTGTTCTTTCAGTTCAGTGGTCAGCAGGTTGAGTGTCGCTAGTTGCACCAGCACTTGGACTTGTATCCTCCACTGAAGCCAGGCCGCTGAATATTCATATTGTGCCCTAATTCTTATTGCATTGGCCAGCACTGGCATAAGGGCCAGTACTTCCTGGATGTCGGCAGTCTCCAAGATGAACAACAGTGGTCTCTCGATGCCGACATGGGGCGCACGCGGCAGAAGGCCAGGACAGCAGTGACACACGTCAAATACTAGCTATCTCACTACTATGCAAAGTCATCCACTCACAATCACAATGCTCCTTGCAGCCACTTAAGTGAAAAACAATGTAATAAACATCATTTTCTTGCATAATTCTCCGCCTGTTGTAATAAAGAAAAGTTTGTTGTCGTTTTGATAACAGTACACTCGTGACGCATGCATGCGCCGTTTCCAAACATTTTTGACATCTCTCGGCAGATGAAGGCTGTTTCGCAGCAGCATTATTTGTTCTGTTCTGTTTTGTTCTGTTAACTCACAAACTCCTACAGTATGGACAGTACATGTAGGTTGATGATCCGGATTTAAAAAACAAGTTAAACTTGTGATTATTTGTTGTGTTGGGAAATACGTTTTGCTGCAAAAAAATTTTGGAAACTCCACAAAATCACGCAATTGCCACCAATAAAATTTGTTCTTCTCTTGTAGATGTATGAACTAAGAAAGATCATAAAAGTAATTTAAAGTGTTGTTCTATTGAAACAAACGGGTAAAAATTAGCCCCACTTGCACATTTTGTTAACTAACATGATATGTACCCTACAAAGTGGAAATGACTGTACATTTGGAAAGTGATGACGTCACACCCTTAAGCAACTATTTCAAATTGAAGATGAACAATGTGGCGGTGGTCTGTTCTCTTGCACTAGAAGCATATTTGCTCAAACCTGCAAAATTCTACAAAACTATATCTGAAGCTCATTACAAAGCATCTGTGAACCGAATACATTTGCACTGTTAAGCACGCGTGTTCTGAAATGTAGGTGTTACACGTTCCGTCCCTATGTTAAGTAATTGTTTTTTCTTACTGGGTTAAGTTTAATCAAATACTACCACTGGTACAGGATAATTGATGACATGAAAATTCCATTTAAATCCAACCATTTTATTTAATATTAAGATGTCATTGAGTTCAATATTTTAGTCCCAGCAATTAGTATAGTACAACTGATGACATAAAAATTCCATTTAAATCCAACCATTTAATTTAAGACGTCGGTGAGTTCCAATTATTTTTAGTCCCGCCAATTACTCACTCAAGTAATTCTTTGGTTACTGTTTAATCTTTTTGAGTGACCGTCATTCTCATTCGTATAATGGAGATAATGGCACGATTATCCATGTAATTTTCTTCCAGGTTGCGAAGCATGTCTCTCCTTGTTGAAGATCCAAAATACTCATTTTTGAAAGAACTCAACATCTCCGCCGATAATCATGGTGTTTACAATGGCACTTGGTTTGGCAGTGGCGAGGTGTGTAGAATTTTGTACAGTTTTAGCTTTGATATTGAAAGGCAGACCATAGGAAAATATCGTGCACTTTATGTAAATTGATTCTTGGGAGAAGAAATGTCATTGGCTATTTTAAAAACTACTTTCCACGATCACAAGAGAAAAATGACATTATCACATTATGCTTTGCCTGCATTGGTCGTACTGACAGCTTAATTTTTGCTCAAATAGTGATTGTTTGGTTTTCATGATGTAAAACCAACTATTCAAAGATATGTTTTCATTTTGTTTTTGCATGTTCTCAATATTCCCAGTGTTTTTCCCTGATAGCACTTCGTTGTGTCTGCCAAAGTGGTGTAGACTTGCTCCTGACAGGCTCATTTTGATGAATGTCTTGCTGGTATTTCTCCACTGGCAAATTATCTTTTCAAAGACAATGGGAATTTTAGCAAATGTTGTGTTATGATATCTATACACTGCAAACCATGGATTGAAATATCATTAGAAGAATTACAATAGCTCAAAATGTTCCTTTTATTTTTGCACCCAATCAACATGTTGGAGGTATTGAGAATGTACCCAACTGTTACTGGTACACAGTGACTAAATGAACATGCCTTTTAAATTGTTGATTGACAGGTCATGACCTCCGTCTCTCCCACCAACAACCAACCAATCGCACGCGTGACTCAGGTAAGGTCTCTAGCACAATGAAACTGTATCTTTCCTTCATTGCTTTTAAAACAAGCAATCTGGAATAGCTTATTGCTGGTGAGAATTTCAAGAGAACACGATTCAAGTTCCTGTTGATCAAAACATTCTCCAATAGTAGCTACAGTATAGAATTTTAAAATGTCAAAGCATTTGGTTGGTAATGCTTCTCTTTGATGAAAAAGACGAGGATTGAAGGAAAATTTCATGTCAATCATTTTGATTCCTAAATTGGTGAAACATTCCATATTCTCCATGCTTTGCCAAGAGCTCTCAATAAGATTACAAAGCAGTGACTATCTCAACTGCATACTAATGGAAGGACTGATACCGAACGTGGATTCCAACTACAATGGGCCCATTTAAATGTTTAAAACAAAATACTGTTCTGTTAACGTTGTCTATCTTCAAAAGGTTGGAGCATGTTTGACAACTCCCAGCTCAATCAGTCTGTGTGACTAATATTTAATCACAAACCCCAACACATGACGATGGCGGCTAAATACTACCTACTTCAAAACACAAAATCTAGTTGATAATGCCATGGGAAGTGTCTTATTGAAAGGGGCATCTTTGCTAAGGGGAGGTTAAAAATGGAGTGTCAGCAGATGATAGAATCAGAAGCCGGTGAACTTGCCGCAACGGTTTTATGCCCTTTTAAATGAGATGACTTCTCAAAAAACTCGGTTGTCTTTACTGGGTAGCAAGTGTTATATCAAAATAGTATTTTCGGTTGAGGAAGTTAGTGTCAGCTCTATTAAGTGACAATTGATTCCTTTCCAAGGTAAATGGTTTTGCCAATAGGCCGTGTTGTTATTGCCGCATTTGCATGAAAAACAACAAAATCTTTTGCTTGGACTTAATGATTTAAGCCCGTGTTATTCTTGCAGGGGAGTTTGTCCGATTACGACCAAGTGATTGACAGCTGCAGGAAGGCATGGGATGTCTGGTGTGAGGTAATAGGCCGTTAGCCTGAAAATTTTCCAAAATTAGAATGCAGGAGCATACATTTGGGGATAGCTTGACTGGGGATCATTCAGTGTCGTGTCATACACTTCAGATGACAGGTTGATAAAAAGCTGTGTTTACTAACCAATGTGATCATCGTGCAAGCAATCCTCTGCGTCTCGGCAAAGTATTGACATGCGTTTGAAGTAGTTGTACTCTTGTTGTACAGGTGCCTGGTCCAGTAAGGGGTGAGGTTGTGCGACAGATGGGCGACGCCTTGCGACAGAAAAGGACAGCTCTGGGAAAACTGGTCAGTAGACATGTGATACTGAATGAGGTTTGCCAAGCTTTACTGTTGGTTATCTAACTAGCAAATGTTCGCATGTGCTTTGGTGGGCAGCTGTTATCACATGTGTGGTGCCTAAGTTGACCATTGTTATTGTATTGCGATAGATTTATGTTGTGTTGGAGAATTTCTGCTACGCATGACTAAAGCCATAATTCTGGGGGTGTGTGTTTGATTGCTCACATCTCGCGTGATCTGCACACTGTCGATATGGCTATTTGAAACTGAGTGTAGTCATGTGACAAGTTGACATAAGAGAGGAGAGTGTTACATTTGGGGCAATACCATGTGTGGGCTACGATGTTCTGTGTAGCTATGGCCATGGGCTCGCAGCAGTTGCCACTTTTTGGCTCGCATAAAATGCTCGAATGTTCCCACGGCTCTTAATGACTCGGTTTTGGGCCCCTCGTTTGAGACCATGGTTCTGTAACAATCGCTTATCTGTAAGAACTTTCCGTACTATTCTCAAACATTGCGTTTTAAACCACAACCCTATCACTCTCTTCACCTCACTAACATTAGGTCGATCAATTGCTAACCAATAGCCCAAAATATAGGAACCAGCAAATTGGACTTAACAATGTAAAGAGTTGCAGGCTGTCAAAAGTGGCGGATTTAGGGGGGTCAAGGGTGCCATGGCCCCCCTAAATTTTCCCATTTGGCAGTTCGGGTGTGCGATTGTCTGACGGACAAAATTCTGGCCAATACTCTACCCTGGCCCCCTCCCTCCCTAACTCAAAATCCTGGATCTGCCTCTGGTCAATCTATTCTTGACATTATGTCTTAGGTATCCTTGGAGATGGGCAAGATTCTACCTGAAGGTATTGGTGAGGTTCAGGAGTACGTCGACATATGTGACTACGCTGTTGGTCTATCGCGCATGTACGCTGGCAAGGTGCTGCCTTCTGAAAGTGAGTGATCTACATGCGGACGTGGCGTTTTGATAAGTATTCCAGATATGCAATTGATAATAAGACCTGTTATTGCTATAAGGAGGTAATGCTTGCAGACTGTCAGCTTTCTATATTAACATGTTGTGTGGAAATGATTAGCAGCCGTGATGAAGTGTGCAAACCACATTACGTAAAATGCACCATTGTTAACAATTTAATATGTACGGGTGATGGTGCTCTTATTTGTTGTTGTAAATTATGATTGATCAGTGTTCAAATAGATTTGGACCATGAAAATAACATTTTGCATTAAGTTTGACCAAAAACGCATCTAGTTCAGGTTTTTACCTCAACTCATTTTGAAACCTGAGCCCACCTGCATCAGTTTTAGCCAAGGTCTTGATCGCGAAGTCTCGTACCTAAAGTTTTAAATGCCATTGCATGTCCAGTGGGGCTAAGGTATCGTATGTGATACATTGCCAGGCATACATGAGCTCCTCCTCTGCAGTGTTCCTCTGTATCCCCTTCTCTACAGGGCCTGGTCACATGCTTCTTGAGCAGTGGAACCCCTACGGTGTGGTGGGCGTCATCACTGCTTTCAACTTTCCTGTGGCTCCTTACGGCTGGAACAGTGCCATCGCTCTGGCCTGTGGCAATTGTCTTCTCTGGTAAGTTATCACTAGAGTGGACATGGTGTGTACAAAATGTTTGGCTAAAATGTGCACAGCAGTCCGTTTTTTGACTAAGTGGTCATGGTGTTCCTCAAGAGCGTATTGTTTCCCGACTGTAATTGTTTTATATTATAAAATAGTTGTATCTTTAACTTCCTAAAACCACTTTGATGTAGTAAGTACATGACAGTCACTTCTAAAAATCTATTGGTCTGTTTACATCAACCGCTAGCCTACCATTTCAGTCAGTCATTTCTCCGCCCATCTTCAGGTGTTAAGCGTTCTTAGAAGAACGAACATGGGTATGTGGTACACTCAGGGTGGTCACTAACAAGCACTTTTTGGATTCTTTCTGACACCCGAAATTTTAGCCGAAGACCTCATCCAACCGTGCATTGACTGACCGAAACTTCTTGCCATTGAAACAGACTAGAGGTGGGAGTAAATAGACCAATGATGGGATCTTATCGTTGTGCAACACATTTGTCACCTCTCACTTTCTCTCTCTCCAGGAAAGGCGCCCCCAGCACACCACTGACCAGTATCGCAATCTCCAAGTGAGTTCTTGCTCAACTAGCAACTACAGGCATGCATTTCGTAGACGCAAGAACTTTGTGAAAATGTAGAATCATGCAAGACTTCGCAATATATCGTCATTTATTGAAAGCTAGGCGTGTGATCACACGAGCTTCCTTCGTGAGATTCTTGCGTCTACAAAACTCAGCTGAATGTGGCCCGTTTGATGCACCGCGAATGACATTGAACTCCTGCATGCTTTTTTTAACTCGGCCCAGTTCTGGCCTTAGAATTTAGAATGTTTTGTGTTACTCTGTTCTTGTGAATTTTATTTCCTTAAAGAGTGCTTTTTATTTTTTATTTCACTTGGTTGATGTTAGGTTATTTCACTATCTGGTACAATACAAGTCAGAAATAATAACTAAAGATAAACTACCTGTTATTACCGCTAATCATATTTACAGCAAAAATGACCAGTAATGACTATTAAAGAGAAGAAAATTTCTAATTACAGAATGGCTTATCCACCTTTCTAACTTTCCTGTTGATTTCTCTTTATTAGGGAAGGCCACAGTGGCGATAAATACCCTGTCTGCCCAGTCGTCACAATGGGTAATTCTGGGTCATTTTGTCTGTCTTGAATACTTTTATTTTGTACTGTAAGTGTCTGTGAAAAGTTCAGTAGTCAGAGGTTTTGTTGTTTAGTGCTGCAGTAACTGATCTATGTTCATCAGTCTCAGATACTGTTGAGTTTCCTGTCGTTTGAAGATACGATTCTTTGCTATACAATGTTAACATGAGAACTGTCTTGTGCATTGAGATATTACCTTAAAGCACCGACTGAAAAATTGAATGTGACTGGCTTGTGCAATTGCACCATGATTAACTCTTTTATGGATAGCAAAATTCAATGTGTGTGTGTGTGTACTTTTTATTTGTGGGATACAAATCCTCCAATCCAGAACATGTCACGCAGGCAATTATCTGCGCAGTACGCTGGCAGTGTTGTTGGATAGATATTACATGCCTATTTGTATCTGTTGTAGCTTGATATTCTGTCTGCTTGAAATCATAGTAAATGAAGTGATTGCAAGACACAGATGTACAGTCATGTATATATATGATTGCTGGCTGTGCTGTTCGGGATAACAGCTGTCCCCAAATTCTTTGTGTATATCACATCTGTCACTATTGATAAACATGTCAATCATCATTGTGGCGCATTTTCTGTACGCAGATCTCAGTGTAACTGTTCCTTCTTTTGTGGTATTGCAGAGTTCTCAGTTCCGTCCTGGAATCCAACAACCTCCCTGGCGCCATATGCTCAATGATATGTGGTGGCGCTGATATTGGGTAAGTCTACTATGGGGAAGGGGGGATGCTGTTGAAACTTTAGGATGTGCACTGTAGATAGGGAATTGTGAGGCAATTATCTACAATATCACAGAGTTTTCATTGATCATATGACAGAAAACTTAGAAAACAAGGGGAAATTGTTTCCACGCACTGGAAAACGTAGGAAAATGGTAAGGAAAAACCTCGTAAGCCAAATAGGAAGTCCTTACTTTGGGAGTCGTATATCGCCAGTTCTTACATTACGGATTCATTTTTGGAAAAAACAATATGGGATTGCCCAACTTTGGTGGGGGAACAACTCGTGGAAAATGAAAGTTATTTGCTTGAAATCTCCTTGAATATGAAAACACAAGATGAGTGCGAACCGTGATTGAAAAATAGTGTGCTTAGTAATGATAAATTTTGGATTTATTCATCAACACTTTTATCTTCATTTCCCATTATTAGTAAAACAGTATTAAATAACTGTCCACACTGCCCCCTACAGGTCAGCCATTGCCCGGGATCACAAGATTCCTGTTGTATCCTTCACCGGTAGTTGTCAGGCTGGTGGAAAGGTGGCACTCATGGTTCAGGAGAGATTTGGCAAGAGCATTCTGGAACTTGGTGGCAACAATGCTATAATCGGTGAGTTGGTACAAACTCAAAGAGGGCTAAATCCGTTGTTGTTTGCTGCTACTTGCTATCATGGGATGATGTGTAGTCTACACTACCCGCATATTTGTTTATAATTCAGTGAATTTCAACATTTGGTCAAAATACATTTATTAGTTGGTTCTGGTCTGTACCATGGGAACTTATTTAAATCTTTTAGTACATTAAGTATACACCATACATAAAGTAGGTAGTGTAGTCCATGCTATTACATTATTGTTATATAGAACTGCTGGAATTCTGACGAGGTTCACAGTCTCGACAGTACGTGATGTACATGAATGGCCGTTGCTTGACCTTCAATCGGAATCGGACAGTAAATGACCCTAATCAATGGTCAAGCAGCAGCTAATTGCAGCAATCGACATGTGTGTCACATAATGGCAAGATTGCGAATCTCGCCAGATTTCCCGCGGTGCCATATAACGTTGTAATGACATGCGTTATATTCCCTTACATGTTGTATAGTAGAGGTAGGTTCTAAAACATCGAAATAAGCTCCCTTGCTCTGTACAACAACTGATTTTCATATTTAATCTCCGTCAGCAACTAAAGAAAAGAAATACACCTGCATCAATTTCAATCCAGGTGTCATGTTTTTTGAAAAGCTGCACAAAGGCATGTAAACGAGGTTAATCAAGGTTTGAAACACCATGATTTCTCAAGCATTGGGTAAAAAATCCTACGTCATTTTTGCTAATATCAGATGACCTGCTTACATTTGATGCAGTGTTGGTCTAAGACTGCCTGTTATCTAGTTTTGTTTTAATGTTTGTCTGTGTGTACATTTCCCACCAGAAATGGCATTGTTGATAGTTTTTTTTCCTGATCTTTAGTACTAGAGGACGCTGACCTCAATATGGTGGTTCAAGCGGGACTGTTTGCGTGTGTCGGCACTGCAGGTCAGAGGTGTACCACTACGCGGAGACTGGTAGGTCAAGGGTCAATGTCAAGATGATTAATATGTCATTATGTTTAGAGGGGCAACAAACCTGACTTCCTTCAAAGAAGTTACTTTTTATTTAGCTCATTCACTACTACAAAACTGGTTTCAACTTGGTCCTTCCTTGGATGAATGGTGACTCCAGGGTTTGGAAAGAGCTGGTTGTTCGTTATTGCTTGAGACCGTGTTCGACGAATAAAATGCCCCGTTGTGACAAGCCATGGTGTTGAGCCTGGTCTGCTGTAACAAGCCATCGTGTTGAACCTCATCTCGAACAATAACGAACTGCCACATCACCTTGCATGTCAAAATCACTCTTGATCTGACTATTAAGTAATTAACCAAGACAAGTTTGAAGTAGTTAGTTGTTTAACTTAAAACTTAGTAGCTTTTAGTATTTTATAGTTCTACAACTTCACAAGCTAAGACAGGTGTGTGTTTGAGAGTTCTCATGGTTTAGTCTGACTCTAATGTCCGCTTACTATTGTTTTTTAAGTTATATTGAAAGAGCAGTGTGACTGTTGCTGGTATTTGTTGAATGTTTTTTAATCTACCAGCAGATGGCGATCCTTCTCATATACAAATTTTGTAAAAGATTGCTATTTTAATTTGTTGCAAACTTTCTAGAATTCATTTCTCTCATAATTCATGTTGAACACTTTTTTTCACAAAATGACGTAGAGTCATTAACTTGAGGTGCTTTAATCAAGATGCAAATTGGGTTTTGAATTTGTATAAATAGTATGTATTCATCTCAGCAGTATTCAAACTAGTAGTTTGGGCATTTGCCACGTGAGGTCTCTCCATGTATTGGTGTTTGTTATTCTTACCACTGTGTCATCACATAGGTAACATTGTCTATTTAATGCACTTTTAGCATTTTACCCTCTACCTTGACTATGAATGGTTAAGCCGTTGCTTTGCTAAACAATTACAAAACTTTTGATAAATTATGGTTGATATGATTATTTAATACCAAGACAGAAACCAAATATTTTGCTGTTCAACGGAATCATTATCATGTACAGGCCAAACGTTTACTGACACGTCGATATTTCAGATCCTTCATGAGAAAGTGTACGATGAGGTGTTGGCTCGTTTCAAGAAGGCCTATGCTCAGGTGAAGATGGGGGACCCCTTGGAGGGTAAGTGGTGACACATGAATGACCATATCAAGCAAAAGACTTCTAGCAATTTTTTCCAAATTTCTTTCAAAAAAGTTCAAATTTCATTTAATTGGGATTTGTTTTGTTTTGTCAGTGTCATGGTAAAACTTTTTTGCTCTGATGTCTTTGCTGATGTGAACGTTATGTTAAGTTTTTGTCTAAATTTCTGTACAAATTTATCAAGGTTTCTCAGTTTCCCTTGTCCTGATTTACTCTACATAAAGGCGCGCACCTTTGTCAAGCTTAACATCTTGGGTGAGATACTGTCAGTTATGGTAAAGTCGCGCACGTAACGTTGGGTCCCACCAGATTGATAGTTTATTTTTGTGTCAGGTGATATCCAACTTATCTGAAGCATTGAATCCATGCAGTAGAATAGAGGTACTGTGGATATTTGTGCCCTTTATGAGCGTTCAGCTTAAGCAAGCTTTACTGTAATGCAGCTATAAAGAGCCTGTTTGGTTTACTATGTGACTGTTTTAGAGGGTACTCTGTATGGACCGATGCACTCGCAGCTTGGTGTGGATCAGTACAGACAGGCTATAGAGGACATCAAGAAACAAGGTGGCACTATTGAGTACGGAGGCAAGGTGAGAGGGTGGGGCTGTAGGGGGTAGGGACAGGGTTGGGGCATGGCTGTCGGGATGGAGAATATTGGTGTGCGTTTATATAGTGTATGTCATAGTATAGGGGACATTAAGAAACATGGAAGGCAGTGGAGTACAGGGGCAAGGTGAGGGGGTGGGGCTGAATTGGGTTGGGGGATCTGTTAGTGGGTGAGATGTGGAGGTGAGGAGCACCAGTTGGCCGTTTGCGATGGACAGGTTTATTTTCATTTTAGAATTCTTTGTATTTGGCGTATTAAACATACCCGTTTCATCGAAGCATTCTTTTGGCTTTAAGCTCTCCTTTCCTTCTAGTGAAGTCTTAAAAATGCGGTGTGTTATGAATGGGCTGCAGGACTAAGTGGATCAGGGTTCTCTATAACTTGTTTTGGCTTGTCGCAGTAACGAGTTTGAATTTCACCCTGACAAAGATGGCTTTGAGGACATACTAGACTTTTGAGCTTGAGTTTCGTAATATCCATCAAGTTCAAATTTTCCTTTGTGGGGAACTTATGGTCGTAAAATTCTTGCAGATTTTTTTTCGCAAAACGTCTTGTGTCTCAGACAACGAGTGCAACTGTGCCTTTTAATAAAAGAAAGCCTGTGAGGTGAGGTATACAATGTAGTATATTTACTAACGATGTATCGCATATTTGCAGGTGTTGGACATACCAGGTAACTACGTGGAGCCTACCATTGTGTCAGGCTTGAGCCATGACAATGAAATGGTGTTGAAGGAGACATTTGCTCCAATTGTCTATGTGCTGAAAACAAAGGTTAGTTACAAGAGGTCTGTCTGTGGTGCATGTTTTCTGATACTCTGTTATTAAATTTCGGAAATATTCTGCCAAGTGTAATCGTCCTGTTTTTATTTCGTTTGGAGCATACGAAGACTGACGAGAGTCAGCTGTGGAAAGTCTCAAAAAAATTCCATTTTGTAATTTCCCTGCAGTTATAAAAACTTTGGGAATTCACTGATACAATTTTTTCTCCGTAAAACCATTTTCTAAAAAATGCTCATATTTCGGAGTGTTTTTGTTGGCATTTTTGGGACACCCTTTACACCCATGTTTGAAGACATCAACACTTTGTCAGCCCCATTTGGTGTACTACGTCATGCTTTGTTGATGTGTGGCGTGCAGACTGTTTTTTTAATTTCCAACAGGCATTTGGGTTGAAATTTTTATTTGTTTTTTGTTTTGGAACGTGTCGCACGTTGTACTTACAGAGTGCTGAGGAAGCAATCTCATGGAACAATGAGGTAGACCAGGGTCTGTCTAGTAGCTTGTTTACGAAGGATATGAGTCAAATTATGAAATGGATGGGGTGAGTAAGTGTGATGAATCACTTCACAGTGACAACTGTCAAGTAGGTAGGGCTTGTATGCCTACCTTTTGCCCTAGTAATGTCATAAATGTGGTTAAAGGAGTTGAGCCGAGTCCGTTTACAATTGTAGGTTACTATATAAAGCGCACCTGTTCAGGCCTTTGCGTTTGAAAGTTAAGTTGTGTCTGTATTTGGAATTAGGCTGCCTCCATGAAAGAACAAAGCGTTGCCGTGGAAGATTTATTGTTTGAGCGTTGGGAGGTTTAGTGATTTGAGGTGATGAGGGAAGTGGTTCAGTTGAAGGAAGTCAATCAGTGCCTGACTTCCTCATTGACTCACCTGTGCTGTTGAAATACACTTTTTCGCTGTGTACTGTTTTTGATATTACATGATGCTGTGTATGTTTTTAATGCCAAACTTTCAAATTGAATGCAGTTCACCTTTTGTTTATTCTACAGTTGTAGTAATCTCACTGTGTCTATTTCTAGGCCCAAGGGCTCTGATTGTGGTCTTGTCAACGTGAACATTCCTACCAGTGGCGCAGAGATTGGTGGAGCTTTTGGTTAGTCATCTGAACTCTTAGTGTAGTTGTTCTTAGATGGGTCAAAGTTCTCAAATGTGTGTCAAACTTGATCATGCATGCCCATGTACATGGTATGGAAGTGTTAGATGAGATATGTACATTTTAATTTGATCAGTATTTTCTACTGTCAGTTTATGAATAAATTTGGTCTGTATGATGAAATGGTAAATATTTTTCAATGGTTTTACAAAGTAATAAAGTAAGAAGGACTCTTGACCTCGATTCTTTTTATTACCCAGAATTTCCCCATCATGACTCTAAGCACAAATGGAATTTACTGACAGTATCTGTCCTCCGTGGCCAGAAATGAAGGGGAACCATTGCAGGGGAGTTAATGATATGGAACTGCTATAATTGTATAGATAAGATTTTGTCAGAAAGATTGAGGATGGGTGATTTTACCTGTCACTTTTGCTTTAAGCAGGATTAGCCATCATAATAAACTACTGTAGTCTGTTTGATTACCTGTGGCAGGTTCTGTTCCAGTATCACGTCACTGTTAATTTCAGTGACGATCATGTGTCGCTTTTCCACTTCTTAACCTGAGCACTTATCAGTCAGTTTGTATCACCATGGTTACTAATTTGCTGTGTATCTGTGCCACAGGTGGCGAGAAGCACACTGGCGGAGGTCGTGAGTCGGGCAGTGACGCCTGGAAGCAGTATATGAGGCGCTCCACGTGGTGAGTACAGCGTCACCTGTAGTCTAGAGCATCTTCCAAACAGTTGTATGCAGGATACCATTAACTTATTGTGAAATTTTAGATTACAGACGCGATGGACAAGAAAGACCTGTTCATGAGTTTTTAACAGACTTTTCGTGAAATTTTTCTGTTAAGTTTTTAATTTTTCCGATCTTGCAATAAATTTTCAAGGTTCTATCAAAAAATCCACAAAATTTCTCTCATGAATGAATGGGCCCAGAGTGATTAGCATCCAATCGGAAGGCCTCCACTCAAATCACTGTCACTGGTTTGCCCAATTTCTTTCTTCATTTAGGAAATAGGTTTTTGTTGGATAGCGCAGTGTTTTTGCTTTTAAATTTTCCGTGACTCAAGGATTGCGTCATTGTATTTATGTCGGCTGCACTTGATAAGCTTTGCCTGTTCCGCTGGGTCAGCTGGCTAACATATCTGATTGGTTTTCAATTATGGATCAATCAGATGTCTTAACCACTTGCCCGGTGGAATGACAAATTTTTGTTGGGAAGTGTTGGAAGGGTCGTTCAAGAGAATAATCAGTCCAACTTTCTTTCTTTCTTTGGCAGTCCGAAGGCTAGACTATTCCTAAGTGTAGGTGTGACATAATCTGATTGTTTGGAGGTGTAGGTTTGTCTATAAAACTTACTGCATTCTATTGGAAGCTTTCCATCTGACTGAGTGTTGCATTCTGAAGCTCATAATTATTTTCATGCCATATGATAAATTTCTAGTTTACCGGTGGCTTGGTTTATCTGTGTCGCGTAGTGCATGTAATTTTATTTTCAACTTTGATTTGCAAATGGTACCAAATAGAGCGGTTAACAGTTTTGAGGAATTGTGGGTATTCACAACCATGTTAGACGCTATTTGAAAACGAAAGCGATCAATTTCAGCGATTATTTTTGTCTAAATTTGTTAAGATTTTACCATTCACTGCCTTGTCCAACCACAATCTGCCTTGTTTTTGTGCAAGAAGCCCCCAATGATCCCTTGCATTTGTACAAGAAGCCCCTACTGACTTCCTGTCTTTCATCTATTTCAGCACTATCAACTACAGTTCTGACCTTCCCCTGGCTCAAGGCATCAAGTTTGAGTGAACAATGTCTCCCACAGTGCTGTAAGCACTACTTTATTTCCGAAAAGATCCAAAATGGGAGCAATCATGTCGCAAAACTCCTCCTTAATCATGTTATACCTCAAAGTATGTACAATATAAAGCAGCTTCCAAAATTTAGGAGCCTTGTGACTTTCTACATGACTGCACATGGCTGCTAGTGTTCACTTTTTTAATAGTTAAAAGATTTGTTGCTTAATGACAGCCATCATGGTAAACTTGTTGAACAAATTTTCTTCTGTTTTTTGAGCAGAGAGTTGCAAAACCAAATTCCTTTTTACTACCGCTTGCTGTTCTAAAATACCGCAGCTTCATTGTATTTCAAAAGACGATTACTTGGCAAAATGTAATAAACAGTGTTGTTCACTTAGCAAGCAACCTTTTTCAAATTGTGCTCAACAAGGGGCATAACTCCATCCGATTATGTTGGTAATATTTTTGGAATTCAAAGCGGTCATACTGCCTATCCAGCAACCGACTGTAGGTGTCTCCACTTGTTCGTGAACATTAAATTTCATGTGTATAATGGAGTTTCTTTCTTCCTCGTATGGTGCAGTGAGGCTCTGCCCAATTGCAGTGTGATTTTTCAACATGGCAGCTGAAGGTGATATTGCCAAAGCAGGCGCGCATTTTGTAAAAATTATTAAAGTTTGTACACTGTGTGAATTGGGTGCTTTGAAAATAGGTATATACTTTTAGAAAATGTTTTTTATTGACCGTATTGGTTGAATAGACTTGTTACTATGCAACAACTGTTCATATTTGGTTGCCTGGTGTCTCCAAGGAAAGTTAATAAAATACTGTCACCTTTAACCTCATGGTTTTCTTCATTTCGCAGGAGAGATTATACTACTTGAATTAACTGTCTATGTAGGAGTACTGGTGTGAATAGGTTAAACAGAAATCGCAGCGCAGAAAACACACGGGTTGTCTGGGTTCCGTTCCATAGACGCAAGAAACGCGCGAAAACGAAAGAGAAGCACCTGATGGTCGGGTACACTGGATGGATTGTCTTGTATCTAGGCAAGGTTGAGCTGCTATAATGTAAAATCGTTTATGGTGACGTTGGCAACGTTTTTGAAATTCGACTACAATTGTGGGTGAAGATCTCTAAGAACTTGCAATTGCATAATGTTAGTAGTTTCAATGCCCTCTGTCCAGAAAACTGAGACTTGAATACTGAACCTTGGGAAAATGAGATGATATCAAGTGCTACCTTTAAAGGTGGAGCTGTCGAATTGTTTTCCTTTAATCCAGGTATCTTTCGCTGAACTGAAGCAACCTTTGTTCGTGTAATGCAAAATCTGGAAATGCGGAACATCGCAACCTAATTCTTTGCTTTAGTGAGCCAAACCCAACTTGTTAAATGGCAAAGTATTTAAAGCAAATGAAACTGGTAAGATAAGCTGCCTTGATTTCAGCGAATGGCTGACAAACAAACGTGATAACAAGCTATTTAAATGACGAAAGCACGGCGGATTTTAGTGTTTTACAGCTCTACCCATACATGTAACTCCAAGAAGTCTATTCCATTGTATGCATGCATAACGGTGATAGAAATTGTTTTGAAGTGTTTGTTTTAAAGTGCCCTACTTTTTATGAACATGCCAATTTTCATCTAGAGTCGGGTCGTCTACTGCTGTAAAACAAAAACAAAAAGATGATTTGAACGATTTTTAAAATTTTGTCTTGGAATTTCTAAAGTCCAAGTAGAAATTTTGTCATATCGTTGTTTCGCTTTAAATTTAATTTTACACCTGTTTTTGCTAATTTTCATTAAAAACATTGTCATACATGACTTAGCAACAGGTCCAAAATTAAAGTCTACAAATTTTCCAACCCATAACCTCGAAACACAAACGCTAGTGAATCTTGAAGATAATTCGTCTGATTTATCTGCAAGTATGTCGGTTCACCTCAGCGCGCAGAAATCGTATAAATATAAATTATTAGTCTTCACGAACGCCATATCTTGGTCACAAGGTCTGCACGATTGCTGAAAGTCCCGGGTTGGAACATAGATACTCTAGTCTACGGTTGCAACGGGGCACCACTACATGTATACATGACGGTCACGTGACGTGACCACATATGGCGTGTCAGCCTCGTCCCCAAGCCTCAAGATAGCGCTGATCGCTTTAGCCGATCAGCACCATTTTGAAGCTTGTTACAAGGCTGATGGCGTGTATGAATACTAATAATTTTTACCGTATTGCCGCGCCATTAAGACTATGGGTGTGTCTGCGGAACTGCGCGATTCTTAAGCACATGTGACAATGTGCGAACCAAATGGGTGAAAAATGTCGCGAAAAAGGCATTATTTCGGAACGAGGCCCATGGGCCTAAAGGCACGGCAATGAATACGGTACCTATAGGATTTATTTAGTTACATGTAGCCATTTGAAACATAATATAAACAGATATTAACACACGTGTTTCATTGTCCCAGATATCAACATTTTCACGTTTAAAGCACAATCCCGATGTTTGGGGTGCAACATTTTACGCACGGAATGTAGCAAAAATTGTTAAACATTGATTGATATGATTCCGTAGTTATCTTACCCTGAGATACCGTGCGCCTATGCCTCAAAAACATAGCTTTGCAAGTACAGATAAATCGGACGAAAATGCTTGGTTATGGTACATGAGATCAAATAAATCTCAAAAGAGTTGAGTCACGCTTTATCGGACGATGGTTTCTGTCGATGGTTTACTCACGGCGTTGTCACACTAATGCTCCTCAGGGGGACATTTTCTGCTGTGTTTCCACCCTGAGCCGGCACATCCCTCCTCAGACAACCCGGCCACCTGCGGCCTCCGCCAAGATAACCATATTGATATCGAGTGTAGCACGGACGCCTGATCGACGTATTCCCATCGCCAGCCGTGGTCTTGTCCTCAAACAATCCATCAACTCCGATTTCCAAGCAGCTGGATTACAGGAACGCGCCTCGACTCCCAGTCGAAAGTTTTGCGCCTGAAACCGTGGACGAAAGAACGAGAGACTTAGTCACGGTCCATGCACGCACGGTGAGACGATAGCTACATGTAGTGTTCACTGTTGAATAGTGTAGCGGAAAGCATTTACACCAAAGAGACATGTCTTGAACAGGTGTTTTACTAATATCAGTACCTTTTCAGGTAAAAGTTGAGCAAACGGGTCTCTTCAAAATGGGGTACCTTGATGCCGTTATTCAATGAAAACTCGTTATCGGCAGCAATTTTGAAGAGGGGTCGTTTATTCCACTTTTACCCATCTTCATACTCAGTACTTGTGTGCCACTAAATGAATGATTTTTTACACTAAAATTCTTTCAGTCGGTGACGAACCATGACAGCCAAATCCCAGACACCTTAAGTCAACCGCACGTCGAGAAACTACGATGTGCAAAAGGTATATATTTATTCATATAGAGTAAAGTCGAGCAGCTGATGATAGTGTCTTTGAGCAAAACGTTATATTATTGACTGATTTCCGCAGCAAATCTGCAGTCGCTGGTACCCGCGGCAGTTGTAGACCGTTGAGGTATCTACCAGATTACAGAGCAATGCCAACAACACTTAAAAACAATTCACTTTGTTTAATAAGATCTGGTCGAGGTGATTCGGTACATAAGTAGTTATAGTGCCGGCTCTAGTATCCTAAGCTGACTGAGCGAGGAGGCGGTGAGTTGGGTAGGCTGGGGGTAGTTGGCTTTATTAAAAAATCGGCAACTACAATAACCAGCCAATGCAGTTAAATGACATATTATTATATAAATGAAACAAGCGAAAATTCAATTTTGGCCCTCAAAAGTGGGACCACCTACATTAATATAAAAGACACCGCCAGGAAAACCACCAACGAGAGAGGTTTCTCTATTAATTGGGTTGGACCACTTTCGAAGCTCGAAATTGAAATCATGCCAGTGTCATTTTAGTGGGTATAAAATAATTAGCTTTTAAAAGCAGGTTATCTCACGAAAAGTTGTTTACAAGATAAAAAAGTCCATTCACACGCCATTCAGTTTTCTTTTCACATGAGTGAGCGATGGGAAATTCAGTTTAAAAGCGAATTGTTGATGCGAAACATAGCCACTTGTAACCACTAATCTCATAAAGTGTAAATGTTTTACAGTAATTTTCTTTTCCTGTTTAGCAGTAATTTTAAGATTTGGTTTAACAAATTGATAATAGGCCTGATATTGGAAAGATGCTGGCTATGTACGCCAAGTGTTACTGAACATTACCCTGGCTTTTGCGATTCCAACTCCCTCAAAGTCCTCTCCTGAGTGCGGAAAAACACAGGAGCGTGTGTCATTTCGAACTTATGATGGGACATTGAGGAAGCAAGATTAGGCACAAGCCAGAGTAGTGTAGATGTAGCGTCAACAGCTAGCGCTTGCATAACTGCAATCACATGAATTTGCTGCTGAATGTCTCACTAAATCCCATAAGTATTTTGTGACGTTATCAAACACTCACACAGTTTTATAAACCTTTAGTGAAATGACAGAATAAAAGTAAAGCGACGCTAACGTTCCTGGAGCCAAACAAACTTCAAAACATTGATGAAGTGAAGATTATATTTTAGGTTGAGTAAGAAGTTTCATAATTTGACGGAGTTTGTGGTAGGACAGTTCACTATCCACCCTTTTAGAGAACTGTCAAGATGAAAACCTACCCATTTAGAGGAAAAAAACGTTTAATCCAAGTTTTTGTTTAAAGATTGTAAAGAAATTCACCTTCCGAAGATTTTTCCGTAACACGATTCATTCGAAGAAATTGCAAGCCTACTTCGGTGCTTATCAAATTGAATAAACAACCCTTTAGAATCACAAACATTTTTAAGTCTGTCTGCACGCCACTTGTTGGGCACATCACGTGACCTAATGAACCATAGTCTGAAAAGATTTCTGCCCCGACCGTGACTCGAATACGGGACCTGCTAAGCGTTCAGACACTCTAGTCCACTGAGCCATATATTATAAACCCTTTGGAATTCACACACGCACGCACAAACACACAAACAAACACACGCCCACAAACATATATGTACAGTGTGTATACATGTGAACATTTCATAGCAACAAACCTTAAGAAAATATGAAAATATTAATCTGTTCTCTGGGTTGTTGAACTAAGACCTTGTTCAGTAGAGTTTCAACTCCTAAAGTGTATCCAAAAATGAAATTTAATACGAAAGACACTTTGTCGGCAGGAAACTGATGTCGAAGAGGTCACGCATGTTAGCTAAACGATCCGTAAATTCCACATAAGTAAGTACCCTTCGAGACAGGAAGCATTTTGCATGGGCGCGCGGACAGAAATTTAACGCAGAGTCGTTCTGTAGTGTTTCCTGTATACGAAAAATATGGAAAATCAGTCAGTAACGTATTGAGTGCAATAAAACACGGTTTCGAAGTCAATCTCTGATATGAGTTTTATGAAAACAATTAAGTTGCATGAAATGAAAAAGGAAATTATGTTTTGGAAAACTGTAACAGTGTTTGAAGATATCAACATGAAAAATTATATCAAAATAAAATTTCTTTCTTTTTAAATTTCACCGAAAAGACATGGTCACTTCACCCAACTAACAACATATTAATAAAAAATCAAGCTTACAGGCTTTGTACTTGGCAGAAGATACACTCGGCTACTGAGTTAAAATCTATAGTTTTGTTAATAATTTGCTGCATACTCAAACTCGCCAATAAGGTCCTACACAAAATCAGTTACTCCATTTCAGTGATCGGTGTTGAACAATGTTACGAGCCCAATGAAAACTGATCTCTAGCCGTGGCTCAGCGCAAAACCTATGGGGTCACTACAATAACAAAATTAGAAGTAATTTAACAAAGATCGTGCATTTATTTTATTTAAATAAGTATCGTAATATTTGAACTGTCTTTGCGGAGTGTGCTTAAAAGCGATTTTGCTAGCCCAGAACGTCCAAGGTAGGTTTGTGATTTCATGACACTCCAGGTATCTGAGCGCTGAGGGCTATTACAGTATAGAAGTCGTTGGAATCAGTGTATTTGTAAATTAAATTAATAGCGCCTTCGCCAGCGCTGTTTCTGCCAACTGCGAATATCATTAAGTAATCCACTAATGCGTGTGTAAAATTATATATGCTCTGCAGTTGATTAATAAATTCATTTCAATTAGTTCGTCCACTTAATTGCACGATACTGTTTGAAGTCGGTGCTCCCTGAAACACTATCAATTACTACGCAATCGATCTCTACAAGGACATAATTAGAGAAGAAGGCACGTTGATCATTAGAAATTACCGGCGACAATTTCATTAATTGAGAGTTCGCGGGACTAGCTTCACAGTTGGTCAGCTTGAGAAAATCCCAATATGGCAGCATGCCCGCCAGGGTGCAACTGTATCGAGGGCAATACACTCTGACCCAGTGCCCTCCAAAGGTGGCGCTGTATTGGAGGGTATAGGGGCAATTTCCGCTCGTAGAAGTCTTCTGACAAAGGCAAATTATGATTTAGGCTACTAAAGCTGTGTCCAGGCGAGCATTTTCACTGTTCTACAAATTTACGTTCTTCCACACGAACTTATGGTTCTTCCTCATGTGATAGAACTTCCAAATATTATATTCACAAAAAGCCTTTTACAAAACAAGACGCGTGCACCCAGGGGGGCTCGAAGGAGCCCCCCATTTGGCGAAGTTGGAAAAAGGTCCGCCTCAGAGAAACAAAAAGTCCGAAAAAGTAGCAAAGGAGACAAAAGCCCACTAAAAAGGCAGGAAAATTCAGCGAATGCACAATTAATTGCTCTGAATGTACCCTTTTTTATTAGAACGTCCACATTCTCAAAAATTCAAATCCCCTATTTTTAGGCTGGTGCACGCATGCAAAAGGCTTTGGAAAAAAGGTGCGATTAATTAACGAGAGCGCATGTGTACCTTGTGGAGCTCGAAGAAGTAAATCATGTTTGTGGAACGTCACTTCGTGAAAGTTTTGTGGTATGAGATATTCAGAATCTCTAGTCTCGTACTAAGAGCCACAACGATTTAATCTTAGATAACAGTGTTATTTTGATGGCATATTTTGGATCAGGCTACTACTTTCATTTGAAGTATTTGCCAGTATTTCATTTGTAACTACTCTACACACCTGGCGATCCCCAGTCCAATTTATGTTCTACCTGTATAATTACTGTATTCTAAGTAATATACAACCCTCTCAAACTGGTTTTGGGGAAACCCTTATTACTCCTTAACTGCACCAACCGCGAGTTTACAAGTTAAATGATGTGCGTAATTTCTAATTATTTATCTGCAACAACCACGATTTTACAAGTTAGACGATGAGTGCGTGCGTGCGTGCGTGCGTGCATGTGTGTGTGTGCGTGTATGTGAGTGTGTGTGCGTGTGCGTGTGTGTGTGTACATACTGTATTTTCTTTGATGTACTTGTTATTTTGAGAAAAACAAGTTAAAATATGTTATATTATACCACAATATTAGGCTCGAATGGCAGATACAAGCGTGTAATAACCCATAAAGTTATCTCACTAGTGAAATAACATTTTGGCGGGAAACCGAGGCCGGATTCGAACCCGGGCCTCATAGTTTCTAGTCGCCGACTTTACCACTACACCACTCAGCGGCTGACGTCATCGAACGTGAAAATAGAATACTTAAATGAGCACGCGCACCAATTGCACTTTCAGCAAATGGCATTGCACCGACATTTATACGCTATGAAAAATAAGACGCATAATTTCCATAAAAACGGTATTTAAATTCTGTGAAATTTTTCTCTCGTGTTCTCTCACTTGTAAATCACCGATCTCCAATTTGAATGCGATAATTCTCCAAAATCCACTCGGCTCTAGATAACTGGGGATAACGACTTCGCCATGTAATAATCTATGTTTATTCACGTTAAGACAAAAAATACACTTGATACAGATTTACGCTTATGGAGACTCCTTGAAGAACCCGAAGGGTCCGCTGACCACGGAGCCACCAGAGAATAAAAAATACAGTGTTACAGATAATCAGATATACAAAGATTAGCACAATATATATATTTTAACTCACTAAAGGTATAAATTTTATCGAAACAGAACGTTTGTAGAATTTGATTGTCGACACTGTACTAATCTGCCATTAAGTAACCATGTCTTTTTAGAAAAAATAAGAAAAATTTACACACTTATAGCTAAGCAAAGGTATCAGTAAAATGACCAAATTGCGTTTGATATCAATGTTCAAGAGGAAATCAAAACACGGCGTTACATTTTTCTAAACTGTCATCTCGTTTTCGTTGTATGTAACTTTTTCATGAAAATCACAAAAGTCTTATCTTTAGCTCCTCATGCATGGGTGAATTATTTTGAAATACAAATTCCAAACAATGTTTCGGGTAACAGTGCGTATGGCGTAATATGCGTAAGTTTCATGTCAGCCATTTCTGAGATATGGTTTTACAAAGTTGAACATTTTTCTAGTGTCCTACATAACCTTAAAGCGGTTATAAACCTCGTGAAATTTCAAGTCAATTATCTTTTCTTATCTATATTTTCTTAGCTAAACACTTTTTATCGGTTGTGAAGTGCGACCGTATTACCAAATTTCAACCAAGCGCGAGTGCAAGCTTCCACCAAATTAGCTTTTATTTTATGTTAATGAATAAACACATTTCATTATTCTAGTGAACTTACAGTCAAAATGGTAAATTACAGATAGTTTGAAACAACGCTCAATGTCATTGTATTGATATCTTTGAAATGGCTTGAAACATTGAGGTCAATATATTCATCGTTATCTTGAAAGATATTTATCTAATTTTGCATTCACAAGAAGGCGCTTTTTAAACATTGTACCGCGTATGTAGAGTCGTTTGATTGGTTTGCCAACTAGCGTTAATTTCGGGTTCTCATCTTCCACAAAAATCTGAAATTTTCAAAGTGAACAAGAACCCCTCAGTTCCTTCATCCTTGTGATTTGAAACTGCATTATAACTTTTAACACGTCGATGGGAATATGTTCGATACAGCTACCTGAGCGGGTAGATTAATGAGATTATTAAATGCTTTTGATGGTGATTAAACGAATTCGTCCGCGGGGTCAAATCACAGTGAACAATTGTCGTAAACTGGTAATCAATAGTAAATATTTAAGCGAGTCATAGATTTTAGTAGAATAACAGTAATCAAGCCCGAAAGTAAGCACGCGCCGGGCGTTATCACCTGCTGCCGCTTTCACTGCAGCGGTAATAGTTCCTGTGCGCATTAACGCACGTGCGCTCTAGAAGACGGAAACTAGAAAATTACCCATGATGCGGAACATGATTATTGTTAACTACAGTGTTTCAACTGTATCGTCTAAGCGGCTATGTCCGAAGCCACGCATTTTACTTTCGCGCCTAAACTTGAGGCGCAGGCGGTAATCTCCTGGGTGTGTCCATAGTTAGTGCCAGTTAACTAGAATACACGTCAATGTCTACCGTTTTGTAATGGCATTTGCTCCTATCTTTTACGGATTTTTTTGCATATTGGCGAATATGCCTGATTTCTGATGTAGGCGCAAGTTAACATGCAGACGCATAT
This sequence comes from Phoronis australis, assembly GCA_002633005.1. Lineage (NCBI taxonomy): Eukaryota > Metazoa > Phoronida > Phoronidae > Phoronis > Phoronis australis. Next base: position 330,374 of record NMRA01000485.1, read on the forward strand.
GGTTCTAAAGACGCATGTATTCGGGCTAGCTATGAGCTACTCTTT
>NMRA01000486.1:0-22899 GCA_002633005.1 Phoronis australis
AAGTGGAATAATTCGGTGAGTACAACAGCAAGTCGGTTTTATGCTTAGGCGGACGAACATTGGGTTCCCCAGTATAGTACATCACTCATCAGACACTTGTGACTAGGCATCTGGTACTGGATGTCTTGCACAGGCCACTTATCTTGTCTTGCTGCCCAGTCTCAGTAACAGACTAGTAACTTACATAATTGCTGGTCGTCCGGTACTAGATGGGTACTATTATTGCATCCAACCCTTGTGGCTAGACATGCGGTACCGTACATCTAACACAGGCTACGATCCTAAATAGCCATCTGGTACTAGAATTTTAACATCTGTTGCTAGCCATCCGGCACTGCGGATGGGTAGGAATCTGGTAGTGGACGTCTAGCTCACGCTACGTTTTTCAGTGACTACGGCATCTGAACATCCTACACATGGTCTTAACCACAACAATGTGGTCTGATAGTTTTGATACCGTTTATTAAAGATACTGAATAGAAAGGATACCATGTGATGATGCATTGTTTCCTGTATTGTTGGTTGTTGGTCATTAAAGTAAAGCAAGTTTTCATTGAAAGAGAATCAACGTAGAATATATACCTTACTCTAATTAATACACATGCTACATTACTATGAACAAACTTAATTTACAATCTTATACAATGACATGTCTGACTTTATAGGGTCCTTTGCTGAGATGATCATGGAACAGTGGCACAATCTTACATCAGTAAGAGCCATCACCCTTTCCAATTGTCCATCCCAACTTTGGGCCTGGTAGACCCTTCAAAGGCATTATTTACAGAATAGTCCACTTATGTGACCGACCGTGGTCTACCCCTGCTGTACTCCATCACATTATTCATTGTTCCATGACCTAGATCCCTGCTCATTGACATACAGCAGCCCATGAGCGTGATTGGTGAGTTTGTCGGAGAGCAGCAGCTAGCGTCATTGGCACGAAATAATGTGCTGAAACAGGGTTGGTCTGTGTGTAAGATTGTCTGTGCCAGAGGGAAAGTGAGTGTGGCCACAGTGGTATCACGTATGCATCCGTACTAACAAGAGGAAAATTGCGTTCACAAGAGATCGTGTGCGTGTGCAAGTCGGACTTGCTGAACATAGTTGGCCATGATCTGACGTGTTGATTACTGACAAGATGTTTATCAGCAAGGTGATTCACTCTGACTTAAACTAATAAAAAATGATATTAGTCTTTAAAACTTGTATTTCTTACTTTAAGGCTGTGAATTCACTGGATGGCTTGAATTAAGTCTGAATTTAGTCCAATTGAATTCGACCTACAAGCCCAACATGGCAGCCAAGGCAGCCTGAATCTGTAACAACAGAGGTCTCTGGTGTAACTGAAGTCTTTTTCAGTCATTTCTGTGCCCCTTCAGTGGTTCTAAAATTTCATGACGTTTTCGTACACTTTTATTGCTCAGTGCAGCATTTCATATGATGTGAACTTTGCGCCGACACCTAAGCACATCGCCATTTTGAAATGCACTGGCGTCTATTCATCAAATTCCAGTGAATGAGGATGCAAACGGTTGCGTCATCCCTAGTGTGCAATGTTGAAACCATTACCAGACGGATAGCTAATACGACGTTCTGGGATAGCTTTCCATTACCGTACTGCTTGACACTTAGAAATTATTAATATACTGCCAAAACTGCAATTATAGGAATTATCTCCCTTTCAGTTTTGTCCGAAAAATACAAATAATATATCTGCTGGCCAAACATAGGTTGTGCTGTTGGGCTTTGCTGTAGGAAAACGTGGGTGTCAGCAGTCAATAGATTATCTTAGCATGTAACCAAGTAATTGCACTGTTGATAGAGTTGAATTTGCTTGCAAGACTTAAGGCCCAAAAGCATCAAAAAAGAAACATTTATTGACTGGCAACCCTGCAGAACAGCCACGCCCTATGGCTCTAGCTCTCAGAAACACTGTTAGTAGTTCTAGGGTCCTGGAATTTGCCCTCAATGACGCTCTCCCTGTGTTCTGGATCCACCACTACGAGGTTGATAACCTCTCTATCCAGCATGTAGAAGCCTTACATACATCTCGTGGGTTTCATCTTAGTTGGGCGCAACTGTAGAAAACTCCACTCTGACTTCATTTGAACTGGAAGTCTTTAACATGTGAGTTGAGCATCCAATCGGATCTGGCTATTCCAGTACTGTAATTTCTCACGTTTTCCAATAATTTCCAATTTCTTTTATGCTGACTTTAATATTTTGCTTACCAAATTTATGGCCGCATCACTTTTCTCAAGTCACGACCTTAGTCAGCTAAATGCTATTGTCAAAGGCGTGGGGGATTGTTGACTTGTTGTGGATCAAAAATGAAAATTCTTGTCCATTTCAACTTAAAAAGTCTAGCCAATTTAATAATTTCATGTGTTTAGGTTGTGTAATTTATCCCATCAATGCTTCAGTGTAATATAACTTGATGTCATATTTTGAGAACTAGTTTTCTCCACTGAATAATGAGCGTCAAACTGATTCTCAAATGATGGGCACATTATATCCCACTATTACTGATCTCAAGAGTCGTAACTTCTTCGCCCGTTCGTGATGTATTCACTGCCTCCTGATGTTTTATTTTCAAATACAACTGATGATACCAAACTTGCACTCTGTATACTTGTACGTTATTACAACCTTATTTTTAATTTGGCGTCTTTGTCGAAAGAGTGAGTATCAAATTTGCAGTATCAATGTGAGTAAATATTTATCTAGTCACCAGGGACCATGCCCATTTATATTTGTTATTTTGAAAATTTGGCCGAAATGAAAAAAAAATACCGTTACCTAGCAAAGTTTCTTTTGCCAAGTATGTTACTGTTTTCAAGAAATTTGTTTGCGGTCTTTTTGGCTTCTTAATTTTATATTCAATGTCTGATTGTGTCTGGTCTATTTTTGGTTGAACTTAGAATCAAGGTGGCGATTAGGGTGTTTTTCAAAAGCGTAGTCCTTTGACTGATCTTTCTGCATACGAAAGGGAGAAAACACGACATACCCATGAACATCGCGGTGCAGAGGTTGGAGCTGTCATGTTTTGCCCATTGAGATCGGGTGTCGTGGTTTTGTCACCCGATCAATGTCTCTATTCGCCCAGATTGGACTCGGTAGTTGTGGCACGAGGAAGACCAACAAGAGCCTTCAGTGTGCTACAGAATAAGCATCTTGCTGGATTTGGACTAGAGATAGAAAAACAAAAATTCAGACAGCGGCTTGCCACTCTGGCTAATTGTCCAACAGACACCTCCCGGTGGCTTGTTGCTGTTAGCACAGCCAGGGATGGCAGTACCGTTGGTAGTTGTTGAAACAGTGTTATCATCCCCGGTTGGCAGCTGAGGAGGACGGTAGTTGCTGAAACAGTGTTATCATCCCCGGTTGGCAGCTGAGGAGGACAGTGTCTTGCAATTTGCAAGTTGTATGATATATGTCATATCTGCCAGTTATTCTAGATTTGCCTATGATTGCTTTTTTCACTGGAATTTGGTTAATCATACTCTAAAAGAGGATACAGACATTTGTTTCATTCATCATTGTCATCGTCATTTACTGTGATTATCATTAAAGGCGAAGGCAACCTTTTTCATGTCTTTTTAGCAAAAATAAGGTTGGTTGGTTATCCCAGACACATTTTCCACTTAATTACAGCTTTTCGTAATTTAATTATTTATTCGTTGTCTACTCCGGAAGTGACGTTTTGGGAGGCAAGAATTCCCGCCTATTTCTTTTCTTACAGTCTGACTGTGAGAGCTGCCAAGTCAGTTCTTTCTCGGTTTTGATAAGTTCGGTCATCGTGTGATTTTGTTTACCAGTCAGTCATCAGGATGTACTCATTATCGTCTCAGGACAGAGAAACAAGTGTTCCACTTGCCCAAGTGTCCGCGACACACTCCCACTGATAGTGACCTGACCACACAAACTGTTTACACCCCACCGTGTGTCTCCCTCGCCACACACCTGGCACCTTCTAAATAGCTCCAATACTTTAGACAAGTCCACAATAAACTTATCAAAGTTTGGTTCACCGATCTGTTCATTGAACAACGAACTGTCCTCTTCACTGGGTTTCGAACAGGACCTGTATTCACTCCCACTACTCAACATCGCAGCAGGGCTGCTTACAGGCTTTGGGCCATAATGAGTACATCCCGGTATGCAGCAACAGTGCGGCATGTTGATTGATTCGTAAACAAAAACAAACGACAACTGAACTTATGACAACCGAGATAGATGAATGACTGACTCGACAACGCTCATATAGTCAGACTATGGGAAAAGAAATTAGCGCGAAATCCTTGCCTTCCAAAACGTGACTTCCGGAGTAGATAACGAATAATTAATCAAATTACGAAATGCTGTAATTAAGTGGAAAATATGTCTGGGATAATCACCGAACCTTATTTTTGCTAAAAATGATATGCAAAAAAAGGTTGCCTTTGCCTTTAATATTCCGTTTTTTATTGGTCACCTTCCCTGCTGCGGGTTGTCAAAATTTGCTTTTTATGTTCCTGTTCTTTTTTATCACAATCCTGGTGTTAGTCAGTCATTGCGCTAAATCTTCCAAACATCTGTGCTCAAATTAACCTCAAAGTTTCTTTTTCCATGTAACTTCCCCAAAACTGTTTCATATATTTATTAATTCTGCATGGGTACAGCACTAGCCTGGTTATAGTATTTCTATTTTCTGTTTCCCTTTGTCACACCCAGGACTACAGTTTTCTATGACGTGTGGTCATATGAGATATTTTCATTATGTCTATGTTGTGACATTTATGATGTGGAGAACTCCAATTGTGTCACTTGACCGGGTTAACATTCACTCTTGGCTAAATGCCTGAGACAGAATTCCAGGAAATTTCACTTTTAATCGATCAATCCTTACTTTCATTACTTGTAGCAGTCTGATCATTAACGAGGGCTGATGTACATTCTATAACTTATTACCAGAAATTTTTGATAATGTCCCAGATAATATCTCAGGTAATATCCCAGGCACCTTGTCCGGGCACCCTGTAACTACAGTGCACCGTCTGCTGCATTTTCGATGTTTGTGTTTTATTATACTTTTTACCAGAGATTTCCAATAAAAACAAATGCCTTGTGATATGGCGTCACTTCAAATGGAACGTTTTGTATAACAAGAAAGATCTTTTTTAAACAATTCGATTGAAGCAATTATCTCCCATTGCCTTGAAATTCACATAAGAGTGTTCTCCCGCTCAGTGACGTTACCAGACAGAGGGCAGTTGTGAGCCCCTGATAACATCCAGCTCCTTTGTTAACTGCCGAGCACGGTCTTGTCTGCTGCCAGGCTTATTAGCGAACACAGTCAAACCCAGTGCGTTGGTACGTTCGGACAGGATAGAGTGTCTTAACTTTGGTTGTTGGGGAATTTTGATGGTATAAAAACTATACGTGATCAGCATTTGATGAGGAATTAAGTTCATTATTGGTTTATGTTCAAACATTTTATAACTTTTTTTAACAGCACAGTCCTATCAGGCTAGATAGCATCTTATCAATTATTGAACAAAAGAGAGCTGGCCCTCCAACCATAAATGCCAGAATGGAGTTAATCAGTCGTCTAAGATTTTGGCTCTAGGGGTCATCTTTCCAACTTCTTCTTGTGCCATACAACCTTACAAGTTGGACTCAATGGGAGAACGCCATATTGAATGCTTTAAAAGATTTGAAGTATTTTTTCCATCAAATTCTTGTAATTTTGCATACAACCGCATTGCAAAGAAAATTTTTTTTCACTTGAGCCCAAGTTACTTATAGAGTGGAGAAAAGGTCGATTTAAAACAAGAGTTTTGAGCACATTGTGGTTTTACAACTGATCTGGCTATTATGATGTTGGAACATGCATATATTTCATTGGCCAGTCTTGAATGCTTTTGATTTTTCATTTGTCAAAAGAAATGATTCAAATGATGCTACTGATTCTCTGTATTATACAATCCATTCTCTTTCACGCAACCCATTTTCTGCGTCATGCAACCCACTCCCTGTATCATACAACCCATTCCCTGTATCATACAACCCATTCCCTGTATCATACAACCCACTCCATGTATCATACAACCCATTCCCTGTATCATACAACCCACTCCCTGTATNATTATTGGTTTATGTTCAAACATTTTATAACTTTTTTTAACAGCACAGTCCTATCAGGCTAGATAGCATCTTATCATTTATTGAACAAAAGAAAGCTGGCCCTCCAACCATAAATGCCAGAATGGAGTTAATCAGTCGTCTAAGATTTTGGCTCTAGGGGTCATCTTTCCAACTTCTTCTTGTGCCATACAACCTTACAAGTTGGACTCAATGGGAGAACGCCATAATGAATGCTTTAAAAGATTTGAAGTATTTTTTCCATCAAATTCTTGTAATTTTGCATACAACCGCATTGCAAAGAAAAATTTTTTTCACTTGAGCCCACGTTACTTATAGAGTGGAGAAAAGGTCGATTTAAAACAAGAGTTTTGAGCACATTGTGGTTTTACAACTGATCTGGCTATTATGATGTTGGAACATGCATATATTTCATTGGCCAGTCTTGAATGCTTTTGATTTTTCATTTGTCGAAAGAAATGATTCAAATGATGCTACTGATTCTCTGTATTATACAATCCATTCTCTATCACGCAACCCATTTTCTGCGTCATGCAACCCACTCCCTGTATCATACAACTCACTCCCTGCATCATACAACCCACTCCCTGTATCATACAACCCACTCCCTGTATCATACAACCCACTCCCTGCACCATACAACTCACTCCNATTGTATTTTACTTTACAAAATTTGAAACTAGCTTGTATTCCTGGGTTCTCATCCTCATTTATGTTGCTGGTTCTCTGAGTTAGCCGCAGAAGACCCTAGGTCTGTTACAAGCAGAAGCCTCTTTACATGCCAGCCTGCTTTTTAGGCCTGTGTGAATGTGCGGGGGCTTCACCTTTATACATATTAAGGCGCATGTACTTGTATGTGAAATCAGTGAGCATATTAGCATGAAGTGCAAGTGGAGTTGTCCATCAGAAAGTGATTGACATGTTTTCAACGTGTTATGATCGGTGGGTATGGAGAACACGCCACTTATTGTCAGTGTACACCCCGCCTGATGCTTCTCACTGACACATTTGCTGCAGATGTAAACAACACTTTCGTCTAGCTAATCAATGTTAATCCATGCTACACGCTACAACAAATTCCCTGATATTCTGTGCCATAGGTTTGTTTGAAAATCAGTACTGGTAGTTCAACTTAATTTTTCTTACTTGACTTCCAAGCAAACAAGACGAACTACTGCTATATTGCGATGTTCATTGACTAGCTTCTCTGTTGTCTCTGTGGGTGCACACAGTGTGTTGGCTTCTCTGTTGTCTCTGTGGGTGCACACAGTGTGTTGGCTTCTCAGTTGTCTCTGTGGGTACACACAGTGTGTTGGCTCCCATGTTGTCTGTATGGGTGCACACAGTGTGTTGGCTTCTCTGTTGTCTCCGTGGGTGCACACAGTATGTTGACTTCTCTGTTGTCTCTGTGGGTTCACACTGTGTGTTGGCTTCTCTGTTGTCTCTATGGGTGCCCGCAGTGTGTTGGTGTCTATAGGGAGTGTCGGATTAAGCAACTCTGGGGTCCACAGCGAAAGTGAAAGCACTGGGCTCCTACTTGCATGCTCATACAAAGATTATTTGAAATGTAAAGCAAGATAGGAGTAGTGTTCATTTTTGAGAAGGAACTAAAGCAATCAAGATGGCTTCTACGTGATGAGACAGTGCGTCCATTGGACAACGCATCGAATTAGAAGATTTCACGAGTTCATACGCCGTTTATCAGTGGCCCCACGTTTGTTCCAGCACTACATTGTTTACTCAATGGGTCCCCACACTCTTGACCCTTCACCTGTTTTAACTGGTGGTACCCAAACACAAACTTTCGCACCACCTGAAGATAGTGTTTCTATAAGAGCAGAAATGTGTAGACGTTTATTGGTACAGGCGCTTCTAAAACTGTTGCGGAAACTTAAAAGGCGTTGAGTCCATAACACATGTTACGTCTGGTGTGTTTTAATGCAGCACTGTACAGATGACAACTTTATCGCACAGACCTATTGATTGTGTGGTGCCTCTGGGGTCCAAGGACATCTCTTATTTTTGAACAACGTCAATTAGCTTCTACTATCAGATACATACTCTTTTCATTTACCAGTAATGACTAGGCATCTTATCTCTACCAACCTATGAGGGTAAAAGCTGAAAAGTGCTGCATTTTTGAAAGAGATGGGTCGAGATTCCTGCACATGGGTCACATGCTGTACTGAACTATCTCAGTCTTATAACTGTATTTGTATAATCCTGCTAATTAGCCCCATAACCTGTGACTGGCAGAGAATGAGTTGATATCCTCAGAAACAATCAGCCCTTTATGATGCTGGATGCGTAATGAACCATAGGTAATGAGGTGGCGAATCTCATCCTGAAAATTACCAATAATGCGTGCAGAATGCTGTTAGGGCCAAGTGTGGACATCAAGTAGATTGATCTTGAGGTGTCTGAAAGTTTGGCTTATAATCTATAAGAAACCATGCATGTTGGTTATATTGAAACAATTTCATTTGGCACTAAATAAAATAGATCTTTAAAAATATCAAAAAATGTGAGGGTAATGTCAATCAAGGACTTCTGTCACATATGTTGGTGTCAGCTTGATGAGAAAATAGTTGAACATGTACACCTTAAGTAAAGGCACAACTAGAAATCTACTCCAATTCACCATTTTATCCCACGAATCGAGAAAACTTTTAGTAAATATGCTGATCCAAGTCTACTGTGATTAAGCTGTGACAACGTGGTTTAGTATCAGTACCGCTTCTAAGAATTTGAAACAGATCGCCCGTGTTGGTTGAACGGAATTTAAAATGACCAGTTATCTCCCCTGTTTCAGGATATATCCAACAGCTGAAGTTTAACCTAGTGCACCAGAAACACCCCCAATAATTAACACGACCCAGCCAGAGAAATGGACTCTTAAAATTATACAAGATCACCCTGTGATCTAAGTTCCTCATCAAGATACAGATACCAGGCTCAGGCTAGGAGTGACCTCTTGAATTATCAACATATGTCAAAAGTCATTAAAAATTTGTTTGAAAAAACACTTTTTACATTCTGTCAAAACGGGAATAGGATGATAAAAAATAGTCGTTTTCCAATAGTTTATTCAATCGCCATGATTTATGTCATTACTGATATTTACTGTTTCATTTCGTGCCTTTTCTCTATTTTTTGTTTTTTAATTTGTATTTTGTTAATATTTATACTCATCAATGCTCATGTCTTCATTCCTGCTTCTGTATCATTTTTCCTGTAAATTAAATATGGCACCTTTGGCTGTCGGAATACAATGAAAAGAGCTATTTGAAACCTTTGTGTATAATTCTTTCCAGCATGAACTGTTTGTTTATTGCCTGTTCTGTCTTTCATGGCTTTTCATTTTGTTGTTTTATTTTATGTTTTTTATTCTTATTGTTTTGAATTTAATGAATAAAACACTGTTGTCTACAACTTTGAAGTGAAACTGTCCTGCTAAGCTTTGTAGCCTTTTGTTTGGCAATCACTAATGATTACAACCATTGTGTTGTCGATGCCATATTGCTGCGCCTTTAGGCCCATGGGCCTATATCCATAATAATGCCTTTTTAGCATCATTTTTTTACTCAAAGGGTTCGCATATTGGCATTCGCCTAAGTGTTGCATATAAGCCCGGGTAATATCTCCTGCGTAGGACCATACATTACTTTGCATACTAGTATAGTCTGTGGCTCTCGTTTGAAAACCGCGCTGTGCTTCTTGATGGCAATTTTTTATCTGCTTCTATATCTTTGGAGTTCCTTGGCGTATTTTCAAGAAATTTGATAAATAGTTATTTATTACCGTATTGTCGCATCTTTAGGCCCGTGTACTTATATATCTGTTTTCGCATCCTTTTTTACCCAAGTGGTGCGCGTGTTGACATATGCGCCTAAATTTCACATATAAGCACAGTTCTGCCCAGACGGCCACGTGCCTAATAGCACAACAGTATGGTATTTCACTTCACAGTTAGCTGGGTCATTCAACAATAGAACAAATATGGCTGTATGTGTTATCCAGAGACAATGACTTGACCAGTGTGGTTATTCAAATACTGTCAAACTAGCAGAGTAGCAGAAGTGAGAATTGTATTTTACTCTCAATGGATTTCACATTGAATTATATTTTATCATAGCAAATGTATCATGACTTTATTTAGCAAAAACATCTGGGGATGGTCGACATTCAGTCATTGGTGATAACCTTGTGTAAACAGGTAAATAAGAGAACAAACATTCATCTTCTGTCTTGCGCTACCCCATGGGCGTTGCACCATATGGGGGTGGCGGGGGCTATGGCCCCCCCCCACTTATTTCAATGCTGCGTCACCCATGGTGTGTGGACGGTGCACCATAGGGGGCTGGCGGGGGCTATAGCCCCCCCTACTTATTTCAATGCTGCGTTGCCTGTGGTCCATGGGCAGTACAGTATTTAAGGGTGTTGGGAGGGCTACAGCACCCCCACATTTTTCAGTGCTGTGCCACCCATGTACCCCAATGGTATACTAAGTTTTACTAAATAATACACATTTTTAAGTGATTATTAATAGATTCCATGAAAAGCATTTATAAAGATCTGATGATGTGTTACTGTTTTCTCTTTGTTTCAACATATATTTATCTGTAATTGTGTCATGTTGCATTGTCTGTAGGTGTGTCATGTTGCATTGTCTGTAGGTGTGTCATGTAGTGTTTGAAGTCAATGAATATGGCATCCTGACGATAACCAACTTATAGGCTACTACATGAAAATGGTGAAAAAGCTTACTAATAGGTGCATAATTAATTAATAACTGAAGGATACATAATGCATAAATTATATGGGCAATACCCTTTCAACTTGGATCATAACAGTTTGGCTTTGTATTTCAGATTGAGAATGTTCCTTTCTACTATTTCTCAATATTTGATGGACACGCGGGAACAGGAGCCTCGTTAATGGCTGCTCACCAGATGCACGTTCATATACAGGTAACTTGGTATTCAGACAGGTAAAAGGAAACTGGAGGATACCTAGTGTGGCTAGTGTGCTAGGTGCCTGTTTTCTTCTCAAGGTCGTGGGTCATACTGGTGAACCATTAAGTCAGGTATCTAGCTCCTGAGCTCGATTTTCACTATACATTAATGAAGCACAAAAATGGCTCCAGGTGATCAGTGCAATGGGCCCACATGGGTGGCCTGCACCAGACCGCCTACAATTATTTTTCTAAATGGAAACTAAATCAAATTTTGACTATTTTAACGGTACTTACCTTACTTTGTTACTTTTTAGCTATTAATTGTAGACACAAGTAAATGTATATTTATGAAATCCTTGGTGGTCACAGAATCATATTGTATATAAAATGATAATGCCTAAATGTTTCTGATCATTTGACTTTTTCAAAAAATGGTACATTTCCTTGCAGATCGCTGTAATTTCCACAACCATGAATTCCCTGTCATGAAGTTCTGTTCCTTTTACTTAATTTGCTAAAAAAATGTGTCTTGGATTTTTTAAGGCATTTTAATACAAAAACTGCATTGTCAAAAACGAAAACAGACAGCATTTTTTTATTTTTGACAGCGAGATTTGATTGTTTTGATTCATGAATTGAGGTATCTTATTTTCATCAATTGGTATACTCTTTTCACAGGTGCACAAGCCATGAGTCAGTTTTGTTTTTAGAAACCACTTCATTCATAGTTGAGTTTAGTGTGAAGTTGGTAGTTTGAAATCTTGAATTTAACTAAGTAAGGCGACTATCATGTTGCCACATTACATATTGATTTAAGCATGATCTTAATAGAACTTTTGTGAGACAAACTGTCCCACCTTCCTCCTCATCACGATGCTAACATGTTAGTGCACGGCTCTTAATTCTCCTGTGAGACCTCATGCTGGTTTTCCATTTGTGTGGCCACAGACCTAGTACGAGGTTTGGCCACAAGATGGAGATTTTGTCCCACTTATCTCTTGAGTTTTAGAACCTGCTTTGTACCATGCCTTTAGATTGAAGGTCGGACCATGTGATAAATTGTGTTTTTCTTGTGTAGGCCAAACTCTCTGATGTGTTTGAATGTTTGATTGCCAAGCAAGACTGCTTTGGCGAACAAAGAGAGTGCAACTCAGTCAATCACTATTCAGTCACCACACGGGATGTCAGTGCTGATGAACTAGTTATAGGAGCCCTGGAACAAGCATTTATAGCAATGGTATGTATGGAATCTGCTCTTGGAGTGGTGTGTCCTGTCTATTACACTTTGAGTGTGGCAGAAACTGGCATGTCAAAACTGCAGTGTTCATGGAGATTCACACAACTCTTATGAACACATGTAAACACTTATGAAAGAGTCTGACATAAACACAATGCAAACGCTTCTAAAGGATAAAAACAATAAAATGAACAAAAAATACATATAAAAACAATAAACACATAAATAAAGACATATTAAACACATGAACACTGCTAACTCATATAAATACATGGACACACATATACATATTAGCACATAAACTCATACAAACACATAAACACACATAAGCACGTGTAAACAATTATAAACACAAACGTTGGTGGCGGGTATCAATTTGTCTCTGATTTTTACAGTTCCAATTGCATAAGGTCATCTTGTTGCATGTCAGCTGCCCATCTGAGCGCAAAATGTTGTCCAGGCAGAAGTTACTGAATTAACTTCATATGCATTGTAGCATTAATTTGTCTTATGGCTCAGTGATGTTCTATTGTCATTATAGGATGAGCAAATAGCACGAGAGAGGACGTCATACAAGATCACAGGTGGCTGTACGGCCCTGGTAGCTGTGTTTTTGTTGGGTAAACTGTACGTAGCAAACGCCGGAGACTGTCGGGCGGTGATCTGCCGGGGAAACGAGGTGTTGCAACTATCACAAGACTTTACACCCGAGACAGAGAGAGCACGTTTGCAGAGCATTGTAAGTACTGTTAAAATGAGTTGCGGTAGCGATGTGGCTCAGGGGTTAGCGTGGTGGGCCCTGACTTGAAACGTCGCAAATTTGACTTCTGGTTATTGTAGTGTCATGTAGCTTGGTCTTTGAATGAGGCACTTGACGCGATTCATTGCATTAGTGAGCTTAAATGAATACCTGAGCCTTACCTGGCCAGTATTCTGCTGTGGATAAGCGTTATGCCGTCATCTCCGTCCGTCCGTCCGGGCGGCGTCCGGCGTCTGCTGCTCTATCTCCAAAACCCTTTGACATACGTTCATGAAATTTGGCACATATGTTCCATTCATGAATGGGACGGCATGTGCGAACTTTCGGACGGATCCGACTACTGGTGTGCCCCCTAGTGGCAATTTAATTTTTTACACTTACCTTTGTATCTTCAAAAGTCCTGAACGGATTTTCATGAAATTTGGTATGTAGGCACCTATTAGTGAGATAGCGCTATCCTCCCGTTTTCGGGTGGATTCGACATAGTTTGCGCCACCTAGTGGCCATTTTTAGTGTTTTCAAGTCTGTTTTTGTGCGTCCCCCCCCTCTATCAACCAAACCGCTAAAAGGATGATTGTGAAAATTGGCATGTATATGCTTACTATGTAGAGGACGTTTGACGATGATTTTCCAACGATTTCTGCTACTGTGGCGCCTCCTAGTGGCAGTTTTGTTTTTTTTTGCGCCTATGGCTGTATCTCCTAAACCGTTCGCAGGATCTTTACGAAATTGTGTAATTGTATTTATATGATGTTAACAATAGAAGATGACGACTTTTGGACGGATCTGACTACCGGTGTGCCCCCTAGTGGCAATTTTATTTTTTTACGTTTACCTCTGTATCTTCACAAGTCCTTAACGGATTTTCATGAAATTTGGTATGTAGGCACCTATTAGTGCGATGACACTATCCTCCTGTTTTCGGATGGATTCGACCTAGTTTGCGACTCCCAGTGGCCATTTTTACTGTTTTTGAGTGTTTTTTGGCGTCCACCCCTCTTATCAACCAAACCGCTCTAAGTATGATTGTGAAAATTGGCATGTATGTTCTTACTATGAAGAGAACCGTTGACGCTGAATTTCCCATGGCTTTGATTACTGTGGCGCCTCCTAGTGGCAGTTTTTTTTTTGCGCCCATGGCTGTATCTCCCAAACCGTTTGCAGGATCTTTACAAAATTTAGCACGTGTATTTATGTGATGTTGACAACGGACGATGACGACTTTAGGATGATTCTGACTACCGGTATGCCTCTAGTGGCAATTTAAGTATTTCACATTGACCTCTGTATTTTCATAGGTCTTCAGGTGTATACTTTGTGTTAGTTCGTGACTATGAAGGAAAAGTTCCAAGTAGAAATTTGTTTCTGGCATTCTAATGCTGTGCTAATCTCGTATGTTGGTAAATTTGTTTTGTTTCTGTGGTGCTTTAAGCAACTGATGTATAGGATGTGCTTGTATTATGAAGATCACTCACATTTTGCCCCTAGCCTATTGAGGAGACAATGACCATGCCTTTCCATTTTGCAAAGTACAACATTCTACATATATGCCCTCTACTGGCCACTTTATGGTACCAATAAACAATCCTAGAAGGATACCGTATACGATGCAATTGTGGGCGCATTTCAATGCTCTGCGTTGCTCTTGTTGATATTTTTGGCTTTCAACACAACTGTTAATTTTCCAAACTAGGGGCAACTTTGTGTGTTTGAACTACTTACTATTCTCAATTCACAAGCAACTCTGTCTCAGGCAATTTGATTTACCTTCAAGCAACGGAAATATCAGCCACCAAACATTGTTTTTAAAAGTTCCAAGCTGTCATTTTTGACAGTTGATATCTATGTTGTTTGAGCGAAAATCAAAAGTGTGAGACACGATCCTCTCAGTCATAGTGCGCAAAATTTGTTGCAAATTGTTCCACGTACTATTAGAAATCAGTGTTCAAAACTTACTGGTGTCAAGAATCAAAAGAAACAATGTAATTAGCTGATAAAGATTTACCACGCAATTGAAATCAATTGAAGTTATTCGAAACATCTCACATATTTGGTATGTTTTTTAAAAATATTTTTCGTGTGGGAATATTACAGTTTTGAAAAAAAATCAAACTTGACAACTAAATCCATATTTATTACTAAAAAAACATGTGAGCCTGGCGGTGAGCTCACCTAATTACTGAATTTGAATTGTTTTTTATGACAAATTAAAGTTAAAAAACAAGGCTTGGTGTTGATTGTCGCACTAGTTATGAGCCTGGAATGTACACTGTTTCATCGGCGGGATTTGTACCCCACGCCCTGCAAGGACAGTCCCCAGAATATCTTTCAACAAGGACTTTCAAATATCCCTAAGGGTGTATATGAGGAACCCCAAAACCTTCAAAACATGACCAGGGTTAAGTGAATTCCCAAAACATGCACTATGATAAAGTAAAATTCATTAGAATAACCCCCAGCCCCCTTATTGCCAAAATCCAGCATCTATGCGTAACTTTCTTGGACCTGCGTAAAATTTTATTGTATATAATATATATATACCCAAGTGACTGGCCACCCCATTTTGCCCCGGGCATTCCTGCTAGAGTTTGTGAGCCTAGAATTACACTTTGTGTTTATACCCCCAGGGATATCACCTGCCAAAATTATTGCAAATCTCTGTGTTTATACCCCAGGTATATCACCATCCAGAGTTACTACTTATCTCTGTGTTTATACCCCCAGGCATATCACCAGCCAGAGTTATTACATGATGAATTCACAGCCACTCAATTTACTCGGCGCATTCACCGCCGAGATCTAGGCAAGCGTATGTTGCACCGACCTCCTCACACTAATGGATGGTAAGTGGGGTGCAGCAGATTTATTGGGAATAACTTGAATATCATGATCTTCATATTTGTCTAGAGATAAAAAATAATTCTAAAAGCTTATACCTGATGAGAGGTCATGAAATGATCTTAAGGCCCTTTCATATTGACTTAACTCCGAGTGGAGCATCGACGTAAACAGGGAAATTGACTGGACCGTTCATACTGGCTTCGGTAGTTAATGAACATGGAAGTAAACGGTAGGTGACGCTGTCATTATCACAAGGTAGCGCTGCACGCTATTTTTTCAAAGTGACAATTTGGGAACATTCAATGTGCTAATTGACAAAACTTGTTTTTAAATCGTTTGGTGATTATTAGATCAAAATATAAGCAACTATTAGCAACGGCACTACCCTGTAACAGGCAAGTTGACAACTGTGCTGTTCCCATCACCTGGTGGGAAAGAAAGACTTCAAGAACAGGCAAGGAATTGTAACCAACTGTGCTGTTCCCATCACCTGGTGGGAAAGGAAGACTTCAAGAACAGGCAAGGAATTGTAACCAACTTGATATTTACATATCACTGTAGTCACAAAAAATTCACGCAATCAAGGGGGAACAAATCCTCCTTTTGCCTGTTCTGGCAAATTTATGTCACATGCCCTTCCAAAAAGCAATCAAGGGGGAAAAAACCTCCTTTTGCCTGTTCTGGCAAATTTATGTCACATGCCCTTCCAAAAAGCCAAGTCTAGATAGGCCTATGGTTGACAGTCTTTTCACACTGTGGTTATATTTAAATGTTGAAACAATTTCCAGGTCTTATAAGGAAATAACTGAAGAGGATCTTAAGTTCCCATTGGTCAGTGGAGAAGGGAAACGGGTAAGATTTGTGTTGATGTTAAGTGTTTTGAGTAAAGTTACAGGAAGTGGTTTTGTGTAAAGACTGTGTTTTTGATGTCTCCACACTCTCCAAAAGTGGATGATTTGGGTTTCAAATGTAGTTGCAATACTTTTATTAAAATACCTTTTATACATTATGATTTTATTTGATACAATGAAAACAAAAGATTGAAAATAATGTTAAGGCGATTTCCTGTCATGGAAAATGTGGAAATGATGAAAATAGTTTCATTCATAGAAAACCCATTACAAAGTTGTCGTGGAGACGTCAAGAATAAAAAGAAATGGAAATTTAGTTTATGAGTCATACAATCATTTGATGCATTGCGTTGCACTTAGCATGACGTATGAACATAGAATGACTGTACGTCTCTGTTTGAAGGAAAAAAACAATTCGAGGAATGTGCAAACTACATCCTAAACAAAGGATGGAAAAGTCATAGATAATGAATCACAGTTTGAGGTGGAGCCGAGCATAAGTACATTGTATCTTGTTGCAAGAATTAGCACTTGTCACAGTGCTGTAAACTGATCCCCATGGCTACCTATAGTACTGGTTATTGCTTCTGTCTAGTGACCGAGTCTCATGTATCCTCTCACCTCAATGTTATTGTAATCTATACTATGGGCCTACGACCTCAAGGTATGATAATAAACAACCTTATGTGTATTATGTTACTTATTGAATGAACGCCTATGTGTTGATCCTTCTTTTTTAGGCACGTATGTTGGCCACTATTGGGGTAACACGAGGCTTTGGCGACCACGACTTGACTGTCCATGATTCAGACATTTACCTTAAACCATTCCTTACACCTATTCCAGAGGTAAATTATTTCCACTTGCTAGGTTTTTCACTAAGCTCAAATTTTTAATTTGTAAAATTTCTCTTTGCTCAATCATTCTTTGGTTTCAGTTTTGTTGATTTTCTTTGTATAAATGATGTTTAGTTTCACCTTATTTCAACTGTATTTCAGAATCTTTCTTTTGAATAATAAGTATGATGATGTGATTTTTCATTCAAATATCTGTCCAGATCTGTGATTGTGTTCGGTGTTAAAATGTGTAATACCATTTTTTGCAAAACTTGTGTTACAATAAAATCTTACCAATGATAGACAAATATTATTGCAAAAAATAACATTTTTTGTTTTTCAATTGTTTCTAAAGGTGTTGTCATGTATTCTCTCAAAATATTGTCTGATGGAGATAGTGGAGCAGACTATGATGAGATTGGTGAAGCATTAAGCTATGGCGTACTATGACTTTCTCTGACGATCATTAATAAGGGGTTTTTATCTATCAAGTGTGTTCCCTTGGTTACTAACTGAAGTTATGGCGAAGAGCTTCAATATTTTGCATGCCAGAGGAACACCTGAGTTTTTTGAAGTATTTGCCTGATCACAATAAAATACTGGACGTTGTAGAAGAGATGTTTTTTTAAAGTTTGAATTGTGTAACATGCATGAAAATGTGTTTGGTTCATGTATTTCATTTAACCTCTAATTTCATCAGGTGCGTGTTTACGACATGTTTGCCTACGACCACTGTGAAGATGACGTGCTCATCCTGGCCTCTGATGGATTGTGGGATATCTTATCCAATCAGCGGGTCGCAGAAATTGTAGCCAATAATTTGTCACAGTTTGAAAAGGATAACAGAGACAGGTAAACTTGTTGGACTCAGAATTCGATGTTCTTTACGAAACCAGCAACACAATGACTCAATTTGCTTTCATGTTGTCCACTCTTATGCTAGTGTGCCATGTAGTCTTTTCAGTTGTAGAAACTGACTTTAGTGTAGCAGTTGTTATATAAATTTTCAACTGGGCCCATGGGCTAATATCCCAACTCGAAATCAAACTGAGAATTATTTTTGACGTTTTGCATTCTACTTTAATGCTATCTCAGAGTAAGTGTCTACAAATCTGTGCTGGGATATATCATGGGCCCATACACTGCTCTTGTGTAAAGTTTTGCATCTGTTTCCTAATTACAAAGTTGTTAGTTGTGTTTCGTGTAGGTACGCATCGGCTGCACAGGAATTAGTGTTAAACGGTCGAGGTGAGCCCAAAGGTGAAGCCTGGAGAACAGCCAATGACAAGCCAGCGTCCGGCGACGATATATCTGTATTTGTCATTCCACTTAATCACTACGGTATTGCAGAGCTGCAGAGTAGTTCCACGGAGTCATCATTTGACGCTTCATGAAGCTAATGCAAGCAACAGTACACAATGTGTTGAATATTTGCAATTAATTGTTCCAGCAGTTGTTTAGCAATAGTTGGATATAACATGTTGATATTTTGAGAACCAGTTGACGCCCGTTATTCAGTGTCAGTAGAAAACTGGTTCTCAAAATATGGGCACTCTATATCCGACTATTACCCATTATCTGATGTCCCATGAAGATATTACGGTCTAGATTAGATGTTTCACTGCATATTTGCAAAGTAGTGCTCTTGAGTCTCCATTCGAAGCTGCATAAGGTCGTCACCATGTTTGTTAGGAACTGGTGTTAGTACGAACTTCAGGTCTGTCAGTGCTGTATATAGCGTTGTTACATAAAAGAAATAATCCATTCACTGGGCAAAAATGTTAATATGGGATGAGGACATTCAAAATGTTGTCATAGTGTTGGCAATAGGGGGCAATAGGGTATGTTACAACATTCCACTGACATGATTGACATGTTTGTCACTTTCTTTGTTGTTTATGTAAGTTTATTGTACAGTCACATTTTAATGTACATTCTGCTCTAGATGGTTACTAAGGTTAGCTGTGATATAAACAACGTTAGTTTTAGGTTTGATCTAGGGTTTGGATCGATTAGGTGGTGTTTAGGATTTTTTGTGCTATGTGATATATGCTGCTTTCACACTAAATCACAATTCTTGTGTTCTGTGATATATGCTGCTTTCACACTAAATCACAATTCTTGTGTTCTGTGATATTTGCTGCTTTCACACTAAATCACAATTCTTGTGTTCTGTGATATTTGCTGGTTTCACACTAAAGCACAATTCTTTTGCTTTGTGATATGTGCTGCTTTCACACCGAAAGGTAACTGTTTCAATTTTGTTATTTATTTTTTTGCAAAATTGAAAAAAATGCCTTATGCTACTTTCACACCAAGTTAGTTTAAATTTGCAATGTAAGATATATGCTGCTTTCACACCAAATTGTTGAAGAAAGGCACAACTTTACTGTTACAGAAGGCACGTGTAACAGACTTATGCAAACTGCTGTAATAATGAACCTGTTTAGGACAATGAAAATTTCAAATACTTTGCTCAAGCTCAGGGCTTGTACTAAATTTTAGAAATAGGCAATATTAGCCATTCCAAATTCAAGAATTATGAAAAATACAGCAAATTTACTTGTGGTTAAAAGCTCGGAGTTGATGTGGTATGATAGGGGCTAAACACGTTTCATTTTTGCTGTAATACTTTGTAACACGTAATCAGTCATAAACATCGCGGACTTTATGTCTGAATTTCATATTTCTGTGATACAAAATGCAGTGTCTAATATTTTAGAAATATCACGAGCATCACAATTACCCCTGTCCCAATTTTCAGAATGAAGAAAATTTAATGTTGGCTATAAAATTTTGGTGTCCCAATTTGGAGAATTATTACCATAATACTGTGAGGAAAGGACACAATATTACTATACTTTTAATTTTGGCAATCTTTAAGTTAAGCAGTTCTCACGTATGCCATGTCAGGTCATGTCAGAGCGTACCCCTCTACATGGCATCATGCTGCTCAGGGGATAGGTCATGTCAGAGCGTACCCCTCTACATGGCATCATGCTGCTCAGGGGGTAGGTCATGTCAGAGCATACCCGTCAACATGGCATCATGCTGTTCAGGGGGTAGGTCATGTCAGAGCTTACCCCTCAACATGGCATCATGCTGCTCAGGGGGTAGGTCATGTCGGAGCGTACCCCTCTGCATGGCATCATGCTGCTCAGGGGGTAGAAGATTAATTAATGTGAGGTTGTATCATCCGTGAGAACATCAGATGTGACGCTGCTGTGGGGACTTTTGTTTTGTGTTGGGTTGTTTGGTTTTGTTCAAAATATTAGTGAAGATTTCTTACATTATTGTTGGTTTGAAAAGGTGAGAGGTGTCATATTGGTGACTCCTGCTTTAAAACCTGGTACAACGGTGGTTAGGTGGCTGTTAAGACATCAAATTAAAATATACCAAGTTGGTGAAAGTAAATCCAGGTTACTGATATCTAAATGGGTTTTGAAGTGGTAAAGTAGTGAAATTTAGTTCTAAATTATATTGCCCTTTTTACACTAACTCACTTTGTGCTTGTAGGAGGTAACTAGTCCCCATAGTGGCTTGAAATTTTGTGCAATTGCAAATCATGAGTGTCATTCACACACAATAGCCCTTTTAAAATTGACTGTAAGATCGGTGAAAGCAAGTCTTTGTACATGCTGCTCTTAATCATACAACTGTCCCAGTTAGTTAGTGTGAGTAAATGAAGGTTAACAAAGGGTTTATGGGCCTGACTGAGGAGATAATTATTTTGTTGCCCCTCATGGGTTTTGAATGGCCAAGCCCCAAACGTGCTACCACATTTGCTTAGTGTCTGTTGTTTTGGTTGTGTATACTAAGAACTGTGCCCTGGTCTATTGAAAAGATGGCACTCTGTGACTTCAAATGACTTTGTATTGAGAGATGGTATGGGAATTTGCTTGTGATTTTTCTGTTGGTGTTGTAGTCTTAAAGAAATATTGTAAACTATGTGAAATGTACTTTTAAATGTCCATACAGAGATCTGTCATGTGTCTGATGCTTTATAGTAACTTAGTTTCGTTGACGGAAGTCAACTGACTTTGCAACAGGGTAGGTAGTTGGTAGTTGTTCATTGGAGGAGAGGAGGGAAAGTAGTCAGGGGATAGTGGAGAGGTGTAGGGAAAGGGAGAGAGATGGCAGGAAAGGGAGAGAGGTGGGGAGGGAGAGAGAGATGGACGGAGGGGGGGAGTGAGAGAGATTTATTAACTTTTAATTGTAAGATCAGGTAGGCGTCATCAGGTGGGGAGGGCAGGAAAGATGGAGGGAGACAGGTGGGGAGGGAAAGAGAGATGAAAGAGGGGGGGAGAGTGAGAGGGATTGAGGTAGAGGGAGAGAGCTGGGTAGGGAGAGAGAGATGGAGGGAAGGGGAAGAGTGAGAGAGATGGAGGTAGAGGGAGAGAGATGGAGGTAGGGGGAGAGTGAGAGAAGTTTGTTGACATATTATTTTATGTTCAGGTATGCATCATGTCGGGAATATAACCACAGGTGAATAAAATATAAATGCAATTATGTGTCTACAAATTCTGCTCGCGTAATGAGAGTTGTTTTATTGTTACTACTTAATTTATAATTTATCAAGCGAAAGTGTCACTTTTGTGTTGTGCTATGCAATCAAGAATTTCAAAATTCATTCTGAACGAAGTCTAAGATCTCATGACTTCCATTATGTTGTTAGTCACAAGAAGAGGCCCAGTTATGTTTTTTTTTTGTTTTTACAGATTTTATTTGCATGTTATTAATTTTCGTTTGTGTAATCATTTTGTCATACTTTGGAAATTCTGTTTTGATAATTATTTATGCATTGTGATTGTTATTTAAACAGTAAAACCTTAAATTTTTGTTTTCTTTTCTTCCAAGTATTCTCACCCAATATTGCCAACAATTCTCACTCCAGTCTTCTGCGTCATGGGTTACGTCATCACGGGGACGAACATCCGATTCAGCACACGATTCATCTTTCTCCAAAAATTTTAGAAAGCGTTTCTCTGTTGTTATTGATGAAGAAAAATTATAATCTTGTTTTTGGTAAAATGTTAATTGTGAAGTCGTTATTTTCACGTCAGCTGTGTGAAAAAAACGTATAGCAACGACAGAAAATATTGCTGTTATGTTTACCAATGCCAGCCACCATGACACATCTGTGCAGTCCTAAAATCTAGTAGTGGGGCAGTTTGTGTACATTTTTCAATTTGAGCTTTTCCATCTTCTTGAAAGAGCACGTGATCTAAAATAATTTGAAATTCGTGATATTTACATCAATCAAAAATAAA
>NMRA01000486.1:24841-47910 GCA_002633005.1 Phoronis australis
CTCCTCAGAGGAACAAAAAGTCCGAGAAAACAAGACAAAAAGTCCACTCAGTAAAAAGGTGCAAACGCCCAATTCACAGCCCTGGACGTGGTACCCCGTTTTTTTTAGTCCTTCGTTTTTTGCCGGTAAAAGGTCCACATCGTCAAAAATTCTAGCCCCCCATTTAAAGACTGGGTGCACGCATGATAGAGCAAAATGACTGTTCATCATTGTCAAGTCAACGCCACTCCAAGTTGCCGCCAGCGCATACCATTGCATCAATACCGTATTAATCGTATCAAGACTACGTCGCCCGACTATATACCGTCACTTGGGTACTGTGTGTAGCCGTTACCGGCGTTCAGATGCCTGTGAAAAGATGGTTGGCAGCGCCTATGTGCGCCTACGCCCCACTATAACGTAACTTACGGTGCGTACACGCGCTACGTTCAAATGCCAAAAGGTGGTTGGCTGCGCCTGCGTGGGCTTACGCCCCACTCTACAGCGCACTGTAGCCGGGTAGGATCATCAAGGGGATTCCAGGCGATTTATTCGACTATACTTCATCAGTAAACACCCAGAGCACAAACAAAGATCGGCCACCTATGATACCGTGTTAAGTCAGTGAAGCTTTCAAAGCATCACTGAGTGAACCATGTACTACTTCAGTCCGGCTCAGAAGCCTCCGCGACTGACACGGCGCATGGGGCAGTTTAAAAGACAACATGAACAAACTCCGAATTTGACAACTGTCACGGTGTTTGGCCATGAGATATTCTGCTGGGGTGGATCAAGGATTGGGAGTGAGTTGGGACCGGGGTCAGCGCCCTCCGGCCGAACTGCCAAATAGAATCTACGAGAATTTTAGGGGGGAGCATGGCACCCTTAGTCCCCTCTAAATCCGCCTCTGTTCTGTGATCAGTAAGCAGATTGGGACCGAATATAGTAAGATGGCCATCTTGTGTGACGACTGCATGGAGCACCATGAGCTCAAGGACCCCCGGCCATTAAGCAACTTTTACGCTAAGTGGATTCGCAAGCAAGTGGACGAGAAACCGTACACCATCCAGGCGTGATGGCGCCGTCACAGATTGTTCAAAGCGATCTAGTCAATACTCACTGGGTTGAATGTAGGTAGAGACATGACGGCGTTCTCCCGGCAGGAACTTTACCAGACGTAGAGGGAGTCAGAACATCTAGCGCTCAGTCTTTTGCCTGGTATGGCAACCGGCAGGCCAATTTATCTACCAGGCTCATTTACAGACCACGTGTGAACACAGTGAAACCTAGGCGTTCGGAAAGAATTGATTGTCGTAACTTCGGTTGTAGTTGGGTGCTTTTGGCGATTCAAAAACTAAACATGATCAGCATTTGACGAGGAATTCAGAAATGCTATTGGTTTATGTTAAAAAATGTTATAACTTGAGTTTTATTTATAACAGCACAGCCCACTCAGGCTGGATACGATCTTATTGGAGATTAGAGTAATTATCGAACAAAAGAGAGCTGGCCCTCCATCCCTAAATGCCAGAATGAAATTAATCAGTCGTGCAAGATATTGGCTACAGGGGTCATCTTCCCAACAAAGTTGTAGGCCTAAACTGAGAAAATGTTTTTTAAAATCGATTTCTTCAGCAGCGCAGCTGAGCTACTCACATTAATCTGTGAATCGATTAGCGGGACGCGTTATTCGAGTCTAGAGTCACTGGCTTCAGTCTTGCTTAGACGTTGGGGTTGATAAAACCACATAATAATTATATTAGCGCAAAAGTTGCCTCATGGCGTAACACTAATTCACCAAGCACAGGCCGGTGAACATTACACTTTTTGAAATAAATAAAATAATAAATAATAAATAACTTTATTTATAGAGGATAAAAACATGTTAAGTGTAAAACTTATCTACCACATGGTCCTCGAAATTAAATAAATAAAATAAATAAATAAATAAAATGAACAATGATATGTACAGATGAATGAAAATTGAAATAAATAAGTTAATTAATATATACAATTTTTGACATGCATGCAGATATACAGTTAATTAGATAATAAATAAGTTATTAAGTTACTTCTAAATGCACGTTTAACAGTAATTGATTTAATACCTAATGGTAAACCATTCCAGGCAATCACTCCATCTACAAAGAAAGTACTCTTCTACTTGGATGTTTTATAGTTTGGTACAACTAAATTGAAAGCATTTGAGTATCGGGTATGTCTCGAATGTTTATTACATACTAGAGATAATTCATTAGCTAAATACTGAGAAACATTCTCATGGAGACATTTGAAATCATGCACAGTCTGCGGAAAACATAATATTTATTAATTGGCATCCACCGAATATTTGCAAACAAAGTCACAGATGGTGCCTCATAGGTTCCAAGAATAATACAGCCTGCTTCTGAGTTTGTTGACAAATTTATCCATGCTAGTAGTGCAACAACCCGACCATACAGAGCTGCAGTAAGTGAAATGTGGCATAATACATGCATTGAAATTTTTAATTCTACCCTTAATTGGTAAAAATTGCTTGATTCGCTTCAATAATCCCAATCTTTGTCTAATTTTACCCACTACATAAGAAACGTGGGATTCCCAAGATAAACTATTATCAATTTTAACTCCTAACAGTCATAAATAGAACCTGCTTCTTCAGCACACGGGCAGGTTGTGTTTTGGAAACGACTTTTTGAAAACCACACACTTAATGCCAAAAATAAGGGGCACTTCGGTAAATGTTTCAACAAATCCAATGATTCCAAACATTACCATGATGAATCACGTAATTAATTTAAGCTTGGAGGGAAATTTTGCAGACATTTTTTGAGAAACGGTTTTGATAAAAGTTCCCTTTAGCTGCTATACTGTTAACTCGAAACTCGTCACGGATGACAGCCTGGTCGCGGCCGGGTAGACTCCGAGGAGCCATGCGTTTGTCTGCGTCTTGAGCACAAGGAGGTACAACATTTCTCCACTAGATGGCAGACTACTGTGACGTAGCATCATGGCTGTCTGTGGGACGGTGTTGTTATTTTGATTCAGAATTGTACCGTGAATTTCTTTGTAGAACGTCTGAAATAGCCTGAACGGTGAGTAAAGTATTTCAGCTGTAGATCTGAGATATGTTTTTTTTATTCGCATTCAACATATTTCTTTTTCCAAGACAAGCCGGAGTTCCAGATTTTCCGGCACAATCGCCCATTTCTACATTGACAAGAGTCAAGCCTGGCATTCGCACTGGCGCGGTCTCGAAGTAAGGCAGTAACCGGTTGACAATGCTTTTGATACACCTTGTTGTGAACTCTCATCTAGTTTTATTTTGTGGTATGATGCGCCCCTCGTTGATTTCAAGTTTGATCATTTGATGTCTGCAAAATCAACTGACATAGACATAAATCTTGTCATGCAGTGGTTTGTGTCCTGCTAGGCAATGTCTGGCAATGACTATCGCCTCTGTTGGCCCGAAGCAGAGGCGATGTAGAGGCTATAGGCGCTCTGTACGCCGGAAGCTTTTCGGCGAATTTTGGCTCGCACCGACCAAACCATCAAAGTCACGTTGTTCTAAATACCTTTTGCGCATAGAGGAACACCTTAGGAGGTTGCCGATGTGTTTAATTCCTTCCAACTCGAACAAATACTCCCGTTATGAAACTTTTTCTTCGAGCAGTCTCTATTTCAGTTCCCAAAATCGTGAACTCACCATTTTTATACTGCGCACGCTCCAATTCATGACCTCAATCTTTAAATAGGCCAAAGGTGAGCCATTGCGGTCTTGTCAGTCAAATGTTCGTTTCCAAAATGCCACCACTTATACTTGTCTTTAATTGGCGTTACTTGAAACTGATTGTATTTCAATGAATCATTGTTTGTATTTGATAAAAATAAATGCTGTTGATATGACATTTAATAGTCTTTGTGCACATATTTGACAGTTTGATCAAGGAGTGTAGTAGTATTGGAGAGTTCACTTGTGAGTTCGCTGTTACCGCTACTACTAGCGCCGCCAAGTGATGAACAAGCAACTGTCAAACAGGAAGCGCCAAAACAATGGGGAAGGACGCATTTTACAGTGCGATAAATTTCATGAATTCATCCACGAAAACCCCAGACGTGTCATTTTTTAGGTTTCCTAAGGATCCAGAAAGGTAAGGATTATCTGTTATTCAATAAAATGATGCAGTGGCTTTCATTTTGTGTGTTCTGTTCACGGTTGTTAGACGAGTCGATCACAGTCCCGTTGCCACTGTTCTGTTGTCTGCACTAGTGTAGGCTAGGCCTACTGTACAACCGGGCTGCCGGCGGAAGGACTATGATGAACGTACGATGTGATCGTCAGCTTTTTGGATACTTGCAGTCCATCAATTCCAAATCAAAATGTCACCCGTACGATCACAGGGACAATTTTAGGAAAACATACCCATGGCCATGGGCGGGTGAATATGAATCAT
The DNA here is from genome assembly GCA_002633005.1 of Phoronis australis. Classification (NCBI taxonomy): domain Eukaryota; kingdom Metazoa; phylum Phoronida; family Phoronidae; genus Phoronis; species Phoronis australis. Next base: position 29,275 of record NMRA01000486.1, read on the forward strand.
CGTGGTGACACGGCCATGGCACAATCACAGCCACAGGGACTCAAGTTTTCATTAGTCAAGTTAGAGAATCTGTGGGTCTCGGTGAAAAGTTGTGCGGCCCTTAAAATATCCGTGGATCGACATTTGAGTCCTAGTCTTTTTAGTTGACACAAAGACGCTTTTGTCTCTATCACAATCCCAGTACGACAGGACTTCTGTAGTGTAGTGTAGTTTAGTGTAGACTACCAGTCTTCTGTGAACCTGGTGAGTATGAGGTTTGTTCCTGAGTCTCTCATTGATTTCTGTTCAGGTGCAAGCACTGGGAGCCGACCTTATGAATAGAGTGCATCCTATTTGTCCAACTTAAGAACTGCAACTTATGCTCTCATCACTTCGAGGAGTCCATGTTGATGAATGAAGAACAAGCTGGTATTGAATGCAGTGTCCGAGCAGTATTCGATGTCCCTATAGTCCACCAAAAATGAAGATGTCAAAAAGTTCTCCGGAAATTATGTTACAGCTGTGGAATAGGCTTTTTGCAGTTTCTGATTATCGTCTCACAAAGCAAGTACTGGAACATCACGTGTAGAAAGGACAATTAGTCAAAATCTGGTTTTCTTATTTTACTAAGGTTGATCAGATTGAAACATTTTATGAATGGTTAGCCTGCTTGTTGAAGAGAGCCAAAGTGAAACTGATGGGTCTTTTAGAGTCTGAATGGTGGGCTGACATTTTGTTAAACCCAAGCTATCCGTATCATTTTGCTTCTCAATGACAAACACCTCTGTGAGTAAATTAGTTATCAGCTTCAACGCATTTCGTTGGCAAAAAGAGCTGTTGTTTACTAGTGATTAGAGAGTGGGAAGGTTGGTTAGATTTTCATGTTGTATTGGTGTATGTGTTGCCTATTTTGTACGTTTTTGGAGATTGTGATTAATTTAAGCCCCAGTTGTGGCTAAGTAACAAATATGATCTTGTGGTCTAGCTTTAGCTTCACTGAAATATTTACTGTTATTGATAATGTGAACTGTGGGTATAGAAAATAAAAATTTTAGTTTTATCATCCAAGTCTTTTTAATTCAGGTTTGTATGAAGTTGTGTGGCTAGTGAATATTTTGATTGCTGTTCAGCACCTCTTAACTTTTTTGTCATGACATTTTGAGCTTGGACTGGTTATGGTGGTGATATACTCAATGTGGGGGGCTCGAATTCCCGACGATGTACACCTTTTGCTAACAAATGAGTGGGCGGACTAAAAAAAAAAAAATGGGGACCACCAATGTGAATTGCTCATTTCCGTTTCTTTAGTGGACTTTTGTCCCATTTTCTCGGACTTTTTGTCTCNGCTGCTAGTCATAACCTCCAGAAGTGCATGTCAAATAGTGTCGTGCATTTAATCTTCTTGGTCCCCCACATAGACCAGTAGCTGTGGGCCATTTAATGACCAGTTGAGATAGGGACTGTTCACCAATGGATGAACCTAGGGTATTACTGTGAAGCTGTCCATTGTTCACACGTTATTTGTTTTTGGTTGTGGTGTAGATATTCTCAATATGCATCAATGTGTATGTATTTATGTTTGTATATGGGTATGTATTGTACAATACGCTGTTGCAGTCCCAATGTCTACACTGAAGTCTGTGGCTATATCCAAGAAGCTCGTGGAGAACGTACAGAGTGACCTGCGTCAACTGTCCAGCGAGGCGAGACGCAAATACCCACCAGTCAAGGAGGTAACACCATTCGTCAGACGCTGTGCCAGTCTGATCTTGAGAATAATTACCAAGTCATTTTGCAATCAAGGAAAAATTAGTGTGAACCGTCGTATTTTTCTGTGCTGGACACAGTAGCGTGCAGAGGTTTGGTGATGCCCAGGGCGATTTCTTTATTGCATGCCCCCCTCTACTCAAATGCATGTACCCTTACTAGTACCAAGAAAAGTAAAAAAGATGAAACATAAATTAGAAACTTTATTCAGTTTAACTACAAATCAGTCACAATTTCAAAATGTTTCTTTATATTGATTGGATGCCCTCTGGCAATGTAGATGCCCAGGGCTGTCGCACCGTCGCCCTCCCCCCCCCTGCTGCAGGCTAACATATAGTCTTTGATCACATAGTTTATGGAGAAATAATGGAGCAAATGCGAATGTCATGAAGAAGTAAAAATGTCAGAGATGTCAGTGATGATGAGACCAGTCCATGGTGAGAACATTCACATTGGAACTAAGGTGTAGCTTCCAACTGACCTATCTCCAGGAGTTTGAGTGGCGGCTTAACTGACCATTTAGAACGCAGTATTATTGACACACCTTCTTTTCCAAGCCGCCATTTTACCCGACAAACAACATGTTGCTGGGTAAAACTTATTGCTTGTTAGACGACATTACGTAAGCGGGCGGAGCTTGCAATAGGTCAATTGGTAATATGAAGGAATATAATGATGATGTTTGTTTTATTCTCTCTGGTATTGTTCCTCATGATGCTGTGATTAGATCTTTAATATCGACCGTCATATTTTTTGTACGTGTTGTTTTTCTTCAACTATATCATAGTTTATTCCAATATCACTGAGAGGTTTCTATCATTGACATGGTCATACAAAGGCGTATTGATGGGGACACCTTTGAACACAAATCTATTATAGGGTTTATTATTATGTGGAATAAACGTACTGTGAGGTATAGTTTCCCCAAATACACAATCTACTGGGTCAAACATTTGCATGGAGTGGGTTGGGGAGAGGGAGTGAGCAAAAGTAAATTAAACTATGTCGTGGTAAATATTACATTCTCTTTCTCTAGTGGATCGCCTGTCCCACTGCATTGGTCCATACTAATATTCATAACATTTTCAATGAAAGAAGTTTGCAAATTCAGTATAGAATGAGAAAACAGTAATTATAGTTGTCATAACCCAGGTCACAGGTCCCAAGCTTTCTTGTTGGTTTTTATGCTAAAACAGTGCAGGGGCCTGTTCCAAGAAACCAACTAAGGTCATTTTTTTACTGAAGTCTAAGACTTTTCTCAACTTCCAAACTTTGAAACTTCCACATCCGGTACGTTATGCCAAACTTAAGACAAAATTGTGATCAAAAACTTAAATCAAACTTAAGATCACTTCTTGGAACAGACTTAAGACAAACTTAAATTTTATCTAATAAGTTGTCTTAGATAAGTCATTTTTCTTGGAACGGGTCCCATGTCTTCAGGACCCTTGTTTTCTAGCTTTCAACCAATTGTGACATTTTTGCAGGGCAGTGTTCTTTAGTGATGTGCTCTATTTTTCTTCATGGAAAATTAAGGGGCTATGTTTTATCTAAGTTTAATTTCATCAAGGTATTTTTACTCGACACGTTCATTTGCAATGCTCGTATTATCGCTATTACTTGCAGGCTGCCGAGTCGGGCATCCTTAAAATCAAAACCATCACTGCAAAGTCAGAAAATGATATTATTGGAGGTAAGAGTACTCTTAATGTCTGCTCATTGGAGACATTGTTTGTCCTGCGGGAAAGTTCTTGCTTTCACATAGGAAATGGTAAATACTGATATCCGTTATCTTTTCAGATGATTTTGTATTGTTAATTGAAGAAATGCGGTCAGCGTTTGAGAAATAAAAAGTAACAGTTTCAACCGTTTCCTATGAGTTATGTGTGATCGTTTCATTCAAATGTTTGTTGGGTTACATTTGATCAATTTCTTAGGGACTGCGTATTGAAAGCATTTTACTGTCGTCTGCTTTTGATAAATGAAAATGAAACTAAGCCCAGGTGTTTTGGAAATCTGATAATGTCAACTGTATTTGCTTGAATTTCATTAAATTAAAACTTTCCAACTGATCTTGCTGATTGAAAAAGCCTATGGTTTTGGTTCATAGTAACCCTTTGTTTTGGTTTTTAGTACATCTTGATTACTCACGATAAAACAGTTGACTGGAAAGAGTTTACTTGTTACATCAGCGCACAGATTTACTGCTGCTCATATGACTTATTGCAGTTTGAAATTAGTGATTTTGGCTTGTGAAAGATGTAACTGGCGTTGAAGGGGACTTAGAGCAGAGTACCGTCATGATTGGAGTTGCCCCATGTTCCATGTTGTGTGTATGTTTCAGCATTGGTGCGCGCCAGCACCGATATCATCCAGCCTTTTGTACTTGGCTGTGACACCAGGCATGCTAAGATTGTGACTGTCTGTCTTACCTCAGTCCAGAGACTGATACAGCATGAAGCTATCTCCATGGTAACAGCCTTCTACTTAAAGCAGCTAGTTCTGATTACTTGTTAAACTTGAAACTCAAAAACATGCCATCTGGTCCCTTTCTGGTGAAGTTGCTGAACTGAGTCCTAATTATCAGGAAATGTTCACATGAACACCATGCTACTTTTGAACGCAGTGCAAATATGACATTTGAACTGCCATATTGAATTTGAGATAGACTTCAAGTCATTTTCAAAGTGAGATTTTTACGTTGTAAATGAAAACTGATTTGTCTTCCTAGATCTTTTTGCATATTACCATAATTTATGTAGCTGGTTCTATTGAAGTTTTGGAGACACCTAGTTGTTTGTATGCAAAATTGAATTCATAGAATTCATATTTGTTTCAGACTCACTACATGGTCACCAACCAGCCTGCATGATTGTGGTGTTATGTCACATTTTTCTTCCGGGCAATAAAGAACAAGAATATCATGTCTAAAAGTTAAGCTAATTTCACTCAACAGCCACAAACAGTGAAAAACATTTGTCACTGCGGTTGTTGTATACTTGCTATAAAAAGACATCTAGGGAATCGACTCGAGACATATTTTTACGAGATTTTCATTGAAAATCCTTTTCAAAGTTAGAACCCCATTAGGCAGTTGCTGTTGCAACAACGTTGGGCAAATTGTATACTTAATGCACGGCTCTGATCTTAAAGAATTCACTGCCATGTACTGTACTTGTTGTAGCCTGCTGCCAACAATCTGATCAACATGTTGTGGAACTTGATGGAGCATGGGATTGAGGAGCTCAAACTGTTGCAGACGGCCATCTTGTTAATCACAACCAACACTGTTGTTCAGCACGAGTCTCTGGCCAAGGTAATGTGGCTTCAACCAGACCAATATAGGCTCTGTCAATATACTTGTATTGAGGCCTCTACCATAGAAATGTGGGCTCCATCAATGTATTTGGGCCTCTACCATAGCAATATGGCTCTGTCAATATACTTGTATTGAGGCCTTTACCATGGGAATGTGGGGTCCATCAGTGTATTGGGGCCTCTACCATAGCAATATGGCTCTATCAATGTACTAGTATTGAGGCCTCTACCATGGAAATGTGGGCTCCTTCAGCGTACTGGGGCCTCTACCATAGCAATATGGCTCAATCAATATACTTGTATTGGGGCCCCTACCATGGGACTGTGGGGTCCATCAGTGTGTTGGGGCATCTACCATAGCAATATGGCTCTATCAATATACATGTATTTGGGGCCTCTACCATGGGAATGTGGGGTTCTTTAGTGTATTGGGGCCTCTACCATAGCAATATGGCTCTATCAATATACATGTATTGGGGCGTCTTCCATGGAAATGTGGAGTCCATCAGTGTATGGGGGCCTCTACATGGGAATGTGGGGTCCATTAAAAATGTATTGGGGCCTCTACCACAGAAATGTAGAGTATCAGTGAGAGTACATGTCTCCCCACATAAATGTAGGATTCATCAATGTACTGGAGGACTTATCATATTGGCGCTCTCATAAGACCAGTAGGTGGCGCTGAACTCCTGTCTACCAAAGACCTGATCAACTCTGTCAGGGTAATTTTACCTTTAGAGTCCTACTGAGTAGTGCATCAATAATTTTTTGATTTAATTTAAATTTGAGACACGTTAGAAAAAATGAGTTACGAGGCATGATTACTGCAGTGTTTGTAGTCTATAGTTATAATGTCATCAGAGTGAAGTTTATTACTGTTGTTATTATTGGCTGAATATAAAGTTCTGTTTTCATTTTATGTTACTTTGAAGTTGGCCATTTTTTACCCTAATGCCATTTCTCTAGAACACAAATAGGCAGTATCGACTTCATATTCGTCATTCGGGGAAAGGACATATGTGGTGCAAATGACTGTTATTCACTGTGATTGTTTGTTTGCAGGCGATTGTATTGTGTTTTCGTCTGCATTTCAACAAGGATCTGACCACTATGAACACAGCTGCGGCCACTGTCAGACAGTTGGTCAGTATGGTATTTGAGCGGGTTGTTACAGAGGACAGGGTACCCTCACAAGGTAAGCATGCCCTCACGAGGTAGGCACACTCCTCACAAGGTGGCAGGCTTATTTGGTCTATACCTTATTAAAGCCATGGTCAACAGTCAAACTTAATGTTCACTAGGTGGCGCTAATGTACAGTGCCTGTTCTTTTTATCATCATTGAGAGCTGAGTGCTAAAAGGAAGAAAACCTTGTGTCTTTATCAGCTGAACATGTTGCGAGCTGAAAATTATTCCCAACCGTGTAGACATTCCTGGATATCAGTCCCACATGACCTGGGTGTTCATGGGATATCGGTGCCATGTGACCAGGGTGTGCATGGGATATCAGTCCCACATGACCTTGGTGTTCATGGGATATCGGTGCCATTTGACCAGTGTGTTCATGGGATATCAGTGCCATGTGACCAGGGTGTTCATGGGATATCAGTCCCACATGACCTGGGTGTTCATGGGATGGGTGTTCATGGGATGGGTGTTCATGGGATATCAGTCTAACATGATTCGGATGATCGTGGGATATCAGTGCCTCATGACCCGGGTGTTCATGGGATATCAGTGCCACTGTACCTTGGTGCATACATTTCTACATTCTTCACCATAGGTTCTCTTTTGCTCTCAGTGAATCATTTGTTCTTCACTAGACACTTGTTTGTTCTTGCGAGAAACGATTAGTACCAGTCTTGGCATCTTATGAAGTATTTATTACAGATTCAGTAACAACATTTTACCTGTTGTAGATTTGACTGTCTATGTTCATACTCATTGATCATGTTCGTTATAGTTCATGCAGTAATGTAAGTAAATGTAAGAAATTACAGATTCTTGAACCTTTTTTAAATGTCATGTTATAGTGTTGTGTTAGTTTTGATACATCACCCAGCCACACGTGCTGTTATGAGTGTCTATATGTCTTTATAGAGCCTCTAGGAGACTATTCCTTGGATGAGTGTAAGACAGCAGGCAGACATCCCCCCAAGTCACTCCGTCCGTGTGCTTCTGACGGCTTCCTGTTATTCCAAGTAAGTGACCACCACTATGCTCTAGCTCTCACGTATTGCTACTTTAAGTGTTGTGGTTGAAGCACATGGTTCATATCTCCTGATGTGGATGGTAGACTTAGTCACTCTAAAATAAAACGAGGGACTTACTCTACTTTGACTTGTATTGGTAGGTAAACTGCAGAGACAAAATGAAATTACTAAGTACATTTCCAGTACATTATTGGTAAAGAACGCTTGCACTAGTAACTCATTAATTATGTTCGAATATAATAATAATAATTATGTTAGAATATTATACAATAAACGTGAAACGCTATTTTGTATACTTTATCGCACAAACAGTAAGCTACAAACTATTAGTTAAGGTAAACTTAAGTTGGTATGATCCCTTTATAAGATAATCAGTTGAGGTGTGACTCGACACCTCAAACCCCCGAGATAAGCGTGACGTTCAAATCTCCCGCTTAATCCTTAAATATCAATACACGCCATCTTGCAGTCATACAGGAAACTAACACTCTGACGATCAACACACAGATTGAGTAAATCTGCAGTAACAGTGTGTTGAAGTCTGCTTCATGGGGAGCTAGTTGTCCTTGTTTGAAGCTTCCAACTGAGACAGTAAATGTAAGGGTCACAGGTCGTACATTGGGTTTCCTGTCGTAAGTGGACCTTCAGGAGACGGTGTGGCCTTGTGGGATACATGTCCGTTTCCTTTACGCAAGGTCGTGGGTTCGAGTCCCTCTGGGACACTCTGTTAGACCCTTGAGTCAGGTCTCTTGCTCATCAGCTCAGTTTTGTCTATATATCAATAAGGCATGAAATTATTAAAGCATGAAAATGATTCCAGGTGATCAGTACAGTGCACCCACCTGAGTTGCTTGCGCACGTCGGGTATAACGTGTACTAGACCGCCTGCAATTATTTTTATATTAAAGTGGACCTTCACTGGTTAGCACACATAGTGCAATAAGGCAGCAATATTGATGTCGACTTGAAGCTTAAATTGATCAAGTTTGTGGCCAAAAATTAATCCTTCATTACCGTGCCCACGTTGCACAGTGTAGTGTTGTAACTGCTAAGTATCGAGTCTAATAAGCATTAGGTTAATACCCTGGCCTTGTCTTGACAGGACCTTTGTCAACTGGTGAACGCTGACAACCCCTACTGGCTTGTGGGTATGACTGAGATGACACGCACTTTTGGTCTGGAGCTTCTGGAGAATGTCCTGGTCACGTTCCCTCAGCTGTTTCTACAGGTAACTCTCCTGGTCACCTGAACAAGTCCTTAATAAGTCTTGGGGAAATCCTTCTTGAATTATAAGGACTGTCGAATGAAAAGTTCCCAAGTACTCTTTCCATCAAATAACCGCCCAGCTTTTGTGATTTAGTCCAGAATTATGGTAAAAGTTCTTTAGTTTGGGATGTCTCTAGAATTTGGGACATGGAAACTACAGCAAAAATTGAATTTCTTGATTCTGTAACTTGAGACAAGGGCGATTTTGGTGTTTGCCATATTTCTCAAATTTTGGACAATGTGTTTTCTATCTAGAAAGTGGGTAATTTTTCCGTATTTCCAATGATTCTTGAATTTGCGATGGCCGATTTTGGCTATTTCTAGAATTTGGCACGAACTCCAACCTTGAGCAAAGTAATCGATTTTTGACTGTGACCCAAACTGGAGAATATTGACTGTACTACTCAAGTTAAATACTAAACTTTACAATGACTCATGAGTTATGATACATACTAGAAAAATGATTTTAGTGGCCATTATTGCATGTAATTGAATAAGTACATGTTTGCTTCTAGCATCCCGAGTACAGTTTTTTACTGAAAGAGCGAGTGTGCCCCCTGGTGATCAAGCTGTTCTCTCCGAGCATCAAGCACCGTCAAGGACTACCCTTGCCTTCTAGCTCAGCCCCCTTGGAGAAACCGTATTTCCCAATTGTGATGAGACTGCTGCGTATTGTGTCAGTGCTCATCAAGAATTACTACGTGTTACTGGTTAGTGGTCATCAAGTATTGCTACGTGTTATTGGTCATCGATTAAGATATTGCCTTGCAAGCTGACACACATATCAAAAGCATTCTGTTTCCAAACTCCAAAGTTATGGTGTAGTCTTACTAGGGTGTCTGTTACGGATTGAAAACCTCTCTCAGTTTCTGAATGAGTGAAACTGTAATGTTGATATTATATTCATTGGATGTATATCTCTGGCTGACAAATGAAGCAAAATGAAGTCATAAACCAATGATAGTCAAGTTAGATTAGTGTTACTGGTAACTATTGATTATTTTGTTGTATTTCAATGGCAATGTTGCAAGTTTTTGTGCCTCCGAAAGCATATGCAGTCTCACTATAAATAATTTGAAGTTTTCGCTTATCTTCCAGGTGACGGAGTGTGAGATCTTTCTGTCTCTTCTTGTCAAGTTTCTTGATGCTGAGAAGCCTTTATGGGAGAGAGCGTTGGCCTTAGAGGTGTTGCACAGGCTGTCTATACAACAACAGCTGATCAGGTAGACTGCTCCACTTGGGGTGTGTTCAATAGAGCAAGTGGCTCAGGTAGTCTTGTCCACTTGGGGTGTGGTCAGTAGAGCAAGTGGCTCAGGTAGTCTTGTCCACTTGGGGTGTGGTCAATAGAGCAAGTGGCTCAGGTAGTCTTGTCCACTTGGGGTGTGGTCAATAGAGCGAGTAGCTCAGGTAGACATCTCCACTAGGGGTGTGGTCAACAGACTGAGTAGCTCAGGTAGACATTTCCACTAGGAGTATGTTCATTAGAGCAAGTGGCTCAGGTAGTCTTGTCCACTTGGGATGTGGTCAATAAAATGAGTAGCTCAGGTAGACATCTCCACTTGGGTTGTATTCAAAAGAGTGAGTGGCTCGGGTGGACTTTTCAACTAGGGGTGCTTTCCATAGACGGAGTTTTTGCGAGTTGGGGGCAAGATAACACAAGGTCACACAATGTACTGATCAATCTTGCATCAAACAATTGAAGTCCACTTGTTCAATGTCTCCCCTCACTTTACTTATGACACAACGTACTACACATTTGTTACAGAAGTTTTTGTCAAAGTTATGACATGAAGACTCACTCCACCAAGATATTCCGGGACATTGTGAATGCTGTCGGTACTTTTATACAGAGTCAATTTCTAAGTCCTCCTGTACAGAGACAAGACAGTAAGTAAACTCTGTGTGTGTGTGCGTGCGTGCGTGCGTGTGTGTGTGTGTGAGCAGTGCCCTCTGTGGTGAGTTCATGCGGCCCATGCCCCCTGGTGATAATCAAAATAGTCTTGCCTGAGTCATGTTAAAACATGTTAAACAAGCACTGTTATACCACATACATCTTGATTTGCCTGTGTAATAACTATGTCAAGTGTCCGAGTAATAACTATGTCAAGTGTCCGAGTAATAACCCAAAAGGTTATTGTACTGTCACGTGACATGGTCAGTGCACAGGAAGGAAAGCAGAGTCGGTGATCAAATGTGGGTTAAATCTTTACTATGTTGTATTATTAAGCACATGGATGATATTAACCTCAGTTGCTGTAACAAGAAAGTGAAAATACTTGGTACTGCGATGTCAGCTAATAACATCACCCAAATAAAACATGTAATTTCGCATAATACACTTAAAATGCTAGAAGTATTAAAATGCATAGTCATACTACATGTAATTTTCAAAAATACTTTTTTGAGCCCAAATTCCTGCTACACCTGGCTGCCTATATAACGAGTTCATGGCTGTGGGTAAAACATGTCTTATCAGGACAATGTAGTAGTTGTATATAGCAGTGTACTAGTTGTGTGTAGCGGTGTACTAGTTGTACAATGCAGTGCACTAGTTGTACATAGCAGTGCACTAGTCGTACATAGCAGTGCACTAGTTGTACATAGCAGTGCACTAGCTGTACATAGCAGTGCACTGGTCGTACATAGCAGTGTATTAGTTGTACATAGCAGTGTACTAGTCGTACATAGCAGTGCACTAGTTGTACATAGCAGTGCACTAGCCGTACATAGCAGTGCACTAGTTGTACATAGCAGTGCACTAGCTGTACATAGCAGTGCACTAGTTGTACATAGCAGTGCACTAGCTGTACATAGCAGTGTACTAGTTGTACATAGCAGTGCACTAGTTGTACATAGCAGTGCACTAGATGTACATAACAGTGTATTAGTTGTAAATAGCAGTGTACTAGTTGTACATAGCAGTGCACTAGTTGTACATAGCAGTGCACTAGTCGTACATAGCAGTGCACTAGTTGTACATAGCAGTGCACTAGCTGTACATAGCAGTGCACTAGTTGTACATAACAGTGTGTTAGTTGTAAATAGCAGTGTACTAGTTGTACATAGCAGTGCACTAGTTGTACATAGCAGTGCACTAGTCGTACATAGCAGTGTATTAGTCGTACATAGCAGTGCACTAGTTGTACATAACAGTGCACTAGTTATACATAGCAGTGCACTAGTTGTACATAACAGTGTATTAGTTGTACATAGCAGTGCACTAGTTGTACATAACAGTGCACTAGTTATACATAGCAGTGCACTAGTTGTACATAACAGTGTATTAGTTGTACATAGCAGTGTACTAGTTGTACATACAGTGTCCTAGTTGTACATAGCAGTGCACTAGTCGAACATAGCAGTGCACTAGCCGTACATAGCAGTCCACTAGTCGTACATAGCAGTGTATTAGTCGTACATAGTAGTGTACTAGTTGTACATAGCAGTGCACTAGTTGCACATAACAGTGCACTAGTTCTACATAGCAGTGCACTAGTTGTACATAGCAGTCCACTAGTTGTACATAGCAGTCCACTAGTTGTACATAGCAGTCCACTAGTCGTACATAGCAGTGCACAAGCCGTACATAGCAGTGCACTAGCCGTACATAGCAGTGCACTAGCCGTACATAGCAGTGCACTAGCCGTACATAGCAGCGCACTAGCTGTACATAGCTGTGTACTAGCTGTACATAGCAGTGTACTAGTTGTACATACAGTGTACTAGTTGTGCATGCAGTGTACTACCTAATACATAGCTTTGCACCTATTTTCGATAGTTGATGGCTGAGCAAAAGATAGAGAACAGTGAAAATTTTATAAAAAATACTAATATTTAAGAATGTATATTAGTTCATTGATAAGATGTGGTTTCCAAATAATGTACATGCTCCAGTTTTCTTTTGTTGTTTTATTTTTACTGAAGTATGTGAAAAAGACCTTTTATCAACATGGACTGCCAACCTAAATGAGAAACTTGTATTTTGTTTCACTGAATAAGATAATAAGAAGATTTGTTACTCAGTAGTTAGGTATTTTTAGACATTGGTGTCCATTTTTACCTGAATTATGTAGTTCAGCAGAGCAATGCAGTCATAACTTCACGTATGTCTCATTCTGAAAATGTTCCCCTTGTTTCAGGCACAAGGACACCCGACACTCAAGGCACCCCACCGGCCCTGGTCGGGGGCCTCCCCGTGGGGGGTGGCATAACGCCCCAGCCTGCCTTTGTCTACAGGGGTGTGTGGATACCACTGATATTTAATATACCGCAAGGCACAATAAAGCCTTATTTGTAAGTGACAACACTCATATTTGGTATTATTATAGCTTATGGTACAATTATAATGTCTTATTTGTAAGTGACAACACTCATATTTGGTATTATTATAGCTTATGGTACAATTATAATGTCTTAGTTGTAAGTGATTGTAGTCTATTCTGACTTAAGTATATCAAACTAGCAGTGTAAGTGTACATGGGAATATTGCGCTCCTGCTCACATTTCGGTGTCAGAGTACTACGTATTCTTGCACACAAACCACATGAGTGTTCTTGTGAACAAAGGCTTGTAAAATGCACTTGTCTGTCTGTAAGAAACTGAGGATCATTGTAGAAGAAAATCCGTTTTTAATCTGTGTTTCAAAATGGAATTGTGTTCATGAGAATGGAAAGCTCAGCATGCGGTTCATGTGAAGGAAAGGCTGGTTATCTGTAATTTGTTCATTTGACATTGCGATTTCCATGAGAACAGAAAAATCATGTAGTTGTGCTGATTCAAATTTCTTTGATTTTATCCAAGACTAAGCGATTCTACTGATATTTTACTGTCATTTACTGTAGTTGTTAACTGATGTTCACTAATATTATCTTAACCGCAGACACTACGTTTTGGTTTTGAGACATTAATTACAAACTGCGCTAATACCGTCGCTACCACTAAGCTTCACATTGTGGTTGTCAAGTTGTTCATGTGACGTTTATTTTGGTAAGGTTCTTGTTAGAGGACATTGTTTATTCACAGCCTGGAGATGTTGGATAAGGTTGAACCACCTACAGTTCCTGAGGGTTATGGCACCACCGTAGCATTCCATTGTCTTCTTGATATTGTCAAGAGTGTGGAGACACTCATTACTGATATGTCGGAAAAAGCCGATGACAAAACTTTTTCACCTGCACAAGGTAAGAATATCATTGCTTTATAGACTTCTCTCATTTTGCTTTTCTCTTGTAACAGAAAATTTATCAAACATTTTATGTTCATAACATAGGCAAGCGCAAAATATTTACAATTAAAAACAAAGTTTAGAAGTCTGGTAAAAGTTGCTATTATAGTTGTGACCCATGTTGTTAGATCCCACTCTCTCTCAAATGTGACGGGCAGAATTAAATTTTTTGTTTACGTTTTGCCATCAGTTACAACTTTTGTTGTTAAATTTTATTATTTATTCATAAAAATCTGTCTTGAGTATCGTTTTTAACGAGGATATCCACAATGATAAAATCTGCTTCTTAATATTCACCAACTTGAAATACATGCCATACTGTGAAATAATTAAAAGCTTAATTTCAACGGAATTTTGTTATAATTTTAGATGTATTTGGCTAACCAGGTAGTCCTAGCAAAACCTTAGTAAGAAAATTTGAGTTTGATCACGCAAATGTAGGGCTGTCTAATGAATTGTGAAGCTGCATTTTCATGCAATTTTGCATCACTGCGAGATCCCACCACAAACATAAAAGGCAGATAACAGTTGTATTGAATAGGGGTCTGAATAGGACACCATTGCATGCGAGTGTTATTCGCAGCTGTTTGAATTAAAAGGTGATTCTCTTGGTGCCAATACGCCTAACAGTTTGTTACATTTGGCAATTTATGGCACTAGTTGGCTCAGAGCGATGCTCTTAACATACTGTAGGAACCAAATTTACTGGATCGTTTAAGATAGGCTTTAAAGTGAAAATGTTAACGTTGCTGAATTGTTGTTTATTTAACATTTTTTAATTTTCTTGGAATTGAAACTAGACGATGTTTTCACAAAGTTTTGTATTTTGTCTACTAACACATTGAGGTCTGTGGCATTTGATTAGTAACTTAATTTTCCACAATGAATGTTAGAGATTGCAACCAATGGCATTGGGTTTTTTGTACCAGATCAAAGCTCACGATTTGTTCCAATGTTTAACACCTAAACAACATTTTGGAAGTGTTATGTTCTTATTTGCCAACTGCGGGTATACCCAACAATTTTGAAATATAAGGAATGAAGCTGACTTCAATGTACATAGAATGGATGTCTGAGTTAGCCCTATAAACATGTTGCCGACGTTCTTTGGTTATGCCCAAAGAGTTGATGCCTTCAAAAGTGCCGGATATTTGGCCGTCCAGTTTCATAGTGAATGTGCTGCATTTGTTACAGATGACCGCGGTCTGTGTGAACAGTTAATAGACTCGTCTTGGTGTGGAGTATTGGCAGCTTTCTCACTCCTTCTGGATGCCAGGTAACACTTACCTCTCACTAGTTCTGGATGAAGATATTGAGCGTTTCGATAAAAGTGGGTTCATTGATCGGTGTCGTAGTTACATCTCTCCTGAAGTTGGTATATTTTGTCTTGTAGTGGGTGATTTTGTCTTGACGTAATTGTCTTTGCATATGTGTTAATCAAATGCGATTCTTATTGTTATTTTGTTGAGCAATTTCACATAATGTTAAATTGAAGTAATTGTACTTCACCCTGTTTAACTGTCAATGTTGAATTCTTATGGAAGCAGTTGGGGTCTGATTACTGTTAAGTCCCCTAGATGCAAATTTTTATGTTTGAATATCTTTAGAATTCCTTGACAGATTTTCATGGAACATGGTGGTAATTGCACCTCTTTTGGATGAATTTGATGTATTGTATGGCATCTAGTGACCGTGTTTATTATTTTTGAGCATGATTTTTGGCATCTGCCTCTCCTATTGGCCAAATCACACTTAGGATCAGTATGCATTATGTGTTCTTACTTGGAAGTGCATGGCTGGTGATAAATTTCGAGCTGTGGCGCCCTCGTGTGGCAATATTATTTTTTTGCCCATAGCTCAATACAAGAAGCAAAAAACACAAAGTAAATTTATGGCGCCTGTCTGAGTGCCGAGGTATTGCACATGGTGTCGCCCAGGGATCCATCCTGGGACTTTTGCTGTTTTTGCCTTTTATAAATGATCTTTTTTTAGTCTGCGATAACACAGTTGAAATGTATGCAGGCGATACTACTTTGTCAGTAGCGGCAAACTCACTGGGCACTGCAAAAAATAGACTTCAGTCTGATTTGGATAAAGTTGCTACCTGGTGTGTTGATTACAAACTGGTAATTAATACTGAAAAAAGCAACGAACGGCATAGTAAAAGTGACCTTGAACTTAATCTGGCTATTTCGGGTGTGCGGCTCAAACAGGTTGACAGTGAAAACTTATTGGGTATCACTGTTGACAAGACTCTCGGCTGGTCTAATCATATTATTGGGTCTGTGTCCAAAATTAGACAGCGTCTTGGTCTTCTCTGGCGTATATCACCATCTCTTCCCACAGAAGGGCGTCTGAAATATTTCAGCGCCTGTGTGTTTCCTCTCTTCATTTGTTGTTAGTACTGTATGGTCAGGATGCAATGCAAAATTGGTTTCCTGTCTATTAAAGGCTCAGAAGCATGGTGCCTTTTGACACTCCATCAGTTCATGATCTTTAACAGACTGGGATGGCTTCCCGTTGACAAATATTTTATGTATAGGCGTATGATGCATAAGTGTTTTCACAATGTTCCTACTTATTTATCTCGTAATTCTATTATTACTCGTTCAAAACAGCCACCAAATCAGGACCAGATTTTCTTCCTAAAACAGTTTTGTTGTGCCTAGACACAGAACTTGCTTGTACTCTAAGTGCTTGTTTATTCAAGCCACAGTGGAACGAATAGTCTAAAGGAGACTGATGGTTATAACTTGAGACAAATATTCACCAGTTACTGTGGATGTGGACGAAATGCAGCTTTAAATGTCACTTTCCTCCACAGCGGTGTTAAACTAAAATTTCTTTCGTTATTTAATTTCGCCCATTTCTTGCAGCACTGATGAAACTGCGACGGAGTCTGTTCTCAAGTCTCAGCAGGTGTACGCCAGTTTGTGTGGTAAACTGGACATGATGACCCCCCGCGATGCTTTCATCACTTCACTGTGCAAAGCATCATTACCACCTCACTATGCACTGACAGTACTTAACCTACAGACGAATAATCCAGCCTACCACAGAGGTACGACAGGTTGGCTAGGATCTTGTAAATTACCGTTTTATCCCAAATTTGTGCGTACATGTTTATCGTGGAATATTGGGATGAGAGAAGGAATAGCTAATCATGAACATTTTTACTCTTTAAATACTCTGCATTCATAAATTGTCTAAAATATCTACTTAAAGGCTTTCTTACGGTAGTTTTTGTTAGAACATATTTTCACCATCAGAAAATTTGTGACGTCCAATTGTTCTACCTTGTGACTCTGTCTAGTGTTTAGCCATGGAACCTGTCATATTGTTTTTCTACTTTCTAATTAAGCCAGCACTCAATGTCATGAGTAAGAGTAATTTAGTGACTAAAAATACCTACGCTATCAGTACAGGTTCTAATTTTGATTGTATGCGTTTAGCCCCGTCACAGGGTCACTCTAGGCAGTCTAGTCAAGACATGCATGCCCGCGCGAGTCAGGACAGCTTGGATGCTGTGGAGCGAAGTCAGGTGGTCGCTGTTGGAACAGCACTGCCCACTGCGGCGCTACCTGTGGGCAGTCAGCAAGGACCTGTTATGGTTTGTAAACAGTCTCTTCATTTCCGCCTGTCTAACGATGGCATGGAAGGCCAAGTCTATTGTTCAAATTTTACCATTACTTGTAGTCGGTGGGCCAGATCTCATAGCGTTCATCCTTGTGAGTACTTTGGGGGGGCAACCTAGTTTTTTCTATGTGGCTAAATAATATACCTATAAATCAAATTCCAAAAAGTTTCCACGTCTACACTTGCACATTTTTTTAAAAAAAAGGTGTTTTTGTTTCACAAAATATGATGCACATTCCTGCCACTTGATGGCGCTTTTCTATTGAATTGACCAATCAGAGAGCCAGATTGTATTGTTGTGCTTAGTTACTTCAATATGGCTGCTCCCATGGAGTGTGATGCCTGTATAATCCAAGGTTTATCAAACAGCACAAAATTGTGATGTCAAAGCCTAAAGAAGCTTAAGAAAGCTTCCTGACGAAAGCTGATTGACTGTGGAACTCTGTAGATCAGTAGATCAAAAAGAAGAAGAGGTGTCACAAACGTTTGTGCAGAAAACAGCTGCATGTCCTGGTAGCCTACACAGTATACTGCTGAGTGCTGTAGACTAGAAGACCAAGTGTCAGACCAAAAAATTGAAAGGACATAGAACGGCATAGCAATGTTTCGAGGCACCAACAGTAGTACTAAAGCTGAAGTTGCTGAAAGTGATACAGATGTTATCCAAGATTTCCCAAGAAAATCAATTATACTTCCAAAATCTGAAACACCCAATTAACCTGAACAAGACGGAACATTCTGAAACATGAGTGCATCATTTGTTAGCTGGAAAATACATTATGGGCCACATTTCAAGAAAGAGACAGAAGAATAGCTTTTAAAAACAGGTACGTGCTTTTGAAAAATACATCTTGGTGTTTTCCATGTGTGTTTCAGTATTATCGCCAGCTTTGTTTTTTAACTTGTTCAGCCCCTTGGTTGCCTAGGCCTTAGACAATACTGCTGACCCAGTAGAGACAATGATCATTCCATAGGTACTCCATATGCCGGATACTTTTCGGCAAGTTATGTTCCTATAAGTTTAGAAGTACCGCGTAGAGAGATGCCTCTGAGGAGGTCATTAATGTTTTCATTTGTTCCCAGTTTAAACAAATACTCCTGCAATCCTGTTTTTCGAACACTCCATTCACTTGCCACATCGACACTGCTTGCGCTAAGGGATAATCCTATGGCGTTATACTGTGGGTGTGATTTTAAAGCACTTTAAGTCAAAAATTTTTGAGAAGGTTAAATG
>NMRA01000486.1:48741-120236 GCA_002633005.1 Phoronis australis
AAAACTGTTGTTTTTACAAATATAAGTTTACTAAGCTCTTTGGTGATTATTAGGTAACTTCAAACTCAAATTTCTCAAAAATGTGCAACTTTATATGTGGGAACTTTTTAGATTTTGAAAACACTCTAATAAATGAATTAAAAAACACCAAAATAAAATTGCCCCCCTAAAGTACTCACAAAAACCATTTTCTAGAGGCCCTACAAAATCTGGCCCACCGACTATTGCTGATTTCTGCCAGAATAACTTTTTACCTGCTAACTCGATTCACAATCTTATTTTGTGGTGAACAAGATTTTTTGTTACTGTCACTACCTTGGAGCAGATTTTAAAATAACGTTTTTAGTATAAATTGTAAATTAAACTTTTTAACTTTTTTAATGGTCAAAAATCTGATTATTTTCTTATTATTTTGTAATATGAACCTGGCTGTGTAATTTTATATGTTGTACCATGGAAATAGGCAAGCTTTATGTCACATTGACCTTTGACCTTACAGCTTACTGCTAAGAACATTCAGTGCATGCGGGCTATATTGAGTGTGGCCCATTGTCATGGAGGCATTCTGGGAACAGCCTGGCATATGGTAGTCACTACACTACAGGTAAGGACACCTGGTGGTAATTTCTACTATATTGAGCATAGCCTGTTGTCATGAACAAGTATATTAAGCGCAGCTTAGCATGTGGTGGTCACTGCACTACAGGTAAGGACACCTGGTGGTCATTTCTACTGTATCGAGCATAGCCTGTTGTCATGAACAAGTATATTAAGCGCAGCTTAGCATGTGGTGGTCACTGCACTACAGGTAAGGACCCCTGGTGGTCATTTCTAGTACCCGGTGCATACTCACCATTGTCAACTTATAAGCTAGAAGAATTGTCATTCACTAAAACCTAAGCCCTGGGCCAACTGTCGCTGTGTACATTGGGCTGATAGTCCTTACAGCCTGTTCAAGCCATGTTCATAATTTAGCTCTTGCAAAGCATGGATTTGTAGCTGGAGTCAGAACGATGACCATCTAGAAGTGTCATAATTAGTTTTAAATATAAAAGAAAATCTTGTCTGCTTTAGCTTTTGCAGACTTTCCATTAAATTCGAGAAATAAAGTGCTACACGTTATAAATAAATTACGCGACCACAAATTATTTGTATGCAAGTTGCATCCTAGCTGAGCACAAAGATAACAATTAGCCTAAAGTTAAGGATATCTCAAACCTTATTCACAAAAATTGTCAATTTTTACAATATTTCATGTGTCTAGCAAAATACCTTATCTTCATTCTCGGGGAACTTACAAAATATATGCTGTGTAGAAAAAAAAATTTAGAACCACCTTGGAACCGCACAACCGCATGGATATGTGTTTACTACTTATCCAAGGTCAAAGGTTACAGGGCGGTCACTCAAATCAAATCTCCCACCAGGTACAGAGCAGCTTCGTATGTACCCTTCGTTCTTTCATTCACCGAGTCGCTGTATTAGAGTCAACGAGGTGTACTTATGATAGAACGGTGCCGGGGAAAACAAAGACAAAACAGTTTTGATCCTAAGGGAGTTGTACGTGCATGCGACTGTTGTGAACGAATGCTACAAGTCGCCTCATGCCATCTGTGGTCATGAACATAACACAAGTTGTGAAATGAGATAAATCTTCACCCAAATTCAGTGTTTCGATCTCATGCAAACGACATGCTTTGACTACCGACTCGATTTTTGTTATCCTTTTCATACTTGGTTTTGTATCAGTCTCCCGGCACGTGATGTGTACAGACTGTGTTAATAACAATGAACTGTGACCTATTTTAAGTAGGTCAAGTAACAGTAACAGTTGGTCTTACCTCGTGGCTGAGGACGGTACGTTTTAATGATAATTAAGTTAATTGCGCACTGTAAATTCGAGTGAATGTTGAAATAGCTAACATATTTAAGGCTTGTATAGGTTATATGTACCAAGAACAAGTTTTCACCAAATAATTAACCAAAGACTTTGAGATTGTCACTCGTCCCAGTTTAATCGGCTTTTTCTTGGCTTCTGCAGATCGACTTTATTTGAACTTAGGAACACGAGTTGTTGAAAATAGCTTGGTGGAATTTGCTGAAACTTTACAAACTTGATATTTATTCATCAATCTCAAAAACGCTTTTAGGATTTTCGCTAAAAAGGCCTAGTTTTTGCATAATGTAACAAAGACGAATACGACTTCTATTTTTGACAAAAATTCCTTACGTTTTGCGATTTGATTTGTCATAGAAACCAAACGAAAGGACTAATTGAAAATTCCTAACAGCGTTTTGAGGTAACTGGTGAAGTTTTCGTTTAAAAAAGGTTTCATTAAAATTGACCGAGTGGTTATTTTACTGTGAATATACCTTTCTTAAAAATAAAATTTTGACTTAAAAAATGTGTTAACATAATACAAAACATATTTTGATATTCCCTGATCTCTCAGAAAATAATACTTTTACTAGTTAACAATGAAAGCTTATTTTGTTAAATATACTAGTAAGAATGGAAGCCACTAAGTAAGGTTTGAGGAAACCTTAAGTGACTTGTTACTCTGAGGTAACCTTAAGTGACTTGTTACTCTGAGGTAACCTTAACTGACTTGTTACTCTGAGGTAACCTTAACTGACTTGTTACTCTGAGGAAACCTTAACTGACTTGTTACTCTGAGGTAACCTTAAGTGACTTGTTACTCTGAGGTAACCTTAAGTGACTTGTTACTCTGAGGTAACCTTAACTGACTTGTTACTCTGAGGTAACCTTAACTGACTTGTTACTCTGAGGTAACCTTAACTGACTTCTTACTCTGAGGTAACCTTAACTGACTTCTTACTCTGTTTCAAAGCTGTGATCCATGTTTCTAAGGAGGTGCAATTGGCCCAACATTTCTGTCGTGGTTTCATTTTTGATATTGCATTGTGGGCCTTTCATGCTTGCTGGGTTGCATGCAGAGAATGATGAATTGTGTATCTTTCCATCATGTGACATGATGGTTGGAAATTTCTTGTGATCTGAAGATCATAACTTCCCATAATTCATTTTGCATAAAATGCTTCCTTCTTTCTGTAAAAATGTTAATTGGTGTTTGTGTGTTTTAAGTCATCCCGTATTATAGCTTCAATGGGTGTACCTGATTATTCCAGCATCTGGTGTGGATCCTTGGCCTTAAGCCGTCTGCTGGAGGCAGTCTCAAGGCAGGTAAACAGGCATCAGACAGTCCTAACGCCGTCATCACCACTGCAGCCATGGCTGATCTACCGGTACTCTCTGCAATGTTGTCCAGGCTGTTTGAGAGTTCTCAGTAAGTCCACGAAACATAGTCACCACACGTGTAACATGCTTCTATGCTAAATATGGTTAGATCTGTTTCACTGTCTTTACAGTAGGTGGCACTCAGGACTGCTCTGGCTCTCTGAACTTTTTTAAGACTTAAGTGAAGGAATAATAACAGATAACATGGGACTGGTGCTCTTATCGCCCTCTGTTGTTGACTAGAAACAAAACTTATTTGAGCCAAATACTTCCACTGCATAAGTAAAATGTCCCGCCTTGATTGACTGTTACCACAAATCAAAAGACATGTTAAACGAGCCATGCTTATAAGGGCAGGTAATTAAAGTTTCGAATCTTAAAAATGGGACTGTCCAATGAACTTGCTCAGATTTTGCCCGTAGTACAGTAGACGCCAAAAGCACTCAGACAAAATGACTCAGATTCCCCATCATGACAGCTGGGTGGAAGCCAAATTCATCAAGAGAATAGTCTCCCCTGATGACTGAGAATGAAGGGAAATTTTCTGAACAATTAGAAGGTGGCTAAGTCATTCTGTAGGTATAGTATTGCCACTTTAATCGTCATTATCAGTCATTTTTGGTGTCAACAGAATTAGCCGTCATGATGGCAAAACGTTATTGAGTTTAATTACTTTGTC
The DNA here is from genome assembly GCA_002633005.1 of Phoronis australis. NCBI lineage: Eukaryota > Metazoa > Phoronida > Phoronidae > Phoronis > Phoronis australis. Next base: position 52,680 of record NMRA01000486.1, read on the forward strand.
CTGTTCTGCTCTGCGTTTGCTAAAATTACAAATTTTGAAGCCTTACTTTATTGCTACATATGCTCAGTACTCTGTCAAGCGTTGCTTGATTACAGCCTTACTCCATTGCTACATATGCTCAGTACTCTGTCAAGCGTTGCTTGATTACAGCTGTACATTTGTTTGTTAATCAATGTTATCCCTGTGACAAAACTTTCCACTTAAAATACTTGTGTTTGCTATGAGCAACCTGTTGAAGTCCACTTTTCCACCTTGTTTTGGCGTGACTTAAAGACTGTTTACATTCATCTTGTTAATGCAGGTACCTTGATGATGTTGCCCTGCACCACCTGATTGATGCCTTGTGTAAACTGTCAGCAGAGTCCATGGAGATTGCATACACCAATAGGGTAAGGCAGTGTGGCTAGGCAAAGCAGGTCTGGGACAAGGCGGGTCTGGGGCAAGGTAGGCCTGGGGTGAGGCAGACCTGGGGCGAGGCAGGCCTGAGGTGAGACAGGCCTGGGGTGAGGCAGGCCTAGGGAGAGGCTGGTCTGTGGAAAGGCAGGTCTGGGGAGAGTCCGGTCTGGGGCAAGCCAGGTCTGGGGTGAGGCAGGCCTGTGGTGAGGCAGGTCTGGGGAGAGACGGGCTGGGGGCGAGGCGGGTCTGTGGCTTCACTTGAACAAAACTCTTTGCTAGCAGACAAAAACTTAATCAAGTACATGTTTTTGAAGCTGTCAAGGTTCATTAAATCCATCGACATCTGTTTCGTTCTATCGAAATTCTAATACATTCGTTTAGGTAATGAATTGGTTTGCCTCAACATCTTTCAGCAAATCAGGGCTCAACATTAACTTTTTAAGCCACTTGCCCTTCGGGCAAGTATTTGAAATTTTTACTTGCCCGAACAACGAATTCACTTGCCCCAAGTACAATGCCAAATAGCACCGTGCATGTGCACATAGGTAATGTGTCACCATAGGGCTGCCTGTGCTGAGCCTCCTCTTGTGTTGTGCACGCTATATACACGAGTTGCTATTTTTTAACGATTCTTCTTATAGAACATTTATTTATAAGGTGTGTCAAAACACTAAAGAGACAAATTAGAAGAGTTTCTCCGGTATCTGAACCATTGTCACACGATCACAGGCGCCGAAATGATCTAGGGCATGAACTCTAGACACTTCTGTGTATTCATTAGTTTATAAAAGCCCTCATGCATTAAACTTGAGTTGTTGCTAACCTGAATTTCAATTTTTGCTATCCGTAAAAATCTTGCACAGTTTTGGTCATCGGTACCTTGTATTAAATTAAAATCAAATTTTAACATATAATAATGCCACATATACTTTTATTTTCAATAAATAATTACATTTTTGAAAAATAGATAGACCGCGAAAAAGTCACCCTTCAGACTTCAGAGCGGCAATCCCAAAGACCATATTCCTCTTCTTTCGGAAGTCGCCACCAGGAGCCGGGAATTCATAAGAATGTCCTTTGGAATTCCCCTGAATAAATACCAGGCCTTTTAAACTGCTGTGTTGTGTAAAAAATATGTCGTCAATCATTCACTTTTTAGCTTTTGCGCTTATCTGTATGACTTACATCCGCAGACGAACGCGGTGCTTCCAGCTGTACATGGGTAAACGCCGGCAAAAATCAAACGTCATCCCTTGTTCACTGTCTCGCAGGCCAGAAAACCTAATTTCCCATGACGGAACCCATCCCCGCACTCTTTTCGTTTCATATTATTGCTTTGATTCTTCCTGAACTCGTTTTTTAGCAACTAAACCAATGCCGTCCAGGCCTGGACGGCTTCCATGTTTAGACGTTTTGCCAGAGTGCAGACGATCAGTAGTATCACGTGACAACTTATTCAGAAACTGCAGGGCACGTTCAGAGAATCGAAAGGATTTGACCGCGAGCGTCATCTGTGCACGCTGCATCACACTCGTTCTATTTTCCTTTCGGTGCTCATTCGAAGACGGGAGTTTCTTTGACAGCCACAGGGGCTTTTTCGACGGTTTTTAGGCTTGTGTCGGGGTTCGTTACTTTGGAGCAAATGTCGAGCAGACAATCTTAGGATCTACTTGCCTATGCGGCTAGCTTTTTAACTTGCCCATCGGGCAAGTACTTTTCAAATTCCACTTGCCCGACGCAAAATCAACATGTACACGGGCAATCGGGCAACCGTTAGTGTTGAGCCCTGCAAATTGTGCTTGATGTTGTTGGGTTGTGGTCCAAAAGGTGGCGCTTTCGTAAAAGCCAATTCAAAGTCTATGTTACCTCTAACCTGAGTAGTAAGAACATAGCATACGTTTTAGTAAACCTTGTTATACATGAAATTAATCCCAGTTCGTCTACTTGCAGCTAGGAGTTAAATGTAGCCCTGAGGATGTTGTAAGCGCTATTGTTGCAATATTCTCACACATACTGCATATTCTATGGACTTGAAATTAAATCTAGTGTAATCACGTGCTTTATTGGTAATGTACGGCTACATGTCACAAAAGCTTGCATGGTCTCACTTTTCTGACTATAAACTTGCTCTATGACTTGCAGTCCAGCTAAAAGTTATTTGTATGAATAGTGACTTGTGTCTTGCGGCTTGATGATGACAAGGCTCCTAACTCATGGAATGAAATTATTGTGAAACGTGTGTGAAGACTCTCTGTGCTCGCAGGTAGTGATTAAGTAAATTGTGTCTACAGATGGTTGACCACCGTAGGTAGTCATTATATTAAGTGAAGATTATGGTGCAAAAACTGAAAGGAAATAATGGATTGGATAATTACGGTTTTTGTTTCTTTTTTTCAATAGATAGTTTATTGAGTATTATTGGTTTTTAATGTGTTCTATTTTCATTCTCACCTGGGTTAACACCTGTGATCTATACGTACTTGTCGCTAAGGTGGTCCTTGGCAGTTTGCTTGCGAAACACTCCAAATAATTTGAATTTCACAGCACTTCAAATTCTTACTGAACTCAGTGTTATAAACCATGAAGAACCACGTCTGTACCAAACTTATGTAAGACTGTTTTAGCTGTGATTGAGGGTACCCGTTGATAAAACGAGCCCAGGGCTTTAAAACCGTGGAACACTAAACTAGCAGTGCATTTTAAGTAGGGTATAATCTTATCAAAACATAGTGTTTGTTGTTCGCAAGTTCTTCCTATTTAGGAAATGAAGTTATTTGTAGATTGGGGAGTCACAAGTTATTTGTAGATTGGGAAGTCACAAGTTATTTGTAGATTGGGGAGTCACAAGTTATTTTACTTTCAGGATCAACAGTCCTATCTACAATGGGGAGTTGAATGTTTAATGGAAAATGGCTGTTTGAATGTGAAAGTTTGAAATTTCAAATTTGGGCATTGAGCTGATGATAGGGTTTAAATTGGACAAATATGGTGTGTGTTGTATTACATAATCTTTTAACATTTTTTTATTCATACTATAATATTTCAATTACTTAAAGCTAATCACTTTAATATTTTGAACTCACAATTGAAATTTAAATTAGCAAATTACTTTTATGCGGTGATGAAAAACAAATAACGTACTTTTATTTCATGCTCTGAAGAATGTAAATAATTACGTTCAGTACTCAAAAAAATAGTTGAGCGCTAATCATATACATGTAAATTTCTGGTCATGTGATACTTTTCTATCATCGCATTAAAATCCGTTCTCATGAGTGAAGATTTTGAAAAGAAAAACGTCTGTCGTTGTTGATCTTTGTCCTATGATGACGTGTACTTTCAGGAACCGTCCCTGTTTGCTGTGGCCAAACTGTTGGAGACTGGACTGGTCAATCTAGTGAGAGTGGAGGTATTGTGGAGACCAGTCACGGCTCACCTGCTGGAGGTGAGTACTGATTCACTTGACTGAGCACGTAGGGGGCAACAAAAATAGATACTAATATCGTCCCCTTGCTTCTTATTGGGATTCGTTCATTCTTGTTGACCTTTGACATTTAGCAATAAGCATTTCCGTGGACATGCCTGACAGAAGAAATGTGCTCTTGTGGTCACTGCCTTATTCCTTTTGCTTGCAATCCGTAATTGTTATCCACACTCAGACTTAACTTAGGGCAAGTTATTCCTGGAACGATTTGTTGATTGGTTTGAGTGCTGATTGGATGCTATTTAAATTAGCGCAAGTTATCTCACTTGTGATAACTTACTCCACATTATCGAGGTGGGGTAACGTGCGCTTCTTGTACTCGCTGTGTGGCCACAGAATTGGGGTAGAGCTGATTACATAACAGAATATTATCAGGTGCGATTACATAACAGAATATTATCAGATGCGATTACATAACGGAAGGTCTTTTTGTGCGCCATATTCGCATCCGCTGTTCACAGATCGACAACTTCTGCCTTACCCCAGTTATCGGATGTGTGTGTGTGTGTGTGGTGTGCGTGTGTGCGTGTGTGTGTGTGGTGTGCGTGTGTATGTGGTNGTGGCACTAGGTCAAGTTGTTCTAGGACGGGACAGTGGTTCCTTAAAATTCTCGAGTTAGGGAAAGCTAAAAATATTTTTCGTTTTGCTCAAGTTGTAAGCTTGTACCAAATTGTAGAAAGAGGCATTACGTTCGTCCCAAATTCAAGAATTTCCATAATGAATAAAACGATGAAAACGGCGTCGGTGGCCATTTTGAATGATTTTATGAACTGCCTAGTTTATTTTCATACTTCAGTGATACAAAATCCCATGCCCAATATTTGAGTAATATGGTGAACGCCAAAACTACCTATGTCCCTGTGGTCAAAATCAAACTGAATTTCTGTGTCACAAACTTTAGATACTGTCCCAAACTTGTTCCTCCTGCAATTATATAAAGATACGTGCTGCACAGATCTTTAATTAGTAAAATATGCAAAAAGGTTTTAGGGAAGATGACCTGTCTCTTCTCTCTGGCAATTAAATCCGCTGCCTTAATGTTGCGCCTGTGTTCATTTTTTTGCGTAATTATTTGCTTATGAATTAATGTCACAAGTTGAAGGCATGATGGCACTTGTGCAGCTGTGACCACAAAAAAATATTGTCAAAGTCCTCTCGCACTAAACTGGTAATTATCTCCCATTGTCATAACCAGGAAGTGAACTATTCACCTTGTGCTCATGCTCTCATGCCTACGCACGACCTCAAAGGTTTTTCAAATCTCACCAATTTTGGACGAAATTAATATCCAAGAGTAGCCCTTGGTCATCTCTGTTTTTGCAAACAGCCACAATTTTTCAAAATGTCTGGTGGTGGCTAGGGCACACAACTTGAATGTGGCTAAGGATTGGTGTGGTGCGACATCTTTGGTGAAAAAATGAGAAAACACAATTTCACTCGTCCACTTTTTCGTTTCTGAAATTGTTGAGATTCCATCTAAGTACATTTTAACTAGCAGCGCTGTCAGTTTTGATTATTTTGTTTTGCTCTGGTAACATTCCTAACCAATGCACTGGAATATATGTAACACATGTGGCCTGCTGTCAATCCATTATGGATGCAGCTGCATGCGCAGCGACCCCTAGTGGTAGTATCTTGATTCACTGATATTGTTGCTCAGTTCTAATGGTGAGAACTGTGTTGGTTACACCTATGTCCCATAGTGAGATACACATGCATGTGCTTACTCCGCACACCTAGGTGCATTTGTGCATAATTATTGGCAGGACAGCGCAGCATTGTGGTTTGTGCCTCAGTTGTGCGAGTTTTGTGTTGGCTGGCAGTCTACTAGCACTGATCTCCTGTCTCTTGCTTTCTTGCTTTCTTGTACTCGGTCTCGAGTATGTATAAGAGAATGAACCAAGCGACAATATATTAATGACATTTGTGGGTAGGAGTAGCCAGCAGTGATTAGGCTGTCTGCCTTGTTAATTGTTGTGTATGCGATCCAATGACATCACATAATGACGTCATGTGTAAGTGGAAAGTTTTCAAATTATCTGTCAATAAAGTAACGTTTGGTCGAATTGTGTACTCTTTTTTGGATTGGTTGTTCATCATGTCTGACCAAAGAATGTCATTTTGTCACAGCTCTACGGCGTCTAGAAGTAGATCAGTCTTCAAGAAATGATCGATGAGTTTTGTACAAACTTGTGCGTCTTCATTCAAAGGCGTTAACAAAAATCACCACGGAAACTGTTAGTTCTTTATTGACTTTTTTGGAGTTGAATGTATTTGTCAAGTTTTTGCATGAAAATTACAGTTAACCTGGAGTAAGGGACAAGCAGGTGTATTCCCATATTAAAAGGTATGGGTTATGCAACCATGTGCTTAATATAAGGTGCTTCATATTTTATGCAACCAGCTCAGGGGATTATGGAATGATCATATTGTGTCTTTAAAGAAAGTCAAACCAGAAGATGTTGACCAAGTAATAGATCGATAGCCGGACTTTGTTGTGGGCGTCCTTTAATGAAGGCTGGTAGTCGAAATTTTATAGCAATATTCTACAAACTGTTTGAATTTCTGTCAGCAACTTCATCGTGATTTACGTCTTGGTACAACAACGTTAAACCGCAATAGAATATTTATTTATTTATTTATTGTGTGATATTTAAAATGAGGGTGGCCTCTTCAGTGATAGCACTGCTTTCTAAGAGGGCCCTCAACAAGAAAAACAGTAATATAATACAATGAAGTAATAAAACAACAATGAAATATACGAAACAAAGATACAATTAAGACAGGTTGATAATTAAGACAATAACTAAATGACGAATAATGGTAAACATTTGAATAAGACAGATGAAATAAATTAAGAGATCACTCTAGACAGTGAGAGTATTTACGACAGTGAAAAAATGACATGATTAAGACAGGCAGGGTATAAAAGGTTAGGTAAATTAATATCAAAAAAATTGGAATTCTTTAATTAACACTGCGTATTGATTAGATATCGAAGACGCTCGTGTCTTCAGTTACGTATCATACTCGCACATTGTTTCATTATCAAGTCAAGCGACAACTTTGTATTGTCTTGGTGAAAGTTTACATGATTTTGTACGTTCTAGGAAAACGATTCGAGTGAATCGCTCCAGGGGACTTTTGTTTTAAGCTACGGTCTCTTTGGGAGGTTTTATTGATACTAAACGCATGCCTTTGTTGACTTTAGAAACGAGCACTTGGTGAATGTACTGTGTAATCCAAACTTAGGTTAATCAAGTGTGGTCTCATAAGGTTAGTGTCAGGTTACTGTTTGAAGTGTTCTATATTGTTTGATATTTCTGGAATGCTGTTGAAAGTTCTTGGAAGTGAAAGATGGTAACGAAGTAATGAAGCGAAGCGTGGAAGGGTTCTCACTGCTCAAAGAAAATGGCTGCAAAACTCTTGGAAAATGAGAAAAGTGGTAGAAAAGTCACGGAAAATTTCATTGAAGCTTCTAATTTTGCATGTCGTGCTGAGAATTCATGAATTCATTTATTAAATGCTCAACAAATATGGGTGTTAAAATAGAAGATAATACTTTATGTCTACGTTTTTTGAAAAAAATAACTTGTGGAGAATGAAAATATTAAGAATCAGCGAAAGTTAACGAAAAATTCATGGAATATCCTGGAAATTCGTAGAAATTGAAAATTGCATGTGGAAAATGAAAATTGTATCCTGGAAAATTTATGGAAAATTCATGGAAAATGGAAGTCATATCCTGGAAAACTCATGGGAAACTCTGGGAAAGCCGATGGGAAATGAAACTGCGATGCGAGTGGCAACATTTCTAAGGGTGAACTCATCTGATAGTTGTGGACATCATACATATCTCCAGTACAGTATTGATCTTGCTGGCAAATTAAAAAAACTGAACGATGCACATTTATCTGATCAACCTTGATTAGTCTCTAGCACCTGGTCTAACAATGCTAACGTACTTGGCATAGGCTCAGATTAATCCCACACAAATTAGCCTTTTGTGGCTAACCTGGTGACAGCCACATTGTGAAAGTTGACGGTTTTTCTAAGTATTACTGTGGTTCATCGCACCTTTCAGCTGCACCGACATAACTGTGTTTCATCTCATCCTCCTTTCAAGTGCACCGACATACCACCCCCCCCCCCCCNCCGTCAGTTGTACCAACATAACCATAGTTTGGCCTCTTACAACATTTTGGGTAAAAATTGTTTATGAATTCGACTACGCATGCCATGCGGCAGTTATGAAAAGAATTATTATGTGATGAAATCCTCATGTTTTCCCAAGTAGACTTTTGTTTTTAAAAGTGTCTATCATTTGAATATTTCATAGGTTCCTCTTGCTTGAATCTTGTCTCCAAGCCAAGGTGTCATAACCATGGCAGTCAATGTACAAAAGCTAAACATAGACACCTTCTGGAAAGCTGATGAGAAAAAAATTATATTTGTATTCCAGAAAGCCGTATTCAAATTTTTTTCTGCTTTATCCAGTATCTTATCCAACATGTGTTATTGCTTCATTGCTGTTTCCAATGATGCGAATATGTTACATAGTGTATACCTGTCGTTCCTGATGTTAGGGTACTACAGATGGTGCATGTATCATAGCTGTGTTGTTGAAATAACTGATGGGACAGAGCCCTAAATGTGTACTGCTGGACCACAAGAGTTCCAATGGTTTTATGGACCTTTAGTTCCATTCTCTGTGCTTCAGTCTCTCGATGATGAAGTGTCAAACACATCTGGGCCTGTCCTCTGGGATCAGGGGGGTCCCTAATTTGTGGTTGTTGACCCCTGGATTCCAGTCTATGGGATTCAGTAATCTTAGGGGAGGGGTACATTTTTATTTCTAGTCTGCCATCATTATTAAATGGACAGGTGCCGTTAAGTGAGTGTGTTCTGCAGTGGCCCAGGTCCTGTGTGCTTGTCAACTCCAAGCACATCTCTTTCTTCATCTGTGGAAGGACAAGCACCATTGCATTTGATATTCTGGTTTGCTGACTTTCTAAAACCGCTCTGACATGGTGGTGTGTTATAACTATTATTAAAATCTCTTGGTCTATTTACACCGACCTCTTGTCTATTTACACTGTCACGATGTTTCGACCGGTCTATTCTCCGGCCATCGTCAGGTGTTCCCGCGTTCTTAGAAGAACGAGCACTGATATGTGGTACACTCATGGTGTGAGGTTTGCTGTTTGTTTGATGACCTCTGAACCTCACTCCCTGCTTATCAGCGAAGGGACGGACAATGCTTGATATATTTTGTTGGAGGAAGGGTCTAATGTCTGCTTCTGACACCGTGATTGCTACTCTGTGCTCATTGCTGTTCCCTGTTCTGTGGACCCAGTTTCTGATGCCTGATGACGTCACTTGTCAGCAGAATTGTAAATGGTTTGAAATTAATTTCCTCTCAGTAATTATCTCTCCCATATTGGCGATTAAAGACATGTTAAATGATGTAGCCCTTGGCTATATGTTCTGACCATTAGCAAATCAAAAGGTTCTTTTTTGTTCTATTGCCCCCCTGAATGTCATACTAGTTTTGAAGCCCGTATTAAGTTGTGCTCTCGGTTAGGTGGTATTAGGTTTTATTTAAATGATAGCCTATTGACGCGGTGTTCTTCATTGTTTTCTTAGTAAAATTATTCTCCTGCAACATCACATATAGTGTGCATTAAGTACGCAAATGTCAACCGACATCAGTCCAACTTCAAAATATGTCAGTCATACTTCAACACTTGAAGTGAAACTTCAGCGTGCAAGTTGGGCTTCAATGCTTGTCAAACAAGGCTTCGGCATTTCGGTCAAGCTTCAATGCTTGTTTGAAACTCGAACCCAGAATCCTCACCATACGAGACACAATTTGGAGGAATTTTTGAAGAAAAGTTGCGAAATAAGATAGATGTTGGTGGATTGACTTGCACATCTGAACTGTAATTAGTGTATGTGACAATATGGTTGACTTTTACCTCAGAACCTCTTCTCTCACTAGGTGTCAGTGGTCGGTCTTGCGCGGCTTGGTCCCATGTAAATGAACAAGATTTTTCACCTATATATTGGGGATATCCTGAAATGACCGACATCAAAATATAAGATCTGTTTCATGGATTTAACTTAGGTTTCTGGGGAATGGTCACTTTTCTCCACTGAATTACGTCATTCAAACTGGTTCTCAAAATACGGGCACACGATTTGCGACTGTTGACGGTTTGTGAAATTGGAATCATTAGTTTCTTTTGTACAATTTGAATTATGGTAGAGAAATTCCCATTTTCGGAGAGTGCTTTTTGGTCAAAGAGTATCAAGGCTATCACTCATGTTTTTTCTATGACATTCAGGTATATCCATGCATTGGGTAATTCCCTGGTGCATAAGCCATGGAAATTTTATAACTTTTGGTAATAGGCTGATATCTCAGTCACAACTGGATGGTCAAAACTTTGTAGCTTTGACATGGTGCTGCCAACTTTTGCGGGTTTTCTCTCTCAAATGCTTGTCACGGAAACTTGAGTCCATAACTTTCAACATATGAGTCAAACTTCAACGTGTGTCATGATAATGCAACTAAGAAGTCATTGACAAGTTAAAATACTCGACACAAACCTTGAGTCAAGCTTCAATATTTATTAATTTCTGCATATGAGTCAATCTTCAAAGCTTAATGAAACTTCAGGGTATAGGTCATTAAACTTTTATTGTCACGGAACGTCAGCATACAAACCAAACTTCAACGCTTGTAATTAAACTTCGGGGTTGAAGTCAATACTTGTTGCAAAACTTCAGGATACACGCCTTCAATGCTTGTCATGAAACTTCAGTGGTGAACTCAGTGCTTGTCATGAAACTTCAGCGGTCAACTCAGTGCTTGTCATGAAACTTCAGCGGTCAACTCAGTGCTTGTCATGAAACTTCAGCGGTCAACTCAGTGCTTGTCATGAAACTTCAGCGGTCAACTCAGTGCTTGTCGTGGAATTTCATCATACAAGCCAACCACCATTCTGTGAGCGCTAACCAGCATTAATTGATGATCAAAATGTTCTCGAGGCTTGGGAAACACTCTATCTGATGAAAATGGCATTCTCTTAAGTTTCAACAATTTGTGTCGCACGGATTTTTGTGATGTACCAAATTAGTGTTCAGCAGTTTACATCACAATGCGGTAAAATCTTGCCAGTTTCTGACGAAAAGTTGCCCTGTCCTCATTTTTCAAGGTCTTCTAACATTTTTGTGATAACTGACAGATTTTCAAAATGTCTGATGGTAGCCATGGAGCAGATATTGATCATAGGATAGCAATAGTTTGATGTAAGCGTACTTTTAAAGTGAAACTTTTTGGTCAATTCCTTATGTCTGTGATTGCTTGGTCAAATTAGTTAGAAACACAAAATATTGCGATGATGTTATTATGAAGTAGATTGAAAATTGCCAAACCTGTTAAAGAATGAGTTTTGCGGTGAAAGTGATCTGCCTCAAATCACTGAATCGTGTCCAGTAAGTATCGCTACATGGTGCTAGGGCTGCGGGATTCGGGCTATGTGAACTGGCGAGGTACGTCATTAGTGCAAAGGTCACCTATGTGCATATTTTTTTGTTTTCACATTTACAAGTTGTCATACTTAGGAACGCGCAAATACATTTTTAAATGAAAACGAGATGTATAATTTCTCTTGCCGGCCATATTTTGTGCTAATTGATGACACTTAGTTGTGCAGTCGTTTGTAAGCTCCATCGATCAGCACAGTCAAGTTTTTGATTTTAACAAATTTTGTGTTTGAATGTTTGAATGTTTTGACATCTCAGGTTTCAAAAAGTACTCCATGGATGTAACCAAACTTTCAGAATAAAAAGGCCCGTATGGGTTGCGTAACCCTGTTAATTATTAGTAAAATTTGCTTGACTGAAAGTTCTGCTGTTTTTGGAAATTGTGCGAGATTCATCGACATGACGTCATTTTCAACCCTGCGACCTCTGCTCTAGGGAGTTCAAGTAGACAGAAACTATTCTTGTGCTGTGTTCCCTCAGGTGACCATAATATGTTTTTTCTTTCAGTTTTGAGTGACAGAGTATGGGTTGGTCAATAATGTCACGTAAAGGTGAATATTATTTTTTTAATATAGAATCGCAGATGATTGACTCTGGCATTGATGAGCAACGTCCTTCAAATCAACTGACAACCCATTTCAAATATCTATAGTATCCCTTCCAGTTTGAGGTTGACAGCTTTTTAATTTTGATAGGATGTGTGATGTGAGGGGCGGAAAGGGCAAAAATTATGAAAAAATAATTCCAACCCTATTTTGTAAATTCAACTCGATTTAATAAATTCAATCCTATTTAAAATATTATTAAATCCTATTAAGTAAATTGAATGCTACTTAAAAAAATCCTGTTTTGTTAATTCAATTCTATGTAAAACAATCCTGTTTAGAAGCGAACCCGTTTCGGAAAATCGAGCGTGTCTTACAAAATTGACCTTGTTTTGTCAATCTTTGGGCAATTTACAAAACTAACCCTGTTACTAAAGTCGGTCGTGTTTTATAAAATTGAGTCTGTTTCATCAATCCTGTCGACGATTCCTAAAACTAACGCTGCTGTGAAACGCCGAGGTTGGCATCAGTAATTACGTCACTCCTTCCACGGCAGATCCAAATGCTCAAGCTTTTACATTTCTATCATGAACATCGTCTGCACGAATCTTTTCTTGAATATTTTTAATCTCGTTCACAGCGAGCGCCAGGGTGGGCTCAACCATGTTCAGTCATGTGATAAACTAGTTTCGCTTCCCACTGTCAATATGGGAAATAGAATCTTCAAAACAGGATAATTTTCTATTCAAACATGATTGATTTTACACGCTCAGTTTACGAAGTTTGACTCAATCTCCGCTCAGTTTAAGAATTTTGACTCAATCTCCATAACGGAATTGAATTAATGTGTGTAGCATGAATCTTTAAAATAGCATCTGACTTCATAAAAGCAATGAATCTTCTAATTTAAAACTGGATGGATTTTATTGAGTGCAATTGAATTTTCGATCTAAGATGAATTATCAAACAGATTTAATTTTTATGTCAAATTAGGTTGAATTAATTGTGTAGTATTGAATTTATGAAACAATATTTAATTACTTTTTAAGTAGGATTGAATTTATTAAGTAGAATTAAATTTAAAAAATAGAGTTGATTTTCTTTTTTGACAATTTTTGCCATTTTCGTTCCTCATAGTGGCATGCCACTTTAAAAATCTCGGCTCAGCATTAAGTTTATAGTTAGTATAAATGACTGCGTTGTGCTAGATGGTCACTCCAGGTCTTATACTAAATCATCAATTTCGAATAAGACTGATTAGCATAATTGACCCTTACACCAATTCATCAATTTTGAATAAGAATGATTAGCATAATTGACCATTTATCATTTAGATTCTGACGCGAATTTCTCCAATTTTCTTAAATATTGTGCGATGCTGTCTTCTGTGCAGAATGGGCATCCATTATTGGTGGAGCTTACATGTGATAAAAAATAAGATCCTAAAATTTTGTATTTTGTATTGCTTCCTATGTTGGCGAGGTTTTGCTTCATTTTTTGTGACTTTTAGTAATAGAAAGTTTACCACATTACATAGGGAACTTGTTGTGGCTGGCTCTCTGTGCCTTTTACACAGAGCAGCCAACACAAGGCGAGTTGACACGGAACGAGTTGACACGGAACGAGTTGTCACTAGTGTCTATTTTGTCACCAGCTTTTGAGGTAGAGCAAATTGTACTTGATTGTCTTGATGTGATCATGTTGTCTACGCTTACACAATGGCGTACGTACGGGTGACCATGTTGTCAGCAGTGTGGCCTAGAGTGATAAGTGCTCGCCTCTTTACACAAGGTCATGGGTTCGAGTCCCACTGGGGCACTCTGCTGGAACTTGAGTCGGGTCTTTAGCCCCCGAACTCGGTATTATCTATTAATAAAGCATAAAAATTATTCCAAGTTATCAGTACAATGGCCCACCCGAGTGGCCTGTGTACATCTGGTACAACGTGCAATTATTTTATTTATATTTTTGTGTCATATCTGTGCCTGTCTTCCTTTGCCTTTTACTTGTATAATTCAGTCGTTGCCGATCTAAATGCTTTCTGTCTCTAAGTATATAAAAACTTGTATCATTTTCTCTTTCTCAACATAAACCACAAATTTTTACCTTGAGCACTCAACATTCTTGCCAACAGCTTCCACTCATGCTTTCTGAGTTGTTTGTCTAAACGGTGGCAGTTCGATCGCCGAGTCATCTTGCGCTACATCAGTTTGTACTGTGTCACTGTTTAGGTCTACCTGAGCTGTGCAGAATTAAATGATCATAGTGTTTGTTGACAGTTTGAGTGAGATCAATTCAACTACTTTCACAACTGGCCAACGCACGGTTGTACACGAGTGTGAGTACGTTTTGGGCCACCCTGTAGAACTCAAACGTCAGTATAGCACCTGCAGTTTGCATTCAATAGGGTCGTCCCGTATTACACAGAAACACTTGAATTTCGCTGTAGTTACCAAACTATGCTGTAAACAATTGTCAGGCATATTTACTGCCTCTTTTTTGTGCCATTGGAGTTTTACTTGGTATTTTTTGTCTGATTCTTTATAATTTTTTTCCGGTTGCATTATTCTATTCATCCATCCAATGCCAACAAACTTTTATTGCTGTGTTGTGGGCTGCACCTCCAACGTGAGAAAGTTTGATTAACTGGACAAATACGTGATGTGAAATTCTTCGCCTTCCCGACATGAATGAGAGACGCAAAATGTGCCTAATTTCCAAAATGAGGTCATGTGCTTTCTCATTTCCGGGACAAAGGAGTTCTACCAGTGTGCAATCTGGGACTGGCCTATTCCTTTGAATCCAACTGCACCCGGGTCTATTACCTAGATACACATTTCTGGCCAAATACTGTTAGATGCTTGAGATTGTGCATGCTCAGTAGGCAAACAAATGACACAAATGTTTTGAAGACTGAATGTTTAACGCACAGTGAGAAGGGAAACTTTATTTAGTGACGTGTAGAGACAATTAACCATCTCCCATTGTTAGCAAACAATGCATTTATTTGGTTTTTAAGGCAATTTCTTCTTTAGTCACTTTTGAGTTAATAAAGAATGCAGTTGTATTTTCTGAAAGTAGAAGACAAGACACGCCCTTTCATTCGCAATGTTCCATTCCTATGGTCCTGTGACCTCGTATTTTTCGTAAAAATGTTGGTTTTAAAGATACATTATTTCTTCAAACTTTATATTAAAACTTTGATGACAGTTATGATGAAAAACCACGGTTGTGTCGGGGATTTTCCACTACTCCAGCCGTTTTTTAATCTAAAATATATATTGCATATGTATGTGCATTGTTTTAAAAATAACGCGAATCGTGATGTTAAATCAAACATAAAAATCAATGAAACCTCTTGTGAAAAGTGTGAAGTACATTTTTCACATTGATAGTTTGTGCTGTTAGCAATGTCAAGCACTAGTAGTATCAGTGATCTTTTCCTCAAGATATATTTCAAATTATATGTCTTTACCATTTAGCAATTGCTGAAAAGTATTGTTTTGTATCAATATTTGAACACCCTCCGCTTTTATCAATATATATTCCTAACTACGCTCGTCAGTTATGACTACAAGGTAAAATCTCACTTAATTTCAGACAAAAATAATTGGCACAATTGATTTTTTTCAAAAGCTTCTGTTGTTGCCCTGGCTGCTTATAAGTTCTGTCGAAATATTTCCTGGTAGTAGTCACGACACTCTTATTTAGTTCATGCTACTTACCATTTATGAAAAACATGATAAAAAATCAATTTCTCTTGGGGGTTTTCTCATCCCAGCATTCTACCTATCGTCATGATTTTTTTATTGATGGCTTAACTGACCAATCAGAATGCAGCATTCTTGACACGCCTTCGTTTCCAAGCCGCCATTTTACCCGATAAACAACATGATGTCGGGTAAAATTTATTGTTTGTTTGCCGGATGTCACATGACTTTTCGCAAGGCAGCAGAGCTAGTGATAAGTCAGTTCAGTGTTAAGTTGACAAACTTCTGAGACTGGATGGGTTAGCCAAGTGGGTTACGGACTTATACACATGCTATTCATCTTCAGTTCTGAAGAAATTTTCTTTTAACATTTTGACTTGAATATGTTCTATAATTATGAAGGAAAACGCTAAAAACTTTGAAAAAACAGTGTGGACTTCTCAGTCACATGGGGAGTGAGTGGGTTGACAAACAGTGGGTCTTCAGTGTCTTGGGAAACTTTTGCATGACATTTGTGTTGTGGTAAACTTTTATTGGCAGGTTTTCCGCTATTTGATTGACATGTCACTGAAAAGTAGGTCTGCCATGTTTTGAAGCAGATTTTCAAAAGGAGTAGATTTTCACTAAAGAAACTCATATATTTGTATGAAATTGATTTCATTTGTAATATAATACATATTCTTGCTTATTTTAAGTTTAAAATTTTGTTTTTGTGAAATGAGAATAAATATAACCTTAAGCAGTCGAACTCTCAGCCTTCCAATGTTATAAAGACTTTCTGGCAACAAACCAGTAAATTAGGTCTCCAAATATCTGTACTGGTATATCCTATCCTATCCTAAAAATTAATTGGTGCCTTATACTCTGTTCAATAGTTGACCTTTTCAATGTCTCTTGTTAATTGCGGGTGTTAAATTATCTCTAAATGACTTTCATTACCTGAGGGTTAGATGGACATTTCGTTTCTGCATGTGACCTGAACAGAGAATTAATGAAACCGGCTGATTACATCTATGAAACTGTTCCCAAAATCTAGTCTGCCATCGTGGTCGTTGCTTTTCACCATTGAGGCGATCCAGACATTGCAATGATGTGAAATGAGAAGGGTTTTTTGCCTTGTTACTTTGACAGTCTTGTGTACTTCCACTGTCTTAAATAATTTGTTCATAGATGGAAATTTCTTATATGTATGTACAACACATATGTGAGTGCATAATGCCACGATCTTTGTCTGAGCATCCAACACCTGACCTCCCACGCCTAAATTGCATGCTGCTGTGTCTCCTATAAACCCCTAGAAGGATCTTATTGAGATTTGGCTGATGCGTTCCAATGAGGCTGATGGCAGATGACTACAAGTTTCAGACCGTTCTGATTCCCTGGTGTTAATTTTAATTTCTTACATTTGCCTCTTTATGAATTTCCATAAAGTTTATCAAATAAGCTTCTGTTATAATTAGACAAGGATAGCTTTTCATTTTTGGACAGATTTGACGTATTCTGTGTTACTTCGTGACCATCTTTATTAATTCTGTGTCCATTTTTGGTGTCACTGCCTTTCTATCCGCAAAACTACTCAAAGGATCATGTCAATAGGAGATGTCTTCCTGCTGACAATAGCTACTGCTGGGCTTCTTATTGGCAATTTTGGTATCGGCATCTGCGGAGTTCTTTGATGGTTTTTCATGAAATTTGGCAAATAGGTTTCTATTGTGGAAAAACACTTTGTCTAGTGCCTTTCCATTTGTGGCAAATTTTGACGTATTCTGCACCACCTAGTGTGCGTTTTTATTATTTTTTCACCAGGTGGATTTTCTAGTGATTGTGTTTATGAATTTATGAGTCTCGTTGTGACGTGTACTCATGGTGACTAGAAAAAATTATACAATATCTACAATGCAACTGTAATTCATGTGTTCGTATCGTAAATTTTGCAATGCTACCCTACAGACTTCAACTTAGATTTTTGAAAAAAAATGTTTATTGTGGAGTACAAATGTTACTTTGGTATTGGTGTTATGGTGCAATGTTATTGTGACTGAGTTGCCTGTTCGTGTGAGTTCTTCAAGTGCACAAAACTATTGAAGCTTTAAACCTCCAGGTATCATACTTAGAAAAAGAATATTACTGTTCACTCTGTCTGCAATACTCGAATAGATAAAATAGAATTTGTTATTTCTCCCCTTTCTGTCATGCTACGCCCCTCATTTGTTTTAATTGACGTTCACACGTTTTCCTGTGCTTAATATGAACCTGTATGAACCAGACAAACAATTAGTCATAAAAATAGAACAGGAAGTGGTGCTAATTGATACATTGTAGCAGTTCAGTGGCTAGTGGCAGTGCACAGTTTTCCCACAAGTGTGGGAAGCCTTGCAATGTCAAGGAGATGAGTGAAACTCAGCGTGGTTGAGGTGATCAAAGAACGGCTAGATGACTGTAGTGTTCCAATGCTTCCGCCGTCAATGGCTGATTCCTGAAGTCTGGCTGTTATTGTTGCACTTGACCGAGATTGTGCGAGGGGAGCTCAGCTGGTTTTCGAAGGGGGAGGCAACTGGAAAATCTAAGTATACCCAGCCTTTTACAAAGTGACCGCAAAAAATCCGCTTGTACGGTGTTCTCAAGTTGTTCCCTTAGACTTAGATTTTAAACGATTACTGGTTTCTGGTATGCAACTCAATCTGCACCGCTACATACCGATTGTAATAAAAAAACACCAAAGGTACTTCATATTGGTCACGGGTAAAGTTGGGTATGTTTGGCTGTTTGGTAAAGTGCTAAATGAGTTTGAATTACTGTAAAAATTCTCTAGTTTGGAGAGCCTCTTGAATTTGTGACACAGGAACTCTCGCAAAGGTTGACTTTTCTTTATTCTGGAATTTGGGACAAGGGCGATTTTGATATTCATCGTATTTCTCAAAATTCGGACAAAGTTCCTTCAACCTATAGGCTGGTTAATTTTGCCCTCTTTCCGGTGACTCTGGAATTTGGGATCCTCAGTATTGCCTATTTCTAGAATTTGGGATAAGCTGTCCAACCTTGAACAAAATAATTAATTTTCAGTGTCCCAAAGTAGAGAATTTTTGCGGTGAACGACAGCTCTTGTACATTTTTAGGAATCATCTTGGTTTTTGAGTACATGTACTGAGAACAGTGAACCTTGTCAGGCAATGAACTCAACAGTTACAAGATTTAACTTTGGTACTTGTTTTATGTATCCACCTTCGAATTATGCTGACATCATCAGAAAGCAAGATCAAAATTCCTGACTATACTACAAGACATGGGCTACGTAAAAGCGTATACTACGTCACCTGATTAAAAGCGGTAGTGACACGGTTTTCGTAGTTGACGTTCAGGTGGGCACCAAGAGATTACTATCAATAATTCTGCACACCCTAGGGGGCACTGATGTGCTATGGATTGTGCGATTGTTCCCCTCAAAGTTTACACCAGTGGAGACGTAAAATTTGTGTCACTTGAAATTTTAAATAGAGTTGGAATTTTTTCTGTTCTTTTATTTCATTACGTACTTTTGTTGAAAAAAACGGGTTCAAAGTTGATCGCTGCGGTTCTTTTCCATAACTTTTGATGCTCTGCAGAATTACTTATCAAGAGCGCATTGTCGAGAGATTGTAGCGCCTTCTAAAGAAAAGGTAGAAAACTGTGTTGTAGGGGGCAAGTGGAATTGTTCTAGAATGAAGTTTCTTCTGATCACAAACTCTTTGCATCCTGCGTTGAAGAATCCTCACTCTACTGAATAACTTGGTAAATAAATATGATTAGGGTCATTAGTGTGGAGCACAAGTCAAAGTAATTGTCAATTAACAGTTAACAGTTGGTAAAAACTACCATAATTCCAATGCTGTCAACTAACAGTAATGGTCCCAACTGTCTGTCTATAGAGAATGCATCAAATTCCCCCATTTGCTCGTCATTAGGTTCATGCCCTACATTATTAGACTCTAGAGGTCACTTGCGTAACTTAATTCCATATAAGTGATTTACATCAAATCATATGTGCCTGTAGCATAGTCGGCTTCGGCTTGCATAGTTATTATGTGTTCGTGACAAAACATTGTGTACCGAAACCTAACGAATGCGTTCACTCCCCAGATTTAGTTTCAGAATTACTGTAGATGCATAAATGCACTTAAATATTCCTTGAAGCGTTACCAGTCAAGGTACTGCAAAGTTAAGTCTATCGGCTCGGGTAGTTAGAAGAGATCTGTTTTTCTTCTTTAGCCTGGTTTTGGGATTGGAATATCAACCATGCATAGAGAATTATCCGTTAATTGTAGAAATGCACATTTTCAAGTGATGCCTTTTGTGAATTTTACGTAACCATCGTTAAGAAAAATCATGTCATTGACAGAAGAGCAACGCATCTGCAATAATTAGGCGACTTCGTTTTTACTTTTGAGTTTTCACTCTCAAGATAGGAATGTTCTTGATAGTCAAACATCTGTTGCATTCGTACACATTGGTTACCGGTAATTTGCTCTGTTTGATTTATAAAGTAAATACCCTCTACTTTTCATTCGAAAAATCCATAGACAACCCATTTGTTGACAAGACTACAGAGTGCGCTACTGGTTTCAATATGTGGTTAAATTTAATTTTGTCATTTCATCTCGCCCAAAGTCTTCTATAGTAGTTCGAGAGTAGGTCTCAAGTCTGAATACGTCTTGAAGGGACATGAGTTTATTTCGGTGGTCGCCATTTATCGACCTGAGGAATAATAAGTTGGAGTAAAAGTTTCTGAGTAATTTAAAGAGGCCTGAAACGTGGAATTTTTTAAACAATTCCTGGCGAAAATACCATCTCGCAATGTCTGGTATACAGTAATTGACTTCCCCTGTGAGGAAACTTTCTTGAAAAGTCACAAAATTCACGATTTTTGAAATACACGCGAAGGAAAAACTCTGTGGTTACCACAGAGTTTTTATTCTCCCTCTCACTTATGATGAATGCGTGTGTACACTCACACTCAGTTGTTTGAAGTCACTTGAGGTCAAAGGTCACATTTTCAGTATAAGGGAGGTGTGCTTTGTCTATGTCTTGCCATACCAAATAAGGAGATGTGCCTTGCTTTGTAGGAGAAAAACCAACGAAGTGGCAGATCATTTTTTGAAATTTGAAACTTAAAAGAAAATGCTTTGATATAAACAGGAATTAAAAATCTTTACCAACAAACCCTAAAAATACCTGGTGAGCAGGTTTCAGTGGCTGAGAACCCGACTTTCAACTTTGTAATTTAGTCTGTTTGTCGTGTTCCAGTCCTCTTTAAGGGTACAAGTAAGCTTTGGTGGTCCCCAGGACAGATGCTCTTCAAGTCATGGGTTTGGGAGACAAATATCCATTAGCAAATGGATATGATTTGTGACTAATCAGTGTCTAAGCTCCGCAACTTATTTTTTACTTTTGCCAGCACCAAAGTTCTGCCTGCTATCGTATTGTTATTGTAAAGATTGCTCAACTGATGCCATGCTATTCTGAAGTTATTATACCGAAAGTCGTGAGAAAATGGGAAATTTTCTTAATTTTGATTTGAATAATTTTTCAGGTATTTGTGTGATTTCTATAAAATGTCATCTAAGTTACTGCACATTTTTCTAAGATGCATCGACATTGCCAAAAAAAGCATGAAGCAGACGTCACGACCAGCGGACTCATATCTGGATAAGCAAGGACAAAATAAAGAAATTTACATTCATAACATTTCACAAATATATTATATTGTATTTTATTTCATAATATCTCGTGGATTTACAGTTAAACATGTGAACCACATGTGAGTGCCAGCGCATGTAGCTACAGGCTTTCAAGCATTGGCCTGTTCCTACTTTTTTCTGAAATTCCTAATATTTCTTAATATTTCGTACTTTTTTTCTCATTGCTCTGAAACTCCGTCTAAGTTATGTTTTTGAAGAAGTGAGTAGTCATTTTAGGTTATTAGGTACAGCACATCTAGGACTTCCTCCAGCACAATCGATGCTTACCTAAAGACTGTAATTGGAGAGCCAGCAGGACTTCACACTTATGAGTGTGAAAGGTTTGAGTTCATTATTCTATTATATCACCTACCATTGAAGGAAAGGGGTGTCTTTAAGTTCCACAATCCTGGGGTTTGGTCCATGGGTGATCCAAAAGAGGACCCAAAAACCCATTTAATTAAGATTTTCAGTGCAACATCTGTTTCTAGTTTATTTCATTCAAATCAGCCCTCAAATTAAAATGATGCAACATGAGACATGAAGTACCTGTAGTTCTTAAGATGCCTACTAATGAACAACCAGTTAACAATTTATTTCAAATTTTAAGTGCAACAAAATTCTTTTTCCAAAAGATAGTTTAGTAACTCTGGACACCATATCCACAACTTAAGGCGTTAGAAGATAAGATAGGGGTATTTGGACCCTAAGGGATAACAAGACCCCCAAAAATGAACTCGTATAAAAGAGGAAATACTGCAATTTTTTATTTGTGGTATTGATAAAACATTATTTGAAATGAACAAAAATACAAGTTAAGACACAACAATTCCTGGTGTTATTAATTAAGACACTTATTAATTAATGGCCAACAAACGATTTATTTAAAGATGTATTTGCATGCTCCGATCTATGCTAATGTATAACAGGACCTAAATAACAATGCTATTTGAACGACATCTACGCTAAATAAAGTGCAAGTTTTATTCATTGACAACTTGTAAATGTGAAAACGACCTCTGCACTAATGATGTACCTTGGGGGCTCATATAGCACGCATCATGCAGCGTTATTCCCTAGCACTACGTCATGATACTTACTGGACACGGTTGAGTGGATCATTTTTGACACAGAACTCATTCTCAAATGCATGTGGCAATTGTCAAGGTACTTCATATTCACATCGTCGCTGTTGTGTTTCTAACTAATTTGACTAAGTAATCACAGAGATAAGAAGTTTGGGTGCAAGTTCCTCGTCAAACTTTTAAGTGCAACAAAAATTCTTTTCCCAAAAGATAATTTAGCAACCTTGGACACCATAACCACAACTTAAGACGCAATTTTCGTGGCGTTTGTAAATAAGACGGGGGTGTTTGGACCCCGAAGGACAATAAGACGCTATTGTAGGAGAGGAACTGATTATAGACGGATCTGAACAGAAAAGAGACTCTAGCTTCAAGAAACAACTCTAGAGGGAGCCGTTGAAATGAGAGCTTAACCCGCCTTTCTCACTAAGCATTGGTCAAGCAACTTCCACTTATAGATAGAATTGAAGTGTATTTGGCGGTGATGGGAGAGTTCACTCAGTATTTCGTTGAAGATGGAGAAGTATGCACAGTAGTTCTATCCCGAAGCTGTAATCAGTCGGAAGCCAAGACCAGTGTAATCATTCATATCATTGAGGCGGACATGTCCACACCTGGGGACATCATCATAAGAGTTTCTGACAACGACATTCTAGTGTTGCTCCTACCGTCCTGCGCCTTGTCTATTGAGTTACATCCATGGTGTGGATGGAGGTTGGGACTAGAGGACAAGGCGATCTGCTTTATTTAAACCTAATTAAGTTTGCTATGTGTGCTGTACTCCTAGGTCTACACGTGTTCACTGGATGTGACTGTACCCGTGCATTTGTAAGGAAAGGAAATTAATCATTGATTCGCAATATCCCAACAGAAGAAGTCATCAAAATCTTGCAGGACTCGACAAGCACCAGTTCAATGTGGTCGTCAAAAGCTACAAACGAAAGTCAACTCTAAGCACCCATTTGAGAAGCTTAAAAGTATCGAGGGCAACAGTATTGCACCGTGTGAAGCTGAACTAGTACTTTACATGGATATAAGTGCATTTACTGATAGACTAGGGGGCAGCGCTCATCTCCAAATCTTGGACAAAACACGCATCATTTGGTTCCGTGGAGAACAGATCCTCGTCTGCGCTCATTCCAGAGGTTCAAGTTGAAACAAAGCCAGATGGCAATGATGGC
The DNA here is from genome assembly GCA_002633005.1 of Phoronis australis. Classification (NCBI taxonomy): domain Eukaryota; kingdom Metazoa; phylum Phoronida; family Phoronidae; genus Phoronis; species Phoronis australis. The sequence continues at coordinate 76,346 of NMRA01000486.1, forward strand.
GATCCTGAGAAAGATGATGGTATGGACAGTGATGAAGACAAAGATCATGATCCTCTAACAAGAGAAATGGAATCATCTGATGAAGAGAGTGACGATGATCATGACTTAGATGTTTGCTGTCAAGTTACAGCAGAGTGAATAATTATGCCTTTTTGGATTTTGGTTTTATCATGTAAACAATAAACTGTACAATGCATCACAATCCCATGTACCGTGTTCGCCGTAATAACCGCCCACTTTCATTTGTTGCCACTAAATGCGCTACAAGGAGTTGAGCTTTAATTTGTAGCCAGCTTATTTAGTTACCCCAGGTGTATCTTAACCTAATTTTTGTTTCATTTTTGTTGTATTTTAGAGGAAATTTGTTATATCTTCAGATGTGTTTTTCTTTTATTTAAAATAATATTTTTTATCCGTAGTAATCAAAATTGTCGTCGTTCCTCTTTTATACAAGTTCATTTTTGGGGTTTAGTTATCCCCGTCTGGTCTGCTAACTCCAGGAAAAATACAGTGTTATGCTGTGGATGCTACTAAAACTAACTTTCAGAAAAAAATGTTGCACTTAAGTATAAAGAAATAACGTAATTATTAAGTGTCTTAATAACACAAGAATTTTTCATGTCGTAAGTTGTATTTTTGTATCACTTGAAATAATTTTTATTCATAGTAATAATTAAAAATTTTGTATTTCCTCTCTTATTAGGTCATTTTTGAGGGTCTATCCTTTGGGGTCTAACCCCCCTGTCTTATCTACAAAAAACGGGAAATGGCATCTTAAGTTTTGGATATGGTGTCTAGGGTTACTAATCTATCTTTTGGAAAATTTTTTTGATGCACTTCAAAGTTTAAATAAATCGATAATTGGTCGTTATGATTAGTAGGTGTTTTAGTTAATTACCCCCAAGCATTTTCACGTGTTAAGTTGTGCCATTTTAATTTGAGTGTTGATTTGAATGAAAGAAACTTGAAACCGATGTTGCACTCGAAATTTAAATTAAATGGATTATTGGGTTCTTTTTTGGACCCTCCCCCAGGGACCAAGCCCAGGAGTGTGCAACTTACAGACACCCCTTTTGTTCAATGGTGGGAGACGTATAATTAGAATTACATAGTCAAACCTTTTGCACTCAAAAGTATGAATAAAGTCCTGCTGGTTCTCCAGCTAATGGTAAGTACTGCCTGTGACATTGGTTAACGTCAGTGGTAAATATCGATGAAAACTACTCCTGAATGCCTGCTCTTGTTCCTACTTTTTTCTACTTTTCACTTCACAAAAATATGTCCTACTTTTTTCCTATTTTTTGCCTAAAACTGCTTGAAAGCCTGAATATAGCCCAGTCATCAATCCAACACTTGCTAATTCTGAACAGTCTACCTTAAAGAAGACACTAAACCGCATTCAGTCAAATATGTACGGGTAGTTTTTCCGACCATCCACTGTCCTACAAAATCGTTTCCGTTGCAACTAGCCCTAAGAGCAAAATGTGAAAAAACAACTGTGTTTGAAATTATCAGAGTTGTTTGAATGATGCTTGACAAGTAACTTGGCAGTTGTAATCTATGAATGAGCTCAAACACTTCGTGTTGTACCGCGCGGATGCGCAACAATTTGTTTGTTTTCCCAGGACCCGTTTTGATAATAAGGCTCTATATGGTAACAGTTTCTGGGAAATATGATCAAAAATACATCAAAAGGAATCTGTTGCTGTGTAATATGCTTGTAGAGGACTTCCGCGATGTTGGCATTGTTCTCTGTGACACTGTGCCATCAGTTACTACAACTGCATCTTTCAGAACAATCCGTCCTTGTTAACCGTTTCGAATTTTACCTAGTGATGATGGCTACTAGTGTTAATGGCTGCACATGGGAAAGTCCTGCGTGCAATGATCATTAACGTCGCTTGGTTCTCCTTTTATATCTCTTTCTCTGCACTGTTGTCTGCTCTACGTTGCCGTCTGCTCTATACTACCGTCTGGTCCGTCTTGTTGATTGCTGTGTAAAGTCCATTGTTATTTCTTGTCTCCCTGCTGGAGTTTGAAACCAGTTTCTTAAGCCAAGTGCTGACAAAGATCTTCTTGAAAGTGTAGCGGAATTTCCGGCTCATTGAACAGTACATGATAAAGTTAACAGAAGAGTTGATCAATGTGAGAATGTCCATAAGGTCTCCGAGGTGCATGTACGTGCTCTTCAAGAACTGATCGTCTGAGCCTCCCAACAAGGCGACGACACCCTGTGGTGCCTCTGTCACCACAAATGATAACACCACGGCAACCAACATGGCCGTTGTCCGGTTGTGGTCACTTGTACGATCCGATTCCTCGCGCCGTCCTTGGTGAAGCAATCGCCGTCTCTTGGCATTCGCCATGTGCATTGCATAAATAAGTAATCCACTTAAGACCGATAACAGGATGGAAGAAGCTATTTTTATGACTATTCCATAAAGCCAGAAAATAAGTTGGTATATAATGCCTTCGTCATAGGTGCACATTGGTGCCTCTTTCATCCAATAAGAATTGTTGTTGTCTGTACGATGATAGGGTTCATAACAAAAATAGACAGGAAACGTGATGAGGACACTGAGAGTGGTGACGAGAACGATAGTGAACTTTGCCCTCTCCTGGCTGCACAGTCTGGAGCTGAGCGTGTGGTGGCACACGGCGATATAGCGGAACACGGCTAACGACACAGTTATCCAATTGGAAATAGCATGGCTGATAATGAACGAGTTATTGAGAAATAGTACGAACCATACAGCGGCATATGTATGTCCGTACTCCTCGTTAGGCGAAGTAAGTATGTTGAGATATATAACGTAAGGTAGATAAAAGAACATAGTGAAGAAGTCGGCCACTGCGAGTGCTGTGAGCAAGTAGTTGGTCGCCGAGCGCATGCTTGGCTGCATCAGCACTATAATGTTCACGATGTTTGTAAATACTCCAAAGAGGCAGACAACGAGAGCTATATAGCCGTGAATTTCTTCGTAACTCCTGCTGAATTCCTCCATACTATTGGTCATGCCTGTAGCTTCTGCTGGTGACCTATTTAGTGCTTCACTGCCATTCAGACATCTGTTGTAAGACATGTTTTCGCTGCCATGGCATAAATCTATTACAACCATTGCTGTGGCCATTTTGGTTGTCTAAGATTATCTGCCAGTGAGTGTTTATACCACTCTGGTAGTTATCTCCCTTGAGACTTTCCTACCTGTCTTTACTAATGTCTTGGAAAGGAAATCTGAAAAATAAAGGACGATTTATAAAATATCTGCGTTGGAACATGGAAGTTTGACCTTTTGATCTTAGATTGTCTGGCATATGTCAAATATATTTTGTTTCGAGTTCTGCTCAGTAGAGGTCACCAGTATTGCTTTGTGTGCACTTTTGATGTACCGAGACTTCACAGTGTTTTACACAAGAGAATTAACTAACTGGTGTTGTTAGTGTTAATTCAAATACATTTTGAATATCCTTTGCATGACTTACTTAATGAAATCGATGGCATGGACAATGAATGGCAATCTTTTCCCACATTTTTTTTTTTTTTACATTCCGGTAATTTGCACCTGAAATCTGCCAACATTGATCGTTCCGTGTCTGTTGGTAATATTTTGCGAATCTCAGTTATTATTCTGAGGCTATTTGTTTTATCAGAGGTTGTTGATGTGGTCATAACAAAAACAGCAGTGTCTTAGTTGGGCTGTTACAGGTCATAAACAGTTTTGGGAAGGTGTGAAAAATGTGAACGTGAAGTGCCTTCACATTTACGTCACTGGTAATTTTTTGTTTTCATAAAAAAGTGTAATTACCTCCCTAGTAACGAAGTGTCTTAACAACCATCTTGGGTGTAACTAGGCATAACATCTCTGATTATAGCGCTACCTGGCTGCGATACAGCGTCTAGTGTTCTTAAGTGGCATTCAACTGAAAATGTATGCAGTGTGTGACAGTTTGGTAAACAGTTTTGGGAAGGTGTGAAAAATATGAACGTGAATTGCCTTCACATTTACGTCACTGGTAATTTTTTTGTTTTCATAAAAAAGTATAATTACCTCCCTAGTAATGAAGTGTCTTAACAACCATTTCGGGTGTAACTGAGGCATAACATCACTGGTTACAGCGCCACCTGACCGCAATACAGTGTCTGGTGTTTTTTAAGCAGCATTCAGTTGAAAATGGGTGCTACACTTTTTTACCACTGACGGTATTCATTAATTTGATCCATTATGATATATTTGGTGGAATGTGTTACCAACATAACTTAGTGTGCAATGTTTTAGTCATGTCTCCAACTATGTAAATAACCTTTTGGATTGGCAACCTTCAATAAGATTTCTAGACACTAACAAAGTTAAAGCTGACATCATTAACCAATAACTGAATGGGATAAAAGTAAACATAACCCATGGGTTTTTCCAATAACTGAATGGAATAAAAGTAAACATATCCCATGGGGTTTTTGGCGGACATTGCATAACTGCGCTGTAGACTCAGGTGCACTGCCACCACTACTGACAGGTGTAATGCATGCTTACTGAGTGTGGAACTTCTTCACCAGTGACACATGACAGTTGTATTTCATGAGGAATCAAATCACAGGAAGCAAATTTGACTTAATCACTTTGTTTGACATCTGCTAGACATGAAAATGCCTGCATCTAATAAGTTATGTCAATTTTTAATGAGTTTGACCGATATCCAGTCTGTTGGGGGATAGGCTTGACTTTTCCAAGGAACTACATCTGAATCCCAGACTTACTGGTGGCCCGCATTCAAATCAACGAGCAATACAAAAGAGAGAATGTGTGACATGACTGCACTGTAATCTCATTAATTTCAGACAAAAAATTTGCCAAAATTACCTTTTTGTGTTTGCTGTGAATGCAGTTGTCTGTACATTTTCTCATGATAGTTATGGTACAGGACTTGAACTTGGTAAAATATTAATTTGATGCTCTATATCTTTTATGAAAAATGAAAAAATAACATTTTATTTGTTCGCCATATTATGTCCTTAATTCATAAGATTTTACTGTAGCCTTTGTTAACATTGGCCTTGACGATTGGAGAAGAGAGATGTCTGATCTCAAACTAAATCTTCCTGGTTCAGTTTATATTAACTAGCATCCCCTCAATTTCCTAAATTTTTCTTAACACTGGTCTGTGTTATAATAATATATAATAATTGCAGGCGGTCTGATACACGTTGTATCTGATACACATTGTATCAGACGTGCGCAGGCCTCGCATGTGGGCCCATTGCACTGATCACCTGGAAATATTTTTATGCTTTATTGATATATGGTTAAAACCGAGCTGAGGTGCTAGAAACCTGGCTCAAGGGTTTAGCAGTGTGACCTGGTGGGACTTGAACCCACGACCTCGAGTAAAGAAAGCGGGCACTTATCAACCAGGCCACACTGCCTCCTCTTGGTCTGTGTTAACCCCAGCAGGACATTGTCATATTAAGGCTGGAAATACTCACTCTTTACTAGAGGAGACATGAAATGGTTTGTTTGACTCATGCTCATTTTATATGTATTGTACTTAAGTGCAATGAATAATGAAGGATTTCCATAAGCGAATTGGGTTAAATCCCATCAACAGTGACTTCTCAAAAATTTTGTTTTTCGCTTTTCGTAACGCCCTTGATTTCTTGAATTTCTCAATTTAAGTGAGTCATTAACACAGATGCGGATTTTGGTGTTTGCAGAAGTGGGCCTGGTTGTGTACACCTGGGTGACAACAATGACACTCAACTCTTCAATGCCACCTTGCCATTGTTGAGCAATGTTATCACATTACGCAACAATCACTAAGTTAAACAGCGGATAATTTTTCAATTTTACGCAAGCTGAGTACTGAATTCTTATGAAAATGCTGTCAGTAGACAAGTCTGGCTGCTGAAGATGAGAAATGAATATTCTCAATGCTCTGAGTCAGGTCAGTATGTAATAAGAACCGATGATGTCATAACCCTTCAGTCATCATGATTGGCTATTTTATGGAGGTATTTTCATTGGTAAATATTATTGTTCTTGCTTTGAGAGTGTGGTGGTACACCACGCTCAAATTTTCAACCACGCACACCAGTTTTTTAGGTACCTTACTGAAGAAAATTCTCCACTGATAAAGATAAAGCAAATTCGTCGCGTTTTGCACACCTCGAATTATGTGGAAAAATAGCACCTTATCCCTGACTTATTTCACGCGAGGATATACGATTATGGGTGAAACACATTTATTTCATTTTGTGTGAAATGAGTGGAGAACTGCCGTAATTTTTTATTGATTGAAATATTGGTAGTGACTATATAGTGCCCTTAAGTGGTCTCAACCTGTAAAATGCCGAGGCTCTAGTCTCACATTCTTCAGTCTAGTGTCCACTGCAGTCTGAACCTTGCCATTTTTTGTTAAATTATAACTTGGCTTAATTACTCAAAAAATAACCAAAAACATACATGGTTGTATCCTCTTTGGCACAAATGGCTAACTCCGAGATTGACCATGTCGCCTCATTCTCATCTGCCTGACAAGTAATCCTGTGAGAACACTGGATCTTGTCCGATCAACTGGATTTTATAACGCTGTGTACATTTTTGACGTGGCATTTAGTGTAGTTTCCTTTATTTTTCTTAAACAGTTGTGAAAACTGTCATTTTCCTACTTATGCTACAAATGGCTTTAAATATTGGATGATGTTAGAGTAACATGTTAAGTAAAGGAAACTTGTCATGGCATCCTCATCTGAACATTACTGAAATCAAGGAATTCCCATTTGCTATGTTTAATAACTAAACTTTACTGGTAATTTGACTTTTATGTCTTAAAAGTTCACCTTTTAGACAATTGATCATAAACAAATTTCTTTGAAGTGAATATTTATCATTCTTGTGTCATTTGCAATTCATGAAATATCTAATCTCTGTAAATATTTTGGTTGGTACTTAAATGATATGCACAAAAATAGCTGGTTCTTGAAATATTTTCAAAGTAATTATACCACTGGTGAAGATTGCTTTGTATGACAAAGAGAGAATTACTCTTAAGGCTGACACCTTTCACGCTGATTTGACCCTGATACTGGTATTGTGTCTTGATCATCAGCTTAAGCCCTAGGCTAATTGACTGAAAATTTAAAACAGGAACTTTGTTGACTAAAATTGATTTTTTTAAATGTAAAAAACAAACAGAAGTTTTAAACTCATGACTCGTCAGATATTGAATCCCAATAGAGTGTCTACCTGAAACACAAAACTATTATTTTGCTGTCCCTGGTAGTTGCCCTTTCTGTGAACACATTAGTAGCTTTTTACACCTGGACTAAATTAAAGTTGCCCTTCTGAGCCCATAGTCTTACCTGTCTTACTGTTGTTGATGTCCTCGTATCTGCAAGTGACAGTTTGACAACACTGAATTATGTTTTACCTGATGTGAATGGAATGGTTTTCAACCTCTGTAGAGAGCAGACCACGTTGGAACCACTAGCTGAGTTTTGCCTCAACTGAAGAGAGCAGACCGTATGAGCTAAGTAAAAACCACTTGCTGAGTTTTGTCTCTACCGAAGACTAATCCCTGTAAGCCGTGTTGACTGTCTAATACCCTGACTGCAACTGCACTATCACCCTATCATAACAAGAGCACTCTGAGTCGTCCTGCTGAGTTGTTCGCTTTTTTATTGATTAAGCTGGACATGGGAGATCAGCGCGGCGATTGTCGTTTGCTTTGTCAGATGTTATCGCAGGCTTATGGATGTTGCTGCATTCTCTGCACACAGATATGATATCACTCCGCCAAAAGCCACGTTTTTTTTACATTCGGTCGCTCTACTGTTGTTCACATTTCATTGGATAATAAGTAGAGGCACAAAAAGGGAATTAATATCCTTCAAATGTTAAATAACTGAAATGCTGAACAGACAAGGTCGGATCTGTCATGGTTAATATCTTGGTTGTGTCATTTGTTCTGTTAATGTTCATGATACTTTCCCCATGATTTTTAATTATTTGTTTTGTCAATATGGTACTATGATTTTGACGTAAATAGGAAATTCTGGTCCCTAGTTCTCCATGAGCTCATAAATCTAAACTTGGTTTAAACTGCACGCTGGATTATAAGGAATGGTGGCTTATAAGGAATGGTGGCTTATAAGGATGGCTTATAAGGAATGGTGGCTTATAAGGAATGGTGGCTTATAAGGAATGGTGGATTATAAGGAATGGACAAGTTTGTTGATAATTGACATCATATTACTCTGATGCATTGTGTTGCATGTCATATTTTCCTTTGTTGTCATAGAAACAATTAAGCTGCATGGTTATTTACAGTGGTGAACACGCAGTGAAGGAATAAAAATAGATACAATTGTGCAAGACTGTCGCAATGTCATTTGACTTCTCATAAAATGTAGAGCAGAAAAAACATGGCTTAAGATTTATAACTTCTCATTACTCATGTCTATATGTTGGGAACACACTGCTGTATGGGCCAAGCTACACTTTGTGCCGATCTCAATTTGATATTTTATGGGCAGAATAAAGGTGATATAGCGCCCTGGAAAATGTCTATATTATTTGGCCACCTTTGGATTATCTCACTTCATAATTTTCTGGTAGGATTCATGTAAAACCTTGAGATTCTATGCTTTATTCACCGTTCCCAAACCACTGCCTGGGACTTATTGTAGGACGTTTATTATTTTCGTGCAAAAACTTAAAAGTTACATTAAACAATAACGTAATGATATTCAAAGAACTTTAATATGAGTTTTTGAGATCATGAACATTTAAAATATTAAATGAAATTAGTTATGTTATCTATACCGTTGTTTTGCTATCAATATACTTTTTAAGTACCAACGTGAAAATCTGCGCATACTTAAACCACAGGCGCTTGGGTTTATCGCAAATGACGTCACTCATAATATATAAGTAAACATAAAGGTTGGACACTCGAAATCTGTTTGCTCAGAATTTTCTACTCATATGTGCATGGAACTCCACGAAACTAGCATCGAACAACTCTTAGAATACTTTCTTTCATTCGATCTCTTCAAATTGCCTTCAAGTGGTAATTTGGTGACAAAAATGCCAAAAGAATGCCAAAATCACAAATTCGAGGACCTAATTCCGTGATGTCATGGCAGACGGTCTTCGCACATCCGGGTTTTGACAGACGCTCCCGAGCTAAATCCGAAAGTCTAATTTCGCGCGGCTTTTGCAGTCTATCCATCAACTACTTGATCATGAGAAGCAGAGAGCACTTTATTGCCAAATAAATGTAATTACTCACATATTTGTGTCAAATATAAATTATCCTGATACTGTATTGATATGCGAAGTTTTTTGTGTACTGTGATTTCTTATGAAGGTTTTACTTTTGGCCATAACCATTGAATTAACTCGTCGGCCACGCGCATTGTAATACTTGCACGGACTGCGTTTTCTGGCCGAGTGTGTGTTGTGCTTCAATCAAAAAAGTGCGTGATGTCAAGATGAGAAACAAGATACGCCAGTTTATGTAATAAAATTCTAAGTTAAGGGCTAAAATGAGCCGTCAGTGGAATAAAGTTACAAATAATCATTAAAATACTAACTTTAACATTTTCAATTAGTTGAGTTTTGGATTAGAATTATTGAATTTGAAATATAGGTTGCCTGCTCAAACTCGAAGTTTCACCTACGACAGGCGTACAAGTTGAAGCACAACTGAAATCCGCCATGTTTACTATTTCAGGTCCTTGAATTCAGAGTTTTGAGATTGTTTTAGAAATTCCATCGCCAATTCACCTCTCACGAATACAGTTAATGGGATCTAGGAAAGATAAGGCTTCGAAGGTTTATGCAACACCAGACTGAGGGAGGTGCACGCAGATTTTATTTGGATTTTGGACGGTTGAAGTTGGGAGCCTCGGCTTGGCAAAGTTTAAGTGTCCAACCTTTATGTTTTCTTATATATATTATTGAGTGACGTCATTTGCGATAAACCCAAGCGCCTGTGACTTAAACAAAGACATACAAAAACGATGTCTTTGTTTAAGTTTGCGCTGATTTAAAGTTCGTTCTCATATTTTGACAAAAAGCATGATATTATGTGATCAAACATACTTCTTTGCTAATTTTTAGTAAAACGACATAGTCTTGTAACTTGGCTAATTTAAGATTTGGCAAAGACAAATATCAAATTCTGCAGGCTTTGTACTGATATAAAATATTTACTTTTACATGGTAAAAATCAATGGTTTTGTAGATATTTGTCTATTTGCTACAATACCTTATCTGTGGTTCAGAGTTAGGTCGAGTTTTCAAATGTTAAGATTGCCAGATTGTAGACAAGTTGGAGATGAATGTGTTTTAGCATTCAATTCCTGTTTTAAAAGTGACACAGGTGGTGCAGAAATTAACTAAATGCTAGTGAAAATTAACATTTCCGGACAGCGCATTACGGTCTATTTAGCATTTTGCCACTGAAAAACTGCTAGCGTTTTCCACAATGGTCTCAGGTGCAGACATTTTTCAAGTGTGCCGGTTCTTGACTTCAAGTTTCTCGTTAATTTCATTTCGCTGGTACCAAGTATCCTAGTTTGTAGTGGCCTAGGTTTTCATAAGCCTTGCACGGGGTTTCCCGTTTTGACAACCTCCATTCCTATGTGGTGGCTTGGTAATTTTGGTAGGTCGCATTTGGTGGGTTGACATTACGCTTAGTGCCTAACTCTGTAGTTTTAATGATAGAAGAAGTATTTTGTTTTCAAGTGCTGGCCCAACAGCAGAGGCACTGTTATTGTAGAATGAAATTTAAGACCCGAGCATTGATTTATGTGCACATGCTTATCTCCAGACCTAAAGTTACTTGCACTGTGGGCGATAGCATCAAAACGCATGTAAACATCATCTAATTGATAAATATTGTCTTAAAGCAGATTTCTTGATAGTTTACAGACTTATGTTAATTTCATGGTATGCCACAGGAAAATTAATGGCCTCGGAACTACCAGATGTCACGGATAAAGATTTTAATGTCCCACACGTTTTGTTATAAAATTTAACCTAGCATTTTGATCTCTTTTTTAGACCCTCATGAATTGTTATATGATCTTAGTTCCATTTAACCACTTTTGTTGATGTTGAATTGGACTGCCTACCTTTAATTGGCCTTATAACACTTAAATCATTGATTGTGCCAGTCTTTGACAGAAGCACTTTGTTAAGTTAAGCATACGCCTTAACATTCCTTCATTTCAATAATTATTAAAATAAATATTTAGCACTGGAGACTGTCTGCTGTAGCCCTACACGATGAATCTCATTTGTTAAAATAATTAGCAAGTTCTTGCTAAATGTGTTTCCGCAAAGTGAGTTTTAATGCTGTGAACATTCGGGTTGGTGCTACTGTTGAAAAATTTCAGATTCAGCGTCCTGAATGCTTTTGAGAATTTTCTGTTAAGCGCCCACTAATGCCCTCTTGTAATTTAATTTGCAGAATTGAACGATAAAGCAGAAATCAGATTGATTTCGAGTGGCGGTGTAGTTTGCATTCATAATGCTGGAGACATCGTATTCTGTTTTTGTATTGCATTAAAAATGTGCGAGTAGTTGAAATTGATTATTACCATTGACACCCAGACTGCCAGTCACTAACTCATATTCTGTGCAACAACAAACTTATGTTTCGAATGAAGTTTTTTCTGAAAGTTTTAAGAGCCAAAATTGTGTCCTTGTCAACCTCCGGCTGCGAAGCGACACTAACGAATTACATGGTGGAGTCACGTGTCATTTTGTGGCTGAACTATTTTTTCCATGTTTGACATGTATTCAGTGCCAAGGGAGCAAACTCGCATCACTCGATAATGGAAATACAGATGAAGTCGTAGTACTTGGTGGCTTTGTATTTCATGCAAAACTAATTATTGAATACAGAATGACAAGTTGCAAGGACATTTACAAAAATGTGTCAAACTAATCTTATTGTACTCAAACCGCAAAATTCGTTGATAAGGAGTTTCATATTGATCAAAATAAATGGGTAGATTTCTGTTCCTTAGCTTTCAAATGTACTGTAGATAGTTGTTACATCAATTGCTGTTTTACATAGTATTTCAGGCAACAAACCCATTTCTTCACAGAGTAAAGATTATTGATACTGATACATGTGTTTTAGGTCAACAAGAAACATTGGAACACATATTCATTATTGCTATGTTACGAAAGAATTTTTTGATGAAGTTTGTGACTGGGATTAGCCTACATGCAGCAATACGCAAAGAGGTTGAATGTGTTATTTGCAATACATGCTCGTAATTCAAGTAAAGTTTTGAATTACTGTCTCTTACAAAGTAAATGTTTCATTTATAGTTGTAGAACAAAAATTCAGATGCCTACGGTCAATCTTGTTCTTAAAATATTGGAGTATGAACTTAATGTCTAAAAGTTCTCCTTGCTAAGTAATTCCATATATGTTAGTGTGACACCAAATATAGATTTTCGCTCAGCTTCCAGTTTAAATCTACGTCTGTTTTGGCATGATACCCTTTCGAATGAGATATTGGACCCTGTTGTAATATTTACACGTTTTTTTCTGTTGAACTTTTTGAGACAGAAATAAATACATTAAATGACATAAGTTGCAAGATTTTTTGAATACTAAAATTTACAATGATATGAGCACAACCGGAGAAATCGCTTTCGCATTACATCAAGGTTATCGTTCACTACCTTGCATACATTTGCTAGTAAGACCAAGCTCAGAGTTTGTACAATGCTCAATTGTCAGCCAGTAAAGCTACTGGATTCGAGCCCAGGTCTCCCAAACAGGAGTCCGGAGCTCAAACACCACTGAGCCACAATGCATCATTCCCACTCATCAATGCCACATTAGTTTAGAGCATAGAAAACCTCGGAAGTTTTTTGATAGGATGTTTTCAACCATTTGTGGCAAAATTTGGACTGTGAACAAAGGTAAGACTCTTAATGTGCACTTTCCTTTATCCCATGACTTTGATAATGTTCGAGTGGTTGGTAAATCCTAGAAAAGTGCCGTGTATTTTTCCAATGTTTATTTCCTCCTATGTCACCATGGTTACTTAGCCACTCAAAACCATGTATCTGTAGACTTCCATTTCGAAGGTCGTAGGCGAACTAGTAATTGGCCGAAATATATTTTGATTTTTCAAGTTCTTAACAAAGTCATGCTTGTAAATGTCTATAATTTTTCTAAACCTTGTCTGTTGGTTGCTGTGTTACAAAACATGAACATGGAAATGCATACCGTAAACGTTTGGGTTAACGCCCTGGGCGGTTAAATTGGCGAATCCAAAAAATCGGGGGAGGGCGGTTAACCGAGCAGTGGGCGGTTAAATCGAAAATCCACCTCAAGTAGGGGATGGGCGGTTAACTGAACATGGGCGCTTATTACGACAGACAACCGCCCTGGGCGGTTAATCTTACCTGGCGATCTAAATCCCGACACGACAATCATACTCGGAACGCGTAGCCCTTTTCAAAGAGCTTTATCGTCACGTCGCCAAATGACTGTGAAAACATCATAACAGCGGATGATCCCAACAAAGGTTCTCTTGCCCTCAGATTAGTCATTCACTATTAAATTTACAAAATTGCTGAGTAATAGCCCCGTGCCGTCCTGCGGTGCGCAGACGACCAGTGACCTCGCAGCCTCCACTAGAATTAAAACTGTTTCAAGATGTGACCCTGCTTAAGTGCGCGCGTGCAAGCTTCACGTGTTGCAGAGGTCAGACATCAAATTTATGGTTACAGTCTCGTACTATATGTAGCTGTCAAGTTCTGAGTCAGAGAGCAGTTTTAAAATTGGTTGTAATAAAAGTTTGAAAAACTTAACTCTGCTGTTTTTTTTTGTTTGGGATGTTATAGTCGACACTCCGTGACTCAATGACATTTTCAGCGTATGGTTCTGCGGCTAGCTGTCTTATCTCGACAGCCCGGCATTGCTCTCTTGCCGTTGCGCCAAACATGCTATGCAAAGAAGTAAGACAAGGATCGGGGGTGGTCGAGCCAGTCGTCGATCAAGAATAAAATTTCAAGCAACTGCATAAATATGTTACAAAATGTCAGAAAACAGCAATGTTTCAATTCATTATTCTAAACGATCACCTTACCAAACTTCGTGGTGGAAAAACATTTATTTTTCATGCAAGATGTCCAGATTATCCTATTTATATCACTTGTAATATCGCACTGCGGCACTGTTCGGTCCCGCTGTTATCGCGCAATGTCTCAGTCGGCTGACAATCGTGACTTGGAAATGCCGTCAAGTAATATAACGGCCTCTTTCAATATGCATCTCGTTTTTTATGGCCAAAGATAGTGGCGGTATTCAGCACGCACGTAGGGCCTACGTGTGAGTCACCTGTCAATCACATGTTGGTGTCAAGGTAACATGCACTCCAAAGTGTGGGAACTTGCGCACGTGCACCACTACAAATCAGTCACACATAGCGACAGTCCGACGAAGTAACAAAAACGGGCGTGACTATGTACTTTTAAGCTGTTGTTACGAAAGACCCAGTTCTTTACGATATTCCTCCGTTGCCAATGTTCCCCAAAACTGCGATGTCAAGTCTATTCCCATATTTCCCGGCTCGATGCTCCCTAAGCCCATCCCTGTAACTAGCTGCGTGAATCTCCTACCCACTATCGTCAAGCAGTCTACGTCGTAGATATTTCAGACTCGAATGGTAAGAATTTTTGTTCAGGCTGAAAATGGCCAATGTATAAACAAAATTATTCTGGATGGCTAAAAAGGGGATGTGGAAACGATAATTCACACAGTCACGCTTACGTGGGGGCTGACGCAAGAAATAGTAAAGAACAGCCAGCGACATTAGTTAAATCTGCTAACCAGTTTGACTGAGATGCAATAAGCGAAAAACAAAATTTGACTAGCCGTTTTTTATTACTTCAAGATCATACACAAACATACATTATTGCCAACGTTTGAATTCAGAAATCGACAGGCAGCAACGAAATCGGTAACCCAGTAAGGCACTTGTACTGTCCCTTCGGTCGCCCCACATCCTCTATAACCCGGCAGTTATATTCATCAAAATATTGAGAATTTGACATCTTTCCGTGAGTTGTGAGATTTGTTCAAAATACGAGAGCTTCCCACCTTAATAGAATTTGGAGGGTTGGCAAAACCATTGTCACATTTCTCTGGCCTGATTTTTTCGAATATATGTTTTATCTAGTGCACTGCAGACGGAAACTCAGCGCGGCAGACAAAGTCGCTGAAAGCGGAGGTTTTGACGCCGGCGGCGTTCTTAAACTTTGCAAACAAGGGAAGAAAATAAAGTGACAAAAAGGTTCAAGTATTATATTTTGAAGTGAGTTCATGACCCAAGACAATAACTCGTTACCTGTATTGTAATTCAGATTGCTAAACCACCGTCTCGGAGTCCCGGCGTCGTTGCACTCATTGTGATCATCGATCTTTTTCTATAAGTCGGGGAATCGCGCGTTTCCTTAGCACTAGGCGCTAAATCTTCATTCTTTAAAAGTCGGGGATGGGCGCTTAACTGAGAGGTGGGCGCTTAACTGGAAATCTTCAAAAATCACAGGGGGGCGCTTAACCGAGCAGTGGGCGGTTAAATCGAAAATCCACTTAAAGTCGGGGATGGGCGGTTAACTGAGCATGGGCGTTAACCCGAACGATTACGGTATACTGTAGTCATAGGTTATAGACTACAGATACGGAACTCCAACATTTTCTTGCGAAATATCCTAGAGGAGGCGCTACCCTCAAAATATAGCAAACTCAGCTTCCAGTTAGCGTATAATGTGACGGGGAAATTCTTGCATCTATTAGACTGTCCATTACAATGAAAAAATAATTTCGGCATTGAAACGCTGTTCAGTCTTCAATAATAGAACTCTTGGTATCGTGAGTACTTTTGGCAATGCAACACGAACACCCAACAGCTGACTATGATTAACAGACAACGTGCTTGCTGGAGTAAAACGTGCTATGACTGCCAGGTGTCGCTAGTGAATAGTGACATCACAACTTATGCATAAGGTCACAGATTTTGTCCATTAATTAAAAACGTACAGAGTTGGCGGTCCATGTACTATAGTCTATGATTTAATTAGGTGCAACGTGTGTGGCATGCAAAAATGATAAAATAAAATTTCACTTAAGTTGGCCATGTGTCCTAAATTGAGAGAGTTTACTACAGTAGGTGCTGTGTACAAGTGGAAGCTTCAACTTATAAAATGAGACATTTGACCAAAGTGCACTGAACACTCTGTCCATTTTCAAGCCAGTGTTTGTTTTGCCAAACAACTGAGCCAGCACACCTACTAATTAACTGAGGAGGAATTAATTTACGAGCAAAATCTGCTCTTGAGATTAGTGCAGGGATCCACCATTGCGATAACCTCTTGTTGACTCTGTAAGACATTCTTAAGAAGGTATAATTAAGCTTAAGTCCTAGTATTCCTTGTAATTCAATGATAAGCTAAAGGCTTAGTTTGCTTTAACCATCTATTTCTCTCAGTATAGCTAACTCCCAACATTTTCATGACACTTAAGTATTGTAACGGGGGGGGGGGGGGCCNNNNGGCTCCAGTCAGACTTACTTCTTTTCGTATTTTTGAGGCAATTTGTTGTGACAGACCTATTGCAAGAGTTAATCACTGAGTATATGTTTGACACAGATCGGGGTCATTGGGTGCAGACAATCGATATTCATGAGATAGAGTTGTTTTCGTGACTTAGCTACGTAGCTGTGTTGTTATTTGCCTATTATTAGCATTTGGAAATCTTGGCCTATTTAATGGCGTCTTGTACTTCGTCAATAGATTTGTGCAAGATTTACTGCGAGCAGAACAATTACCACGTTAGCAATGTCTTCACGGTATATCAACTGAAACTGGTCATTTTTCAAAACTGTTTGGATTCTGAATTTGAATTAATTTACTTCTGAAAAGTTATATTAGATCATTTTGCCCAAGAAATGCGATAAAATTTATTGCAAAACAATTCTGCTCGTTAAGTTGGGGCATGTAGTTACATGCGTTTCCATTAGGTTTTAGGCTCACTTAGGTAATTATCATTGGAACTTTTAAGAATAGACTGGATTGATATCTGGATTTGGAAACCGCTTTCAAGTGGGAGTTGAAACTAAACAAGAGATTTATGTTATGATATCGAGTTTAGTTCTTTAGCAGCGTTCAAATTAGGCAGCTAATTATATTTCATCGGTTGTTTGTCGTTTCATTGAAGTTTGTTAGACCAATCACCATGCATGGAATTATGGATGAAGTTACTCAGAGTGCAGTGAATAAACAAGAAGACTTAGGTGAACCTACGCTATGTAATTAGTTTAATTATGGCTTCCAATCATTTCTTGACAAACACAAAAACTCATCAAATAATCCGCATCATTTTTGTCTGTGTTTTTAATTACTGGTTGGTTTGTCGTTGGTTGCGCTGGATATGTGTAATGCCAGGGATATAATTAAACTAAAGCTTTCAGGCAGCCAGCGGGCCGATGAATGAAATGAGGTTTTGATCTAGTTTATGGTTTCTAAATGTAACAATGCTTGTAGAACAATCAATTTTAACAAAAGGAGTACTTGTATTAATGAATACCTAGCTCTCTATCAAAACCTCTTGATCGGCCATGGTTTGTTGTTACTCTTACTGGAGAGTTATTGTGACCATTGGTTTTGTTAAGATTTGTACTTCATTGTCTGCAAAACATTACCAATAAGATACATAGATGCTCTTCCAAATACCAATGTTATGACCAGTTGCATCACATTATCGTTTTACTGTTCCAAATACCAATGTTATGACCAGTTGCATCACATTATTGTTTTACTGTTCCATATACCAATGTTATGACCAGTTTCATCACGTTATCGTTTTACTGTTCCAAATACTAATGTTATGACCAGTTGCATTTCATTATCGTTTTACTGTTCCAAATACCAATGTTGTGACCAGTTTCATCACATTATCGTTTTACTGTTCCATATACCAATGTTATGACCAGTTGCATTTCATTATCGTTTTACTGTTCCAAATACCAATGTTATGACCAGTTTCATCACATTATCATTTTACTGTCATTTTTTACTTGGATCTTAATTAAGAAAGGAGACAATAGATTTCGAAAAATTTCCGGACAAAATTCAGCATTGACCTTCTTTATGGATGTCATCAATGTCGTTGAAGATGCAATGTTACATAAATCTATGTGCTAACGCCTTCCTTTTGTTAACTGTCCAAGTTTTGTAACCAGAGTGTTTAAAAATCCTACTGCAAAAGAACTTCCGTGAACTGAGCCATTGTATTTTGTCATTAATGATGCAATGAATACGTGGGAATCATCCAGCGCAAACTGAACAGGAAAAATATCTTGTTATCTTCTGTTGCTTATATACTCAATAATTAACGTGCATGAAATAAACAGCCTCAAAATACTTTGACGCTCTTTCTTTATCAGGTGATTCAAGTTTCTCACAAAGCACTGAATAATTCAACGACAATTTATGTCACATGACTCCACAATGCCTATCACTTCAAGTAAATATGGCCATGAGTTAATTCTTAAAACTGAGAAAAGGTTTTTATGAAAAATACATGTTTACATAACAGAGTCTAGCTGACTACAGTATCTGTCATGAAAAATACATGTTTACATAACAGAGTCTAGCTGACTACAGCATCTGTCGGCAAAGTGTCAATTTCAACAACACAGCCATTTTAGTGCACTGCAAAAGACTATAAAGGACTCTACGATGTCTCAACTACAATGAAATCAAAAGTGATCCAAGTATAATTACTATTATTATTATTATTATTATTATTATGCACATTTGAATACCCACCTTACTGTTCTGAAAGTGAATTGGTGAAGTGAGCAGTGGACGTTTAATTGAAAATTCTTAAAAGTATAGGGTTGATGTTTTATCCGTGCTGTGGGCAAGATCGGAAAATTTTCAAACTTGGGCTACAGCGAATGTTTAGGGTAATCTCTTGCTTGTAAATCGAATCCTCATTAATCTGAATTCATCAGAAGATTTGATGTTAAAGACAGCAGAATCGATAATCGAAAACTGCTAAAAACATGAATTCTACGTTAGGCTTTCGAATATCGGATTACGAGTTGTCTGATACAACCTTAAATTTATTTTGTGTCATTTGAAAATTTCCCCGAGAGACAGTGATGGCAATTAGTTAAAAGCGTTCATTTGACTCACAGTTCATTTGTGAATGAGATTCATGAGTTAGGGTAAAAATTCTCCAGTTCGGGACAGTCTCCAGTAAAATTGGGACAATGAAATTCAAGCGAAAATTTTGTTGATTCTGAAGATTGGGATTATGGGTAATTTTGGCATTCATCATGGTTTTCAAATTTCGGACACAGAATTTTGTGTGGACAAAATCTGACTGCGACAAAGTTATCAAGAATAGCTGCAAAAGCATAATTTATTTTTTTCTCATAATTCTTGCAATTTGGGACAGACAACCAACGTTGTCGGTTTCTGTCTGTTTCTAAAATATGGCAAAACCCCCCCACTTTTAGCAAAATAATTCATTTTTTCTCCGCCCTAAAATGAAGAGTTTTTATTGTAAGCTTTTTTGGCAAACACGTCTTTTTGGGGTTTACAGATAGATTAACACTGACAGAAATAATGAGGGAATACCTAACAGTGCAGCTAATTTTTAGATTGGTAATTAGCACGGTGCAGAACGTACGGCAATTCTTCATTGATTTTGCAGAAAAATGATGGCCAAAACTGATTTTTTTATCTTTCAAAGTCTAGTGGCTTTGCTACGAATGGAAACTTTGCCAAATGTTGTTTTCTGGCCGCCTCTTCTGTTATGAAAATGCTAAAGAGTAAAGTTGATATATTTACAACCTTCTTAAGGTTGTATAATTATAGAAGTGTTCCAAGCATATCTTGAAAAATTCTGCTCACAAAAATGACAAATAGTTGTTGGAACAATTTTTGAAAATAACGCTGAACTCGTTTTCATTGTTCCTGAAGTTGTAATGTTGTTATTACCGTTCAAAACACATTTAAAATGTTTATAATTAAAGTGAGTAAATCTCTTTATTGTAAGTAGAAGAAACACAGAATGGATCTGACCAAAAGATGGGTTGAAACATTCTGAGAACGGATTGTTCAACAGGACACTTAGATTGACAAAATTAGTTTGCATTTTCTGACAATTCCGAAAATTACATTTTTACACCAACTTCAAACCATGAATGTGAGAAATGAATTATTTCAGCGAGGACTTGATGAAACCCCTTACCTGCAGCTGGCTGTGTTGTACCTGTCCTACCTCACACTGCCAACTGTTGTGGCTAGACTCTAGCAAGTCTCTTATTTCCAACTCTCTGTGTGTGAACTCTCCACCCTACACTCTCCACTGTATATGCTGGTATTTTACATTTAACTGTATTAATCACCACTAGGCTGATGTTCCATCAACACTAGTCTGTATGACAGACACTGGCAATGTTTTAACATTGGAAATTGGTGTTCTAATCATTCTATGTCTGTCCACATGTGATGTTATCAAGACTTCATATTACCCAGCCACAGTAGAGTACAAGTGTGATACACTGTT
Source organism: Phoronis australis (assembly GCA_002633005.1). NCBI lineage: Eukaryota > Metazoa > Phoronida > Phoronidae > Phoronis > Phoronis australis. The sequence goes on from NMRA01000486.1 coordinate 96,965, forward strand.
CACACTGTCTAATAATCAACAGGAAACTTCTTTGACCTAGACCACCTGCGATTATTGTTCAGCTGTAAAATTTCATTACTTGGCAAAATTTATTTCGCCAAGTATGTTGCTCTGACACTAAGTTTGTTTTTTTTTTTNTGATTTTTTGCATGTAGATTCTTTGAAGTATAATCTTTCAAATGGCCTGTAGCAATTTTTTTCTCAGACTTACGGTTTTCGAGTTATTTGACTTTGAATTTCTTTAAAAAATGCAAAATTTCATTTTTTTCGAAAAATTTACGGAATTAGGTGATACCATCAGTTTAGATAGAATTTTGAACGGGCTTTCAGAAGATGTTTTTCATTTTTCGCTAGGACGTCTATTTTTCGAGTTATTTGAGATTTTCTGATAACGCTGTTCCTTTGTTGAGCGCTCTTGCTGCATTGATGTAGGTTTATCTTCTATTGAACTAGACTGCAGCCTATTTCTTATTGATTTATGACATCTAAGTTCGTCATATGAATGTTGTGATGTTGTTCATCATCGCCACCACCATCATCATATTCGTCATCATCTTCGTCATCATCTCCGTCGTTATCTTTTCCGTTAATTTCGCCAAGTGTCGCACAAGACTGTATCCTTTTTCTTACTGATTTTGGACTTATACGTTCGTCATGTGTATGTTATTATTACTTCTTTTGTTCATCCTCGCCACCATCGCTGTCATATTCGTCATCTTTGTCATCATCTTTATCGTCATCTTTTTGGTTAATTTCGCCAAGGTTCGCTCCTCGGAGCGCTTTCATTTTTTTGTTTGTTTGTTCGCACGATACCGTTCGCAATTTTCGTCCGATCATCACGAAATTTACACATAACACATACTTCCGGAAGTACTGGAAGCCTATTGTTTTTCGTCAAAATCGGATCCAAGATGGCAGCTGTTGCGGCCATTTTGTTTCCATTTAAAGGTTCAAATGCTTCTGGAGGCTACAATTTTTTACGTAAAAGGCTAAGAATCGGCACAGTAAATGGACCGGAAGTTTGCTACAAGTATACCGGAAATTGTTTACTTCCGGTTAAAGATGGCGGAAATATCGGCGATTGCGCATGCGCACCTCGATTTTGGCCTAAAAACGTTTTCTCCTGTAGAGGGCGCATTATGAGACCAATTCCTTTGAATTTTTACAGCTATTAGTTTCTTATGACATGCTATTATAAAAAGCCAAAAAACCGGAAGTTGCTTACAAGATGGCGGTTCTGGCGCATGTTGACCCATTTTCAGTCTTGCCGGAGTGCCACCACCATCATCATATTCGTCATCATCGTCATCATCTTCGTCATCATCTCCGTCGTTGTCTCTTCCGTTAATTTCGCCAAGTGTCGCTCAAGACTGTAGCCTTTTTCTTACTGATTTCGGACTTCTACGTTCGTCATGTGTATGTTAGTATTACTTCGTTTGTTCATCCTCGCCACCATCGTCGTCATCTTCGTCATCATCTTTATCGTCATCTTTTTGGTTAATTTCACCAAGTTTCGCTCCTCTGAGCGCTTTCCTTAATAACAAGTAAAGATTGAGAAAACTTTGGTCTAGCGCTTGTTAGACTTGTGCTGTGATAAAGTTTCCATTAGTCACACAAAAATCGCTTTTGGCACTTTTTTGTGGGTTACAGTGAGTAAAGAATTCTGGTGGTAGAAAGAAACGAAATTTAACATCATTAAATAATTTCATAAGGTTGGTGGAGAACACATAGATTAATTATTAGTGACACAACCAAGCAAAAACGCTGTACATTGACAGTTTCAGCTTCCGAAGATTGCTGCTGTCAGTAGCCGAAACTGTCAAGGTTCAGCGTTTTTGCTTCGTTGTGTCTATAAAAAATTTAACACTGTCATGTTTTTTAACAAAAGTTTTGAAATTGGCACTTTGCTCTTGACATGATTTGTATGGTAGCCCTATCAAACGAGAGGTACAAGCTTGAGCATGTTTTGCAAAGTCTACCATTTGACAATTCAGAATTGTCCTGATGGTAGTTTTGCTATATTAGAAGAAATAAAATCTTTCCTACAGCAAGAGTTCAGTCAGCTGCTGATTCAGGATTTTTGGGGGTCTGCGAATTGCAAACAAAGGCTGCTGATTTTCTTCCATTACAACATTGCAAAAGAGACCTGAGTTAGGGGGTCAGGTCGGTGTTCGGGCGCCCCCTCGAATACATCCTTTGGATCCGCATCTGGCGTCACACGAGTTAACGTGCTATTTTGCTCTTTGTGTGTGCTCGTTTGTCTGCTTGTCGGGGTAATTTCACTACTGACGGCCACATTACGACCACGCGGTATCTTAGATGAAGTGTTTACGTTTACAGCTTCCCGTTCTATTTCGAGCAGTGTTATGTGCTATGTGGAAAGTTCCCGAGCATTTGAATATTTCTACTTCTGCAATTCTACGATTTGATTAACAAAACGGACTCCGGCTAATTGGCCAATTCTTATGACGCAAGTTCAGTGCCTGAGTGAAATATGGTGTGTTGTGTCATTAACGCCACATGTTTGACAATGCTTTGCTTCATTGAACAAGGTCAAAAAATTGTTGAAAAGGTCAAGATACATTTCCTTAATGCCTGGATTATATTTGTCAACAGTAAGTTAGGCAAAAATACATTGGTTTCAAAAAGCTTGTTGTCGTGGCAACAGCTCATCCCAAATTTGTATTTACACTGGCAAGAGACAACTGTGGCCAAATTGAATTGTGGAGTTATCATCATACTCCTGTACCAGGTGTCATCAAGAGGGTGGAGGTAATGGAGACTGATGATCATGATGTTGCAAAGGCCTGGTGTTTTGTGTAACGAATATATATTTATATACATAATACACTGTGTTACGGCCACCAGAAATTTAAGAATGGTTTTCAAGCCATTTACAGAACTGATAGAGCGATGACCACATGGTAAAGTATTCCTTGCCACTAGACCACAACATGGTGAAATATGACCTTGTCGCTAGATAGGCAGCATAGTGAAATACGCCTTGCCACTAGATGGCTATGGCGCTAGTTGGTGATTCTGGACAGAGTTCTGCATTCTCATTTGAATATTTAAATGTAAGTAGCATTTCCCTGTTGTTTTTTATGAATTCTTTGCAACCATCTGGCATTCAAATTATCTTTCCTGTGCGGCGGGATATTCAAATGATTCACACAGGGATGTCTAAGGTTTCTAAACGTTCATGAATGAAAGCATTCGTCCTATCTTTGTGCACCAGAATTAGAAATAAGTCGAGCAAAATACTCTTTTTTGTGCCGTCGCAACCATAATGAGTTGTATGCTCATAACTGAACAGTTCGTATGTTCTGTTAACAGTTCGTATGTTCTGTTAAGCCACAATTAGACGGGTCAGACACCTGTCACGGGGCAACAAACACGGAACAGCTGATTGGGCGCAGGGGCATGTGTAAATATGACTGACTCGGAGCAAGTTAACACCGCGGCGTCCTTTTTTGACACTTGTTTGATAGATAGAGGGAGTTGCACTCGATCAGTTGCTCTAGTGTCAACTACGCGTCTAAACTCGACTGGGACAGGGCGAAAAGGGATCACCTTTCAATGCGCTCTCACAATATCATATATGGGTGATCGGCTAGCATGCCACATGGTTTGGGTATTCTCTGTGAGCCTGCGCAGACAATCTTTGAGTAAATGACTTATTTCACAGAAATAATTGCCAAAATTACCATTTTCCTTGTTTTTCTAACACTGATTACTAATGGCAAATAACGGAAAATTTACCAAAGTTGTTTTAGGAAGTGTACACAGTACGCACACCATGCTAGTCATAGACTATAAAGTTTTATTAAGTTTTTTGTTTTTGAGAGAAATTTGATGAAGTAAAATCTCACGTGGGCCATATTATGTGCTAAATAAATCACTTACTGTCAGTATTAAAGGCGAAGGCAACCTTTTTTCATGTCATTTTTAGCAAAAATAAGATTCGTTGATTATCTCAGACATATTTTTCACTTATTTACTGCTTTTCGTAATTTAATTAATTACTCGTTGTCTAATCCAGAAGTGATGTTTTTGGAGGTAAGAATTTCACACCAATTTCTTTTTATATAGTCTGACTGTGAGAGCAGTCGAGTCAGTCATTGTTCTACCTCGGTTGTGATATGTCAGTCAACATACCACGTTGCTGCTGCATACTAGGGTGTACTCATTATCATCTCACGTACAGAGGAAGAATTGTCCCACTTGCCCGAGTGTCCCGCGACTCACTCCCACTGGAGGGTGATCTGAGCACCCAAACTGCTTACATCCCGCTGTGTGACCCCCTCGCCACACACCTGGCACCTTCTAAATAGCTCCAATACAAGTGCACAATAAACTTATCAAACTTAGGCTCACCGATCTGTTCATTGGATGACGATCTGTCCTCTTCTCTGGGTGTCGAACTGGGCCTGTATTCACTCCCACTACTCAACATCGCTGCAGGGCTGCTTACAGAGGCTCTGGGCTAGAGACAACAGAACAGGGCGAATCGCTGCTAGTTCCCGGAATTGCATGCAATGGGGTACGTTCGGAGGCACGGGTGACAGTAGATGAAGTGCTTCCAGTCACTGTATATAGTGGCCACAGCTCGCGCTTCTCACTTCAAAAACGCACTTCTCGGGGTTGGCGATGGGGCAGTGACGGTATGGTACCCCTCTTCAGGCGTTGTTTTGCAGGGATGTTCATCAATTCAGCGTACATATCTCTGTCGTAATCTGACGGCAGAAAATGCTGCCACACACTCAGTAACCCTCCACTGCTTTGTACGTTGCGTGGATGGGTAGCGCTGCGTTCTTCACATGAATGAGCTAGCCAAGTACGGCGAAGTGTGTCATCCTTAGGAAAGCGATGAAGGTACCCAAAGCGCATGTAAGACGATAATGAGTACATCCCAGCATGCAACAACAGCGTGGCATGTTGACTGACTAGTAAACAAAAGCGAACGACGATCAAACTTATCACAACTGAGGTAGAACAATGACTGACTTGACAGCTCTCACAGTCGGACTATAGTGAAAAGAAATTGGCGCGAAACTCTAGCCTCCCAAAACGTCACTTCCGGAGTAGAGGACGAGAAATTAATCAAATTACGAAAAGCTGTAATTAAGTGAAAAATGTGTGTGGGATAATCAACGAACCTTATTTTTGCTAAAAGTGACATGAAAAATAGATTGCCTTCGCCTTTAAGCTTCTAATCCCCCTGTACACACGGTTCAGTGACATCCAACATTGAATATTCATAGCAAACAACAACAAAATTATGATAAATGTACCCTTAGCGTCCTTGTGACCGATAACACTCACCAGTTTAATAAACCATGTGTTAATGAACTTTTTGCCTGCATAAATAATAACTAGCTACTTTGTCACTGTTTTGACCTCACTGAAATTCCATAATTTGTTTATCACCTTAATATGGCCGCTGTCTCTTTTACTTGAGATGTTAACAAATTGGGAATATCCTTGATGTTGTTGGAATATGTCTTTATGTTAAGATTTCTAGCGGATAATTATTGTAATAATTGATGTTACTCAGAGCTTGGAATGCTCCTCTTTTAGAGGATTTCCTCTATTTTGGTTTCAATTTCCTTGTATTGGATTTCCAGTTTTCTCTTTTGTCATCTCTGTTTTATCATTACTTTGACTTTGTCCATGCAAAAAATTTTATTTCAGTTAAATTTTACAACACAAAAAGTATTTCTATCACACGAGCCTATTTATTTGGGAAATGATACATCACCTAGAAATTTTTGTCATCTTTTCAAGCACTGATCATTACTATTTCTGTCATAGACTATCAAGGAAGTGGGCACAATTGCGAATCGACCTCTGCTATTAAGAGTATTTAATGATAAAAAGTGACAAAAGTGCTGAAAATCAAAGGGTTTGGAAGTGGCCTATAGAGCAAAGATTTGCCACGTCATTGGTATCAATAAAAGTCATTTCAAACAATGGCATGTGAATATTGTGTTTAAAGAAATCCTAAGAGTAGTAATGAAAGAGATTCAAGATTTTATAAATTATGTGAATGTTGAATTTTTGAAAAATAGTTTGTGTATAACTTGACAATTTCCATTGATTACACACCAGCAGTTCATCATTTAGTAACAGTATAAAGTCCAGTTTCAGCGATACTAGCATTCTATTATTGAATTCCTGTTTCTGTGATTGTAGTGAACAATTAGAGTCAAATCTTTGATAATATAACGAACTGTGACAGCCAACATATGTCAGTGTCATTAAAGTTTCTAATCATAGAGTGCTCTTACGAGAAATAGATGCCTGCTGTACTTTGCAAGTATAATTTTAGAAGCGCGCCACACATCGTTGGCATATAAATATTTTCACTGACGCACTGTGATTGCTCAACTCCAGAAAAAGGCTGTGTCGCAGTCACACCTTATTTTGTTTTGAAACTGAACATTTGAGATACTAACAACAGCAGTGCAGAGCAGCTGATAAAAGCTAAAGATGTGATCTACCAAACCAACAGTGTTAGCAATATGGGGTTTGTGAAAATGTAGATCCCTGCTGGGAATTTATCTGAATGCTGTTAGCTGTTTAAGCCAATCACTAATCTCCATACTATGTACTGAGAGGCAGTAGATAAAACCAAACACATCACAATGATCCCTTCTGAAAGTTGGATTCAAAAAAGATACAGATTATAATGGTACTAATAAAACCCTCCAATTGGCCCATGGACTTGGACCACTCTGGATCCATTCACCCATAGTCACGTTTTTATTCCAATCAGAACACACCCTGCAGCTGTAGTGGTGAAATCTCCACAATTCCCTATAGTACAGCTAGAATGGTAAAATCTCAGCAGTTTAAGACGCAGCGTGGCAGGTTAAGGAACTTTAATTTGTTTTCTCATTTTTCATACTAGTTAAATTTCATCAATCCATAACTTGACTAGTTTCAAGTTATGTACCAAGGAACAATTTTATAAAAAAATGTAGGTATTCATAATGATTTGGAAGCTTTTGGAAAAATGAAAGTTGGGCAATTTTGAGAAATGATGTTGTTGGAAATTGGTGAAATTTTACTGGAACGTTTGTCAGACTGTGGCACTTGTTTCAAAATTGAATAATTCCTATTCTTCATTTTTCAGGGGCTTCTGACATTGGTGTCAATTTTTCAAAATAGTTCGTTTCGGTAACTATGGTACAGAACATAGATATGGTAAAAGTGTCATTCTGTTACTGACTATCTTTAATGGAAAATGACTCAATAAATTTTCACCTGTCTGCCATATTTTGTCCTAAACTGGCCCACAGTGCCCGCTTATTTGTAGATCCGATGTGACAGTGCTTCACTAGAGGGAATTAGTGTAGGGTATTTACTTTGAAGAACCACCATACCTATTTTTGCAGGCCCATAGCCAGGGGGGTTCGAGAGGTTCGATCGAACCCCCCCTCACGGAAAAGGACCAGCCCCAGCCTATCCGTTCAAGATAGGACATAGATCAACAACAACAAAAAATTGTTTTTGTTTCAGCTATTAGTACTATTACATACAATGATAACTAAGTTATACTAACTACATAACTAAGTTATACTTACTACAATGATAACTAAGTTAGTTATAACTTTGAACTTGACTCTGATTCAAATGCGTCTCCTAGTCATCGGGCTGTACCCAGCCAACTTCGCACCAGTTGTGTTTGCGTAGATGACAGGATTGTGCAGATGATTGCAGGAGGCTTTATTTTATTCATCAGCATTGAATGCGTGTGGTGGCTACAGCATAGGGTAACAAAGAAGTCAGGAAGTAAATGTCTGTGCATATCTAAGCTATATAGCAGCGAGAGGGTTCCCAAAAAGTAGTGCGGTCTAAATGCCTTAAAATTGACTACGAAACAATACAGCAGAAAATATTTGTTATCTGATACGTTGGTGTACTCTGTGATAGCATGGTACGGTAAAGTTCAAGCATTTTCAACTTTCGAATTGAAAGTGATCGTCAAATATGTTGTTTATCCAGTGTCCACTGTGATTGTGGATTTGTGTGTTGAAATGCATGAGTGTACACATGTGTGCGTTTCCATTCAGTAGACACCAAAGGAAAGTTCACTACAGGTAGTTTTTGTGGTCGCTCATAAACCAGACATTTAACTACTGTGTTTTCTTGCAAAGAGAAAACCCATGTTCACATTGTTAAGTAACAGCAGGTTTAGACCTAATAAAAACTTTGGTCAAGGAAGAAAGTGTTCTCTTGTCAATCAGTGTCAATGGTGCACAGCCTGGAAGACTTCATACGAGCAGCAAAGTTGATGGACAAGATTTCCAAGGTTACATGTCACTACTCCAAAGGTCTAATACTCTGAAGGTTCGCTTCTCCGAAGTTTAGCTATCTTCGAAAGTTCACTACTTTGAATGTCTACAATTCCATGTCCAGTTCCTCGGACGTGTCAGCTAACGAGTTGGAACTGACATGAATGAAATATTGTATTTGTGTCCATTTAGTAACCATTTAAATGGTATACAGGTGTTGAATAGTTAATAAAACATTGATTACAAATGAGCTCAGTTCCACATTACATCCGAATTTGAGTCCCATTCTTTGCGAGCAACCCTTATTTCTGGTATTATAAATTCCATTTCATCTCAGGAACATAGAGCTGAGAGTCATCGTTGCGTATACCCATCTCCCAAATTAAGCTGCATTAAAGGCCTTACTGAAAACTCTACAGTGTCAACATTTGCAAAATATTGAAGGTCCACCATTCTAGGAATTCGAACCACCCTCCACGAAATGCTGGCTACGAGCCTGTTTTTTGGGGGTAGGTTCGTCATTAATTTCTCATTTACTGGAATTTAATTATTAAAAGTGTAAATATTTGAAGGTTGATTAACAAGATAAGTCACATTCCACTCAATGATGCTGTCTTGGTCTAATTACTGATTTTCAGGAATCCTTGCAGTGTGCATGTGTTTGACATAAGCAAGATTTTCATGTACTGTTGATGGGCAAAGATTAGATGAATTCAGAACATCTTACACCAAAATTTGTGATAACAGACATCACTTGTTCTACTTAACACCTCACCATACTTGCTGGTACCTCCAGCTGTACATGTCATACTACTGTGAGATTTTTCAGGCCAATAAACACTGTAGCAACACTTCTCTGTTGCCAGCCTTATTAAGGTCATGATTCCAAGTCGTACTCAAGGGGCCAAAAAGGTTTTTCCTAGTTTGACAGAATCCTCTGGGTTCAGTTCATGTGTATGTTGACTGAAAACTGGAAAGTGAATGAAAGTTGCCCTAGGTCGGCATCTTTACAAGTCGTTTAAAATGCTTTTAGGTAACAGACTGAAGAAATCAATAGAGATGAATTATGAAGAGATTGTAAAGAACAATGTTCAGAAAGTGCCTTCAGCCAGATCTTTTCAGTCTAACACAAGATTGGAATCGTCTATTCCTAGAATTGTTCTAACTCTTTGCATTGGTCTTGTACTTTTGCCAGCCATCTGATTTATTGTCTTGTTTTGTGATAAATTGAATTCATCATGTTAAGTAGATCCCTTCGCTCTCCTACACATGGGGTTAAAGTGACTGTTCTTATATTGGTGTTTGGTACACTCATTTAAGCCTGAACCGTAATGGAGAGTTTTTCGTTTATATGGAATGACTTACGAGAATCCTGTTTAAGCTCATAATTCCACGATATCTTGAGTTTTTGGTTCATATGAATCCTGTTTAAGCTCATAAAGCCCGGATTAACAGGGATGTAATCGATTAGTTTATTCACAAGTTGTTCATAAGATGGTTATTACCCAAGGGCTGGCAGTCACCTAGCTGTCAGCCAAATGTTTAATTACTTACTTTCCTACTACGTAACACTTTTGGTGCTAAGGTGGCATAGGCAACAAAATAGTTAAAATAGTCAAACGCGTTTTGAAATTGGGACTGATTGTGACCTTGGAGTGGTGAACAAAAACATTACTGTCATGAAGCATTTTTTCCACACGAAAACCAGTATGTAACTGTGCTCAACACTATTTTGTTTCAAAATTGAAGAAAGTAGCATAAAATTCGAAAGTAATAGTTACCTTTGTCATAGTCTGAAAATTGTTCGTGATGGTTCTCTTTGTTCGGTTCATCCATTTTCCACTGCCTTCATTCAGATCCGGCAACTATTGCAGTGTACAGGTGTATGTCTAGGACATTCTCATGGCCATGTCCATCATTTAATCAGCTTGATTTGCCTCAAGCATATTCTAATAAATTCCTGGGGTGGGAATTAAGCAACTCTCCTTCCCAATGTTGTATGATCTAACTTTCTCTATTTGCTTCTGCCTCATTAACCTAGTTCCAATTCAGAATTGCTCTTACCTAACAAATCTTGTACATTCAGTGCACTTGGAACTCATCCATTTGTCTTAAATCAAATGTTTCATGTTTCGGTTTATTTGATGTGACAGCGATTTCTTCAACTTTTTAAATTAACCAATCAACCAATTGTTATATCAAAGGAGAGAAATTACTGTGAATTATAGAAATGAGATATCCTTTGCTTCATTTTGTCATCAGAGTGGGTCTTAGTTGATTTATTTTAAAGAGCCATAATGTGGTTTAACGCGGAAAAAATGGATTTTTAAGATTGTTGCTGGATAGGGTAGCCGTATTGAAGTTATTAGCTTTGACGAGAATTTTAAAACAATAAAATGCATTGTTTTTTATGATGTTTACTTGTTAAATACAAAACTATGCTGTTATTGGATGGGATTTTAAGCTCCAAGTCTGGCTGTGCGACTGAAAGTCACCACTGCACGTCTGTGTTACTCAATCGCCACTACAAGTCAGTGTGACTCAAAGTCACTACTACATGTCTGTGTGACCCAGTCACCACAGCAAATTTAGTTTGTGACTGAAAGTCACCACTAATTCTTTTAAGAATTAAAATAAACCTTATTTCATAGAAAGTCACCATTCCAATTCGTTGAACCAATTCCGTCTGACTGCAAATCGCCACTACCCAGTGGATGTGGCTGAAATCCCTTCTTATTTGTAGTTGGGTTACTTAAAAAACAAAAACAATTGCGCAGGTGGTCTGATACACGTTGCACCAGACGTGCGCAGGCCTCGCATTTGGGCCCATTGCACTGATCATCTGGAACTATTTTTATGCTTTATTAATATATGGTTAAAACCGAGCTGAGGAGCTAGAAACCTGTCTCAAGGGTTTAGCAGTGTGACCTGGTGGGACTTGAACCCAAGACCTCGAGTAAAGAAAGCGGGCACTTATCAACCAGGCCACACTGCCTCCTCTAGTTGGGTTACTTGCTCTTACTGCTCATTTTTGGAGCCAAAGTTGTTTGACTGAAAGTCTGAATGACTTTGTGTCACTGCTTTCAAGGAACCATGTCAGTGTGACTGAAAGTCCCCTCTCATTTTCATGTTCATGTAAAAGTGATATTCGACATTTCTCCGAGGAAATGGTTGGACTTAACATGTGTGTCTTGTTTCAGTAACTTGTCATAGATTTCATTCCACAACTTGATTCTTAGATTCATGTTGACCCTAAACATTTGTCGTATTTTCATTAGTTTTGACTTCTGTTTTCATTTCTTTAAGAGCTCATTATCGTATAATTGCTGCTTGAATTACAGATTTATGCATTGGCTGGTAATTGCATTAATCACACTTGTTTTTTTATTCTGTTCTAAAATGCACAATATCCTGCAGAGTTGTAGCTAAAGTAAATAGAGTTATGGGCAAATGGACATTTTATGGGAGAAAAGTTCATTAAAACTTCATTTTCTTGGATGTTTGTTGTTGATTTATGTGACGAATGTGTCAGGTCACATTAACATTAAATCACAAGAGAATTGTGCTTGATTAGTAGTGAAATGTTTGGAACAGCTTGCAGTGTGTATCTCACTCAGAAATACTAAGAGCCCCCTTGGGGCTATTTTGAGAACAAGGTTCAAAAAGCCCCCTAGGGGGCACTTTCGGGATCATTTTGTAAACCTTTCTCAGGGCACATAGGTATTGAAAGTGTGGCTAAGAGTTCAGTTTGTCAATTTTTATCATAAAAGCTTTGAAGTATTTTAAGTTTATCAATTTGTCCATGTAGTTTTAAAAGCATCTCCGAACACCTTACGTCATAGCAGTTCTGTCGATTGGTATTTCAATTCTTTGACCCAGTGCGGTGCTGTTGTCTATGCAAGTTTCCAATTCCAAATTTGAGCCCTGCACTTTTCTGAAAGAGCCCTCTTGTGGATTTTTTAGAAATTAGAAGTTTCTCAAAGTTCTCAATGCCCCTTTTTGTACATGGAAAATACGAACATTGAAGTTTTGAGTGTTATTCACGGATTCTTCATCTATTCAGAACACACTATGGCAGACAAACTGAAATTAATTTTGCTAAACTAAAACCATCACCATTATTGGCATTGTAATTTTTTATTTAGTTTGGCTTGAAGAATGACATTTAAACTTTAAGATAAACATTGAAAATCATACAATTCTTTACTTGTAAATTGTGGATTGTTAGTGTGAACATTACAGATATTGTATCAAACAAGTTGACAGCCCTGCTGCATTCATAAATCCAAACCAATCGTACTGGGCAACGATTAAAACTTTTGACCCCTCCTAATCTCTGCCAGTCGATTTCTAATGATGATAAAAGCTGTAGGTGAAACAAATGCCACTTGAGTTCCATTTTCCTTTTGTTTGCCTATTGCACTGCATTTGATACCATGTATACTCCTATGTCACGCAGGCAACCGAGACGTTATCAGGCGACAAAAACCTGTGAAATAGTATCCGATAACTGAGAAAGCAAAATACTCGCCTCGGGAGATGGTCTCACATCCTCTCTAAAAGACGCATCCGCCCCTCCCCCCGGGTTCTGGTTGTTCCTGTGCTACACCTTAACATTCAAGCACCTGTTGAGAGGGGAGCTCACTAACTCACTGATTAGAAGATGTTGTAGTGGATCATAACAGGCTCCTAAATCACTGATTAGAAGATGTTATAGTGGATCATAACAGGCTCCTAAATCAATTGATATAATTGACTACACTCTTAATAATGCATCCTGGGAGTTGCTTGCGCTTTGCAAACTTCGAGCAGTTTTGTCAGCTCTCTGTATTTCTCCCAGTAAATAAATATCTACATCAGGTTAGACATTTCTCTTATTATCTCCGAGTAAATAAATAACAGTACCTAGTTAAACACTTCTCTCATCTCCCAGTAAATAAATAATTGCACCATGATTTCTCTTAAGCTGTTTTTACAGGGGGAGCAGTTGTCGTGGTGCAAGTTGTCGTGGTGCAAGTTGTCATGGCGTGACTTGCTCCTCTTTAAAGTTGCATTTACACAATGTTGTATTGCAAACTGGATCAGCAGGAGTCATTTACACCAAGACTGTCTGCGCATGCTCGCCTAAACATTAGCTAACCTGCAAACCATATGGATCTCCCCTATATGCTATTGTGCAAGCACATTCATTGAAAGATGATCCCTTTCCGCCCTGCCCCAGTTGTGACCTGTAGTTGACTCTGGAGCAACTGATCCATTGCAACTTCCTCTACCTATCAAACTGATGTCAAAAATGGCTGCCTCGTCAGTATCAACACTCACAAACTATGATCAGCTGCTCCATGTTAGTTGCTCTGTGACAGCTGCCCCCTGTGTAGATGAGGCTTTAGTATCTCCCAGTTAATAAATAACTTTACCAAGTGATAAATTTCTCTTATAAGTAACTTACAAATTAAACCAGCCTCGCTGTAGTTCTCAACTCTCCTTCGCCGATTCACTTATAGCTTGTCTCTAAAGTAGTTTATTGAGTATTTAAAGTGAGCTCACTGCTGTGCCTAAATGTCAAGTCTACATTATGAGTCAGCTTATTAGGATAGTATAAAAACACAAAGCAGGGAAATCCTGATTAATTTAACAGCTTACTTGTTATTGGAAGCTGTGTTTCACACTCTGGTTATTTTAATTCGTTATCTTTTACATAATACAACTAATCTGGAACATGAATGTTCAACTGAGTGGACCTGTCAGTCTCCAGTCTAAGGGTGTGTTAAAGGTGCTGTCACCTACTTAACTGTTGCATAATAATTGACACATTAATTGATATTTAAGGTAAGGGGAAAATTCCCCAATCTGGGTCAAAGCTTGTCCAAATTCTAGAAGTAGCCAACATTGGCCGTCTTAAATTCTAGAATCACTGGAAAGACGACAAAATTACCGACTCTGAAGATTGAAAACACATCGTCCAAAATTTAAAAAATATGGTCAATGCCAAAATCGTTGACCTAATTTCCAGAATCTAGAAAAGTTTATTTTTCCCGTGCATTTACATGTCCCAAATTCTAGAGACTGCCAAGTTAGAGAAGTTTTACTGTAATTGAAATATAGCGACTAGGTGTTATAATATAGTGACAAGGGGCTGTAAATATAATGGCAAGGTGCTGTAAATGTAGTGACAAGGTGTTGTAAATGTAGTGACAAGGTGTTGTAAATATAATGACAAGGTGTTGTAAATATAATGGCAAGGTGTTATAAATATAATGACAAGGTGTTGTAAATGTAGTGACAAGGTGTTGTAAATATAATGACAAGGTGTTGTAAATATAATGACAAGGTGTTGTAAATATAGTGACAAGGTGTTGTAAATGTAGTGACAAGGAGTTGAAAATGTAGTGACAAGGTGTTGTAAATATAGTGACAAGGTGTTTTAAATATAATGACAAGGTGCTGTAAATATAGTGACAAGGTGTTGTGAATGTAGTGACAAGGTGTTGTAAAACTTGTCATTTGGGTGTTAAGTGCAGTTGACATGAAACAATGCATTTTAGTTGATATTGAATTTATTTGAAAGTAGCTAAGTTCACGGGACTAGGATTTGGACTTGTTTTTGTTATCCTTGTTTAATTGTACTTTGGCTTGTCTTGCTATTGTGCTCAGTAACACGGTAATTTTGATTGTTAAATATTTAAGGAATCAGAATGTTTTTAGTATTTGTTAGATTGTTTCCCATGCAAGTAGCCATCCTCACCTTGAACTGTATATCCAGTTATTATCAAACTTTATTTAGTACACGCTCATTTTTGTTTTTATGAAGTAAATTCATTGTAGTGATACCAACATACCTATGTTATGTTATGTGTTCAGGGCTTGGAATTTTCTTCTTTTTGTTTTTGATTTCCTCTTATTTGATTTCTAGTCTCCTCTTTTTTTGTCTCTTTTCATCGTTATTTTGATTGTATTCATGCAAAAGATAACGTTTATTTCAGTTAAAGTTTGCAATGCATAAAAAATATTTCTATCACACAAGCCTATTTATTTGTAGAGGGAAGCATCACCTGGAAATTTTTCTTCTTTTTTGTCATTGGTCATTCCAAGCCCTGCGTGTTGTATTGCTGTGCATGTCAGGCTTAGGCTTAACATCAGTGTACACTTTAATTGGAGAACAGAAAATCAGGACACTAGAATAGTAGAACTTTAAAAACAAAATTATTGAAAAGTCAGTTAGTTGAACAGTCATTCATGTAAATACTCTGGAACTACATTTGCATTGGAATCACGAGCAAGAGTCAAATAAAGTAGATTTCTCGCCTGAACATTGTGTGATGCTGATGAAACAAGGTGGGCAATTCTTCTTGTATTTAGCACACATTAAGGTGAACTAGTGAAATTTCATTTTGTTAAATTTCTCCGCAAAAATAAAGATTAATGAAAATTTTAGCTGATGTTATTAGCTTGTACATGTCATAAATAACATGTCATAAATAACATGTCATAAATAACATGTTCCTAGTATTTACGGTATTTAGGTAACCAGCCTTTAAAGATTTGAAAAATGACAATTCTGGCGCTTATTTTTACACAAAATAGTTGAAGAATTATCGTAAGGAAGGTTTGTACGTTTTTGGAGAAAGAATCTGCTTGAGATGGTTGTTCACAAAGACAAAGTCACTTTCAAGGACGTTTCAATTGTACTAAAAGGAATTGTGTAGTAAGGCGAGCATATTACGAGTTTGATGGTGGAATTTTTCGAAAATTTCATGGATGGCATGAGCAGCAGCCTGGATGAGTACCGTATATTACATTTTTCGCTAGAATCAAATCAAATGCTTGGTATTCTGTTTATCTTTAAGCATCATATGATAGCTATTCATAGCATATTACTGAATGAACTTATTTATTGTACAAGTCACTGCTATATCATGCTTCTATTGGAGAACTCAAAAATCGAGATGGCATTAACGCGAGTTCAAAAGGAAACTTTGGAAATTTTGTGATGGCCATTAACCCATTCGAGTACACCAGTATTAATCCTAATTTCTTCTTTATTTTATGCCTCCTACTCACAAGATTTTGATTCAGTTTCAATCTGGCACAAGGTCATCGAGTCAAATTTACAATTTTTATATACTGTCCAGAATTGTAGTTGTCCCCTTGCTATATCTTTGTCTTGTTAACTATTTTTAGTGAGAAATTTGACATAATTATTATGACATTTCCCTTTCACACCATTGTAAATCTGTAATTGGTCACACTTACCTGTGCCCAATGCCTATCCCATGGTGCCTCACCGAGGACACATTTTTTTCCTTTTGAACATCAGTTAAGCAGTTACAGCCAGATCATTGTTTCCTAACTTATTGGAAATCTACTGACGTCTTACTTGAGGCGGACAGTTGGAAGTCTTCAATGAAGTCTTCAGTGAGTCGCTTGTTTATGACTGAGACTTCTTATATGGCTTCATTTGCTTGTTTGATTGTATTTACATTAACCGTATAGCACCCTCTATTAGTAACGCAGGTTTACTACAAAAACAGTGTAGCAATTACCTGGCCACCGTTACCATGGTAAACAGAATTTGTGAGAGTTTGATGTGCTAACCTCCGTTCATTTGGCCATTTTTCAAATTGCCACTCATTTAATGTATTGCGCTTATTTTGGTTAGACGAGCAATAACGAGCCAGTGTTAAAATTGGTCATTGTAGTGAGAGAATGAGTTATAAGTGTTAAAATTGGCCATTGTAGTGAGAGAATGAGTTATAAGTGTTAAAATTGGCCATTGTAGTGAGAGAATGAGTTATAAGTGTTAAAATTGGCCATTGTAGTGAGAGAATGAGTTATAAGTGTTAAAATTGGCCATTGTAGTGAGAGAATGAGTTATAAGTGTTAAAATTGGCCATTGTAGTGAGAGAATGAGTTATAAGTGTTAAAATTGGCCATTGTAGTNTTGTTAGTGTATGGAAGTTTAACAGTTGTTTACCGTAACGGTTATATTAAACATCAATTTTTTTCTTTAAAAAGAGTTGTTTTATGTCTCTGTTTATGTAAATATTCATTTTTTGCGTAAAGGCATGTTTATTCCAGAAATGAATAATTATATTTTTAGGAAAGGAGGAATATTTTATAGGCGCATGTAGCTGAGTCGTGTTAACAACACACCCTGTTTATAGCCTTTGCTCGCTTGTAACGTTCCGTTCTCCAAGTCCAATGTAAAATACCCTTTCTACGCTTTGTTTTTAATGAACACCCATACGCAGTTATAACGCACCAATTTCGATGTCCCAGTGGGTAACTTCATCAACTTTACAAGGAACCAGTGCATATCTAAAAATGTATCACGCACGTACTCCTCGATTTCGTATTTGTGCACATTGGGTGACGCACAAGTTCGTGATTTGTTGCATGCAGTTTGTGTTAAAACATTGACACTGAAGTTAGTGCGAGGTTAGCCAAGATCCAACTTAATACGTACATCCAACGTGTGCAAGTTTTACTGTACTAATACACTGGGCCGTGTTAATTGTGTATATCTACCAATTAAAAGTCAACTCTTCTGGTAAAAATTCTATTTTTTATTTTTTCTGAAACTTTGATGGGGTTACTCTGTACCTCGGTTACAACGAGTCTTCGATAGGTCCAGGGACGTTTGTTGTAACATAGTGCAACTGCAGTCCTAATATTGTCATGATTAATTGCTAATAAATCAATAAAGCTTATTAAATTGCAAAAAAGCTGTATTGAGGCTTAATGATCAACTGGATAAATATTTTAAAATTATGTACTACTAGGCAGACATTACTAACTGGCTTTGAATGATGAAGCATGCCTCACAAAACTAGTCATCAATGTTGGCAACTGAAAATCTGATAAAGTTTTGATATCCGAACAGCCATTTTGAGGTCTAGTAACAAACTTGCGTACATCCAGTCACTTTCTGTAAGATCACTGTTTTCTAATTGTCTGTGATATGACCAGCTGCCAGCCAGTAATTATTGACTGATATTAGAATTTATTGTCAGCATACTGTTGGAACCTGTAGCTAGCTCTAGCTGTTCCCTACATTGATACACATCTTCAAGTCAAAACAGAGTTTGGCTAAATCCATTAAACGATTAACTGCCTGCCAAATCGTTTGCTAAAGTGAACATGCAGTGAATGGGGGAATATGTGTATTACATTTGGTTTCCTAACGACCAATCGCTGGTTTATCTGTGCTGGGAGTTCAGTAATAAAATGGCTACTGGGCGCATTTGTTCGTAAACATTTAGAAAGTCGACGGATGAGTTGGATCAGTCTCAAAATCTACGGAATTATATTCTCAGCGTCTTCCGTGATGTAATGATAAATGACGTGTCAGATACAACCTGACCTGGCTATGAACTAATGTTTTGAAGTAACCTTAGCTTATAATGGTTTAATTTCTAAGAATTCCTACAAGAAGTAAGTTCAAGTTCTATAGCAACTTAAGCTATTAAGTGATTTTGTGTTTGCACCAACTGTAAAATAAATTTACATTACTCAGTTTTAAGTGGCTTAACTTTTTATAGAATATTTATACGTAAATAAAACAACAATAATGGATCAACTGAAATTTTCGGATATAATGGCATCCTATGTTAACAGAAACAGAAATTAAGTAAAATCAAACACGATATTACAAATGATATCTTATATTTGGCGTAATGAACATAATAGTATTTTTCAGCAGATCTGGATCAGCTCATTTAGTTTCAGATTTATTTTCTACGTTACTTAACTTTTTATATCATATTTGCTTATTTTTTGCTTGTAGATTCAATAAAGACTATGTAGGACTAATCATTCTTCTTCTATCAGCAGTTCACTTAGTGTTATAAACAACTCCACTTATATATTTTTATGTTCTGTTTAAGTTCATTTTAGGCTTAAGCAGCTAGTACGTGAAATTGCACCCGAGAAATCAGAATTAGGCACATGGAGTGTGTATCTCATACTTGTTAACGACCAATTTCCCCTTGGGTCCAATTAATCCCATTCAGGCTCGCCCACTTCCTTATGAAGAACCAGATAGATGATGAGGACCTGTTATCATCTCTGCGTGAGTTATGAATGGTCCCTTCCTGTTTTTGCCAAGCAATACTGACTCTTTTGTTTACTTCCTGTGCTATGTTGATCATATGCTCGGCTGTAGGCGTGGGTGACAACTTGAGATTTTTACCAGGTTGCCAAACTAAATCTGAAGTCGAATTGGTGTCCTTCAGGTCGCCAAATAGAGACCTGTCTATTTTTTTATTATGCGTTACCAATAGCCACTAATAGAAGAGTACTTGGGTGTTGTCGCGGGTGTTGTCGCGGGTATTATCGCAGGTGCATTTCAAGGTAACACAGCCGATAACAGATGGCAACTATAATCTCCACTTATTACTTCTGGGGGCCTAAGCTGTGGACAGTAATCCGCATGATAAATGGATACATATTTAGCCTGATTACCATGAAATAGTTTAGCCTAATTTCACATCCATACAGAAGAATTTAGAAAGTAGTTACTGCATCGTCACTCAGCCTGTCTGTAGTGCAATACTTGTTGCCATGGTAATTAATGCTGCGTTCACAGGAATGGCAAAAACACCAGTAGTTTTTCAGTAATGAGAACATTGTCTACGAAAGGTTTGTTTTTGATAATAGTTAATTTATTTTCTGACCACCAGGATGGCTTTTAAATCGGCCCTAAACTCTTAAATGCAGCACTAACAACGATGTTCTTTCCATAGCAAGTGTGTCCTTTGAAGTAAGTAATTTGGCTACTAAAGTGCCTTTGAAAATACCAGCAGCTTTGTGGGTAACTCAGTACCAGTAAGAGTGACTGTTACATCCTGGCCACGCTTCTATCTTCGGTCCTGGATCGAAGTTATCAGTGCAGTAACAGGTGGATTTAACAGCGCAATGTCTATCCTGCAGCGTGGTATGAATGGTAGTTACTGCTAGGGGCCACTGATGTCAACAAAAGGCAGTGTCGTCGCTGATATTTGCTAAAATAATCACCTGTCCAATTGGAAATAAATTTTATGTCATTTACCATATGTAAATGTTCTTAATGATCACTTGGAAAAATGTATCCACAGGACAAAAACTGACGTGGAACGTCACCTTATGCATCAACGCCACCTTGTGGTTATGTTGATGACGACAGCATCACTTATCTTTACTTTCATGCTGTTAACTACTGAAGCTGGTGTGAACCATTCAACTTACTGCGCAGTTTACATCGATGCTTTGCTCTCACCCGGAGATAAGGTAGTGTGAAAGGACCTTAATTGAAAGCACAACAAATTGAAAATGGATGATAAAGGTATTGACTTGTGGATTGCTAATCTCCTGTCCAATTAATTAGTTCACAGACCCATACACAAGCAGACTAATAATGTCTGGCTTCACAGGTGATTATATAAGCACGGAATTTACTGAGAGTGATTGGCCATGAATTGCCCTTGTCTCATGGGTACAATTAAAGCTACCGCACAATCTGGTCGGTTTCACCAGTTGATTAAGCTTAACATTCTTACTAAATGACCCTCTCTTCAACAAATCTCATTAAAGCAAATTTTGATAAATGTGTACAAAAATTTGTCACCAATTTATTGCGCTATGCTGGAGAAGATCGAAATTTTAGGGTTGGAAATTTCAAATTGATGATCTTTCAAATTTTAGGGTTGGAAATGTCAAATTGATGATCTTCCAAATATGAGAAGTAAGTAATCAACGGACTATTAGTATCATTTGATAAAAAATAGCAAAAAAGGCAAAATATTTGAACCGGTGATGCATTTGAAAGTTTTGTTTTTTCTAATATAGTGCACGAGAATGGTAATAACACAAAATACCATTTCTAATATAGTGCACGAGAATGGTAATAACACAAAATACCATTTCCCCGTGATGACAACTAATTCAGTTTTGGGTGAAAAAGACTTTCCAATGACTGAGGCAGCAAAATTTTAACAACAAAATAGCTTTGCTATGTTATTAACTAGTTGTTGTTCATTTATTCTCGGTCTTATGGGAAGACCACTCTGACCATGAATCCAGCTTCTGTTCAGATGGGATTTTGTCCAAATACTTTTGGCATGTACTGTATTTTAACTCTTCTTGATATCTTATTGATTGTACACTATCACGCAGTATTCAAAAAATCTTTACAACATGAGAAGCCCGGAAAATTCTCATTTTGGTGAAATTTATTATACAGAAAAACATATTAATCGCTAAAATGACCACTTTCCAATTTTCAAAGGCTTAATACTTTGTTGTAACAAATGGATAAAATGTTTGCTAGTAGTTATACCATGTTGGTAATTAAGTCTTGTGTGCTTATTGTTTTTGGTAAGGATTTGGATACAACTTTACTTGTCTGCCATATTGTATCCTAAAACATTTTTACTATGCCACTCAGTAGCTTAGAATACTCAACTGAAACTATTAGATAAAAAGCAAAAACACCCACCTGAGACACAAGCCTCCCTCCCACTTCTGGTCTCAGTGTTATATGCATCTCACAGGACCTAAGCTTGCATGATCCCAATTATGATCATACATTATTTAACCTCATTAATCAAGTATTTATTACCTTCCTCAGAAATCTGCCCTGCACAAAAAGAAACCTTCGGTGAAATGAAATGCAATTTTTCAGTGTTGTATCCGTCACCTTTATACATCACTATGGTAACCAATATTTAAAGTGCTCCTGTGTTCCTGTCTAATATGGTTGGCTGGCTAGTCTGTAGTCGTTTACCTGTGCACAGGAAGATTTATGGAGTTTGATCTTATGTATGGTCTTGGCAGAATGACTGGCTAGCTGTGATCTTGGGGTAATGACTGTCGTGATATTGAGGCAGTGACTGATTCAGTTTTATTTTAAAATACTACCCAACTCGATGACTACTGCAGACTTCAAAAACACTGAAATTCACCAAATAAAATTGATTTTTGGAAATCAAAAGTCTGAAAAGAAGAAATGGAGGTTACAATAATTCAACAATTTTAGCTAAAATTTTGCGTTAATTTCTATTTTTCAACGGCTGAATTAACCAACCAACAAATATTCCAATATTTGTTTATTCAGTGCCGAATAATCTGCCTGTATAACTGTTAAGTTTTCATAAACTTTATGCACTCAGAAAATCAATCACTTTTGAAATATCTTATTCATGAAACAAAATAGGAGGTTGTGTGTTGCCGAATTTTACGTATTCACACTTTCTAAAAGGACCTGAGTACGAATGAAGTATATCATTGCAATCTTTTTGTTACAATTTTACTATGTTGATTCAGTGAAGCTGCAAATACAAACTTGTTCTTGGATTTATCTTGAACTTTCTTTTTTTCTGTTTAGAAAATTCATTGTCAAAATAAATCGTTTCACATCTCAGCCGTGCTGTGTTCTTGTCAAGAGTTGTGGTCTATATTTTTAAGAACTGGAAAGTGCAATAAACTGAAATGATCTGTTCATGTGTTATTTCAGTCCAAGTGGCTCTTCATGTGAATTACAAGCGTGACGTAAATGTTGTTAGAGAATTGAGTTTAATCAAGGGTATGGCCATGTAGTCAGTATCACAAATAACAGTTTGATTTCCTTCAATTTATATCAGTTCACGGCTTTATCTTCTCATCTCATATGTCATTGTCTTCTCTTGTCCTTTTTCTAATTTGTTCATTTGACCTTTGCTGTTGTTTTGCTCAAGTTCTATAAGGATAACGGCATTTAATTAAAAGAGGATCGCGTAAACACTGCCCACTTGATTTAAGAAGTTGCATTATGAAGCTCTGTGGGCAGGTCTTGTAATAAGTTCTTATTACGAAAACAGAAAAAATGGAAAAATCCTCATTTTTTATTGGAAGTTAATTGATTGTCTCAGTTCTGAAGGTGATTACTTGGCGGAATTCTTCCGCCAAGTATGTTGCTCTGACAGCAAGTTTTTTTTTTTTTTTTTTTTTTTTTTTTT